>JAWWEM010000054.1:14831427-14844777 GCA_035582935.1 Ormyrus thymus | reverse complement strand
ATTTAGTACTTTTACAGATTTTACTTTCTTGCCTTGAATCACTTCTAATTTTTATTTTAATAGCCAAACAATTGCGCTGAAAATTATCCGCATTTCCCCCCGCAAAATCTCCGCAACAATCATCGCAAGTATCGATAAAATTTACCACCACGCCCGAAATCTCGCACCCAATCAAAATCCACTTCACTCCCAATTTAATCCCCCGACGATCCACTACGCATTACCCCGCCGAGGCTTCGCATCGGAAAAACAAATCTCCCCCCTCGCGGCCGCGAATGGCCGCTTCCGAAAAATGTAAATAACCCGCCGGGCAATTATCCAAAACTATTCGGCCTTCGCCGCGCCTGCGATTCCGCGCGGTGAACTCGCGCGTTTTAACGGCGATCGGGCCAATTCCGCGGATTTACGGTCGGAGCCGCGCTGGCCGAGCGTCGAGATGCCAGTCGTTCCCCGTGTCCGCGGAACGCGCCGGATTTCTCGAATGATCGTCGAGCCCGCCATCATCATAATCCACGCCGCGACTTCGGTCGACCCGGATTTTCGGCCCGGGATTCTTCGAGGGCTTTTACAAGGCAGCTTTCGCGTTTCGCCGGGAATTAAAGCTCTTGCGGGAGGGGTGTATTTTTGCGGTTTTTCCTTCGAATTTTCTTTAATCCTGCTCGTTTAATTTGTTAGATTTGACTCTACCTATGTGTATGAGGTACGATATGGTCTCGAGGAGAGGATCGGGCTTCAGGATTACGAATTCAGTTCAAACTTTGAGTAAAGCTTTCGGAAACAAAAATATGAAGACGGATAGAATTTTAGAATATATATCGTTTCAAAATAGCCCAGAATTCTTAGTGTAATTTTGTAAAAAATTATAAAATATTGATTTGCTTTTTTCAAAACTAAAGAACATTGATTTGATCAACCAAGTTTTCTCAGTAGAAAGCCAAACTCCAAAAATACATGAAAATATCAGAATAATTCACCTTTCCTTTTTCGCGTTCATTAGCTACAATCTACTAGTGTCCGTTAAAATAAGCAGGTTAAAGTATTCTTTGAAAATTATTGCCGCCGACTGCAAATGCATAAAAAAAGCACGTTTCCCCCAGCAAACGAATATAAAATCAGTCCGAAAAATAAATCGAAAACAAACGCTCGGAAAGCTCCTCCTAACGGAATTTATTTACGACTTCTTCATGCCGACCTCTCCCGCGAAAGCTCACTTCCCCGAAAACGTCTCCCCCGGCGGGCGCAATTACAACGGTACACACAAATCCAGCGGGAGCTTTCCCCGGCACTCAAAGATATCAGCGGCGCGGCCTTATCGCGTGCCGTGTTGTGCGTCGCGCGCTTTTAAGCGCCGGAAATGGCCCCCTTCGCCCCTCCCGCTTCTCGCCGAAAAAAAAAAGGAAGAATATATAGAACCGGTCGCCGATGTCGTCCGAGATACCGACGGCGAGGGACATAGACGTCATCGACGTTTTTGCCGCGAATCGCCGGGATTCCCTGCGTCGTGACAATGAAATTTCCGGGTTTTTTTTGTCGGACAAAAAAAGAGGATTCCCGCAGGATGTTGCTGCCGGCGCGAGCGATGTTTTTGCGAGCAGTTTCGGGATGTGTTTGGACTTTTTCAGGGAGTTTTGGGGCAGATACTTGTTAATTAGCGGGATAAACTAATCAAATGCTGTAATATTTAGAGATTTAATATTTTCATTGTAATTTAATGGGAGAATTTTGTAAACACAGCTTCTTCAATATTTTTATTTTTAGAAAATTAATTGTGTATTTTTGCAATTGTTTGTCTTTAAAATCAAAATTTATTGTTCAAGATATTTTTCATAAAAATTTTTTTCATTTCGCGAATAAACAGCACATCAACTAAACTGTCGCAATTATTTTTATTTCAGTGGCATTTTTTTTCCCTAGAAACTGCAAAGAAATAAAAAAAAATCAAAACTACTTTCCGGCAAAAACCTGAACAATTCAATCGAAAAAGCAGCTCCATTCCAGCAGAAAGAAGCTACTCGTTCGCTGCTTCTATCTATTTTAAAAAAAACCTCGAGCCGCCCCGTGCCAAATGAAAAGCCGAAACCATAAAACAGAATTCCGTCGCGGATTGAAATGAAAAAGGCGGTCTCTTAGGGGGCAGGCTCCACTTCGAAAAATATGGAGCACTCCGTCCGCGAGCACTTTGCGTACTTCCTTGGATTCCGGGGGACTAAAGCTCTCGTGATTAAATCATTCCCCTCGCGACGAGTCCCTCCATCTCGGTTTCGGAAGCGATTAACTTTTTTTTTCCCCTCCCCCGCCGCCTCGCGCACTCGTGCCGTAATTGCGCGGCTTTTGCCTTTCGCCGGGCTCGATGCCGTAAAAACGCGTGGCGCGCATGCTTCTCCCTCGAAAGTCGTAAACTGCTTTGTCGCCGCGGCTGTACGTCGAAATTATTATATGCCGGGCTGGATTGCTCGTCGGGGAATCGCCGAGCCTCCTCGGGGAATCGCTTCGTCGAGGAGGTCGCCGCTGATGAAAAATTTAACGCTCCTTTCGATAAATCGAGGCGTTTATGTTGCGGAGATTAATGTCGCGAGGGGCGGAATTTTTGGGACTCGCGTGGGAGGCAATCGTTCGGATAACTTTCCGTGAATATATTTTTAAACGAATTTCGAGGTATAGCGGAAGCAGTTGGAATACTTTGAAGAACTTTGGCGGAGGTCGATTTTTAATTTTAAACGCTTTATTGATATAAATCTGAACTGCGGATAAGCATCGCAGTGGATTTGTAAAAAAGCCTATTGCGCAGTTGCTCTAACTTGTATTTGATGGATAAAATTTTGAAATAGTTTATTTACGCTATTTAAAGAAATTTAAAGAAATTGAAAATATTTTTTTAAACTTTTTCTAATAAATCTGCGTAACAACCACAAATAATCGTCATAAATTATACTTTTAATATTAATAAAATCGAAATGTAAAAGAAAAATGTAAGTAAAGTCGCCTTCCATTTCCGAGTATCAAAAATTGTACGATGCAATTTATTTGCTGAAAACAGTAGCAAAAGTCCGATAAAAAATAAAAAAAATAAAGCAACTCAAAGTGTTTTCGAGTAAATCGCAAGTCAACAAAACGAAATTGACGTAAGGACGTAATCAAGGCTCAAATCGCATTCGTCGCCCGGCCAAGGCGCGCATAAACAACGGAGATAAAAAATTCTTTCACCGAGATTCGCCGAGGTCGAGATTCCGCGCGTTTTACCGCCGCTCTGTCGTGATTATTATTATTTCGGGAAGCTCCCGAGTTGAGCCGCGAGTATTTAGAAAAAGGGGGGGGGAAACGCTCGGAAAATCTCGTTCGCTCCTTCGGCCGCTGGATGTAGATATAGATAACGACGTATAATGCCCGTAATTGTGTATACATTCGGAAACGCGGTCGTGATGAGAGTTTAACCTGATTTTCCTCGCAAGGACTTTAAATCGTCTCCTTTTAGCGCGAATATGTTTTGTTCCCTTCGAAACGATATTTTTCCGCTCCGGAATTCCATCGCGAATGAAATGCCAATCGAAGTGATGAAATTTAGTCCATTAGCGAGATTAAAACTTCTTCTGGCAGAGCATCGGGCGTTTTATAACGGCAGCTCCTCGAAATTTCGAACAAAAGCAAAAGCTACTCGATAAAATTTTTACGCCTAACGGCCTCCCACTCGCTGGCGTCCAGATGTAAATAAACGTCTCGTCGCGAAATTCGAGAATAAATTAAGCCCTGATGTGCCCGTCTGTATATCATAGCCGAAACGGCTTACATCCTTCGAAATGTAAATTATGCAAACCGCCTGTATCGATCCACATGCCGAAGTATCAGATGGTGAACGCATATTTTTAAGGAAACGCGAGCAATTTAGATTTGCGGTACAGTTTCAGTCAAATAATCATTACTCGGCACGCAAATAGAAATACGCGAATGTGAAAGGAAATATTTGCTGGTTTAGTTGCGTTGTTAATATTTTTATTATTTATAATATACACGTTTCAATAAAAGCGGCTTCACTCGCGTTTGTTAGGATGATAAAGTTGCGAAGAAATAGTATGAAGAAGACTATTTTTTCACTCAAAAATGTTCTTATTAAAACGAGAACACAATGTTTTGCATTGTGTTTTTATTATTATAATGTTTTCTTTTTTATAATTTTTTTTATAAAAATTTAAAAGGATTCAGTCTGAAATGTTCAAAATGGTGAAAAGTCTTTCAACACGCACATAATACGCATGAAAGATGGGACGGTAAATTCGATACTATAGCAATAAAGGATTCAAAGAGAATTTTCCATAGATTGGATTTCAAAGTTATTATAATATAACTTTTATTATTAAACGAAGATATGATCTGCATTTCAATATATAATTTAAAAAAATTCTTATGACAACATTTCATTTCAGTGCTTTTGTACTATCAATCGTTCAAAGATCAATTACAATCTTAACATACAGTAAAAGTAAAAATCTCGCGAAAATTTCCGAAATGGTTTCTGATTCTAATGGCAGTGCAAGCAAAGGGTCAGCTAGTTTTTATCCTAACCCCATAAACAGATAAAAACTTTAATAAACAAAAGCCACCCGAAGAGCCACGAGTCCCCCATTTCTCCTCCCGAGAGCTCCGCCAAACGACCCCGGGGAAAAAAGTGAATCTCTCACCCGCCGAGCAGTATGTTGACGTTGCCGTGCAGGTCGCTCTCGAAGCGTCCCTGCCTGCCTCCGTTCGCCGACATGTTGTACCCGTGAGGCGCGTCCTTGGCGGCGGCCGCGGCGGAGGGTGCTGCCGTCGAGTTGCCGGAGAGCAGCTGGCCAGTGTGCACCGCCGACAGGACGGCTAGCCGCTTCATCGACATTATGGCCCCCGTCGCGAAGGCCCGACTCTCCTCGGCCGAGGGAGGCGTCACGAGCGGCGACGGTCCCCGGGCTGATTGCGTTGCTGCTGCTGCTGCGGGCGCTGCTGCTGCCGATGGTTCATCGCGCCGTCGGGAGTCGGGCTCGGTCTCGCGAGGCTCAGGCTGCAGGCATCAAAGTGTTTTGGGTTTGAAAGAAATTAGCGAGAGTTCGGAGGTGGATTATTTTTGTCCCGCGCGTTTAGCTGTATACCCAAATCATAGCTGTATTTTGGTCTGAGCTTTAAGCGCTTTCGGCGAATGAAAATGAATTGAATTTTTAACGAGATGAATCGTCGAGCTTTCGTTTTTTAAAATAATCATATTGCTGTTTCAGGTCTCGCACGCGACTAGAAGATTTTGGATGAGGCAACTAATAAAACCGGCAGGATTAAAAAGTGAGTACAAGCCTATTCTAAGACTATTCAAGAAAATCTGATCTTATTTTTAAAAGAACGCGGCGCTTTAAACTGAAAAACGAAAGTAATAATGCAGCAGACTATTATTTATTGCGTTTACATATTAAATGAAAGATATTTTTAGATGCCGTGTAAAGACATTGATCGTTTAGCAAGTTGCGGAGAAATCTATCGAACCGAACAGTTTATAGTCGTTAAAATCTAAAGACGCTCTTCTGAAAGACTTGTTTGTGACTGAATTTCTCGTTAATACTCGAGCCGAGAAAGTTATTGTCTACGTATAATAAGCTTTGCTGCTTTGAATAACGAAATCTGTAGCAATAATTTTACTCCAGGTATTATTTCTCTCATTAATACTTGAACAAGTTGTTCATTAATTAAGCATCGACTGGCGCACTGCCGTTCTAAACATAAAAGCTCCAAACCATAGAATTACATTCAATAACTCAAACTTTATATAATAACTACACATGCCATTATGCTAAGGTACTCTGCAAGCGAAAACACCAATGAAACCGCCCAATCCGAAAAAGAAGAAACCACCCAGCCTTTTCTCTCATCCCTCTCACCACCAGCAAGCGTCGCCAGGACTGCAGATCGGTCGAAAACCCAGCGGCTCGCCCGTCGCCTCAGCCTCGCGTCGCGTCGATGGTCGTTCACCTGCCTCTGAAATACCCGCGAGAGAGGCGCGAGGCCCTACAGGCCTTACCCTCGTCGAGCTATTTCGGATCCTTCGCCCCGAGCTATAGACGCACAATCGTATTTATAGAAGCGCCCCTCGGGCATTGTGATGTGTACGTATCGATGATTACGCGACGCGACGTGGCGCTTACCTTTTCGCGCCGAGCCGACCAAGCTGCGAGCTGCTCCGCCGGCTTACGAAGATTTGTCGAGGCTCGCCGCTGGAATATTGCGAGCCGGGCTCTTTGCGAGGTTTAGCTTGATTGCCTTTCGGTCTGCTTCTTGATTCGAATTTATTTTTAAGCGCCGGAGGTGTTTGATGAATTTTTATCGCCGCGGCAAGTTTGCTGTGTTCTTCTTTTATTCGAGCTTTTAATTACGCATTGCCGATACCGCGACGCTCGTTAAATTCGTTAAAACGAATGAATGAATTGTAAAAACAGCGGATAACAGCAAATAAACTTGGACTATCTCGTGAAAAATATTATGAGCTGTGGAGATGTGTTTGCCTTTAATCTTTATCGCGTTGTTATTCGAAATAATCCGAGAAAACGACAGCTCTATTTCAGAGGTGAAAAATGCTCTATACTTGAATTTTCCTCCATTCGTATTTATGGCGAACCTGGCTATTTTCCTCCCGTCGTGGGTCTATTTTTAGCCCTCTTAAATGGTCGCCGGTAAAAATAGCGCAAGGCGCAGGTAATTCATAGTCGATTACGTCTATTTATACCACTCAGACTTTACATTTACTTAGAATACAAGCCGAGAACTTGGGTTAACGCGCGCTCCGAGTTATTGGCAAGAAATATAATTCTACATATTTCACCGACAAGAACAACAACTGCTTCTCATGCGTGCATTAAATTTCTTTTTCCCAGTTGCATTCGACGTTTTCCGCGCGCAATTTAGTTTCTGCGTATAACGCTCGAGCGCAAAAAGCTGCGGCAATAACGGGGCGCAATTGTGTACGAATTGCGTAATTTATATTTAACGATTAACAATAATGAATCGGTATATAGCCGGGTTTAATTTTAAATAATTAATTATCCGGTGGTTCGATTAATTTTGACCGATTTTAAGCAACTTACTGACGCTGCGAACGCGGAAAATACCCCTCATTAGTCCATTTAATTGATTGCCAGAGCAGTTTAACCACCTGAACGTCCATTTGATAAAAAATTGTTTATCTATCAGTTTACACTTTAAATCGTGACGCGGCCTTCCCTCGCTCATTTAACTCCAGCTCTCGCCCGTTTTAAGTATCGATTCTTGTCTTCTATTCCAAAACTCATCAATCACTTTGCAGCCGCGCCAAACCCGGCGAGTCTGCCGAGCAAAAAATCCACTTCTCAAATTCGAGATCGTCGCGACGTCCGGCTCGAGATTCGATTTTCTCCCCAAGCTCAAGCGTCCGCGCGAGCATTAGAATCGACCTGCGTTCGGGCCTCTAGCCAAAGCTTATAAGCAGGCGCTTCTATATATACGTCCGTTGATCGGCGAGAAGGCGGGCCTCTAGACGTTGGAGGTCAGTATCCGGTTGTCGCGGCAGGCAGCCGGTGTATTCGTCAGTGTCACTGTCGTCACGCGCCGTCTTTCCCGCGAGGGTCCCGGAGAGTTCGCGCGTGTTCCGAGTGCGTCTTGGGGGAGGCGCGAGGAGGACTTTTTCGCTTTCTAGTGGCTCTCCGCCGGGAGCTGCCGAAGGGGTTTCGAGCTGCCCGAAGGAAAGTTATTGATCTTGGAGGGTGTTTTTTTCTTTAAAGGCCCGGTCGGCCTGCGTAGCTTCCGAGACTGATTGCTTTTAATCGGTTGCTTTAACTTTTTCTGCTATATTTAGAACGATGATTGCAAGTTTTCGTAAGCAGTTAATCTTCGGGACGAGATTTGTAATTGTGTTGGTGTAATTAAGTTTCGTCTGAAGCATTCAACGTGTAAACCGATTTCGGAGGCTACAAGTTAGAAAAAATATGAATTAGCATTTTAAGTTTTAAAACTAGCTGAAAGTTTTAAATCATCGCCGAACTTAAGCTGGAATTTATTGGCTCGTTCACTTATATTTTCCTTTATATAGGAATTTAATCCGATTTCTCGAACGTAATATTAATATACTTTGAAACTAGACAAAACTTGATAATAATGATTCATAGAATTAGTTTAAGTTACTTTTGCATTAAACAAAGAAAGCATTCTACCGCAGTTCCATCCACTTAAATGTTTCTTATACTTTTACTAAAATAAATGATAATTATGCATTGAAATACGAGGAACTGAAATTGAAAATAATTTTAAAATTTATTTAAAATATTCATTACCAAAGTAGTTTGCCTTACTTTGACCTGAGCTTGCACTGAAAGTAACTATTGGGGTTACTAGCATATGTCCTTCTACTGGTAATACTTTAAACTTTTTCAATACAGTTTACTATTTTATTCATTTTAAATATTTCGCTCGTTTATTATTTTCATTCTCGAATAAAAATATTTTACTTTACAAAAAGCTACAAACTTTCCTCCGAGTTTTTCGAAAAATTCAAATTTCTCTTGCGCGCGGGAGAGAAAATATATGTACCGAAACGTACGTACTCAATATTTCCCAAATAAATTGACGTCCATATTTCTCCAAAAAATATACATCCATTATTTTACAAACCATCGACTTTCGAACGACTAAATATTCCGATACAAACTTTCGAAAAATCTCCCAGTCCACCCGACCAGAATGAAACTTCCCACCGTCCCGAGTTCGAGTCGCCGTTCGCGCAAACAAAACTAATCCCCCCGTGGCGCCTCGAAAAGAAACAAAGCAATGCTGCTGCGTCGTCTCCGTGCTGATTTCGACGCCTACGTGCATCAGCCAATGCGACGTCCTTCCCTGCTAAGGTAACAAGGAGCTTCTTTTTTTCCTTCCTCTTACATTATTCATGTCGCGCTGCAGCTTTTCTTCTAGCTTCAAGTGTCGGAGGCTGATTTTTGAGGCAGCGACTAATAAAAAAGCAACTAAACGGGTCTGTCTAATCGTTCGTTGACGTTCTTTTTTTTAAGCTTTCAGGGGAAGCGTTTGGAGCTTTCGTGCTTCTTGGATTTTCTAGTGAGAAAAACTGCTGGCAGTACCAAGAAACTGTTTATCATTTTGTTTTATCGACTTTTTGATCGTTTGCGAAATAAAGTGCAGTGTTTTGCTTTTACTTTTATTTAGGGTTGGATCGATATTATATTCAGTAGGTAATCTGAAATATATACTTGACAATTCACGCAAAAGTGGTTAATTCTATAATTGCATCGTTAATGCTTCAAATCTTAATCAATTTTACGCTATACTATTAAGTAATCGGATTAAAACTGATTAACTTTCAAAGCATTAATAGCTTTATTCAAATTTTTTCCTTTATCGCTTAATGAACGAAATGATTCGATAAACAAACGAGCTTGACGTTTCCAGCAGAATTTCATTTTCGATTACTTCCAATTCCAGCCGCAATAACAGTATTAGATCGCAGTAATTGTTTTCAGTCCTCGTTTAACAGCAACGCATACATAACAGCTCCCGCGTCCGAAGCACGCCAAATCTTGGCGAGGCAAAAATTTCAGTCAATCGACTAAAATGTAATTGATTCCGCGCAAAGCCCCGGTAATTGTCCCTGTCAGCTGCCCCCGAGTAAACAAAACGTAAAAAAAAAAACAAAGCGGGAGAAAAAAGAAAGTTTAATTACTTTGTGAAATCGAAGCGTCGTATCCCTTCGCAACGGCGGCGGCGGTGCGCCGCTTATGTAATAAACGAAATGCACAAGTCCGGGCTAGTTTGCATTTTTTTTCGACGAAGGGGCCGAAAGCCCATTTAAACGCAAATCCAAGCCAAATGAGAAAAGCGGAGAATAACCGGCGACTGCCAAAAGGAAAACACGATAAAAAGCCGAAAGATTAACCTTATCCGGGATGCGGCGGATTTCGTCACGTCTGCGGAAAATTTCATGGACTAGTTTTTTTCTTGCTTCCCATGCTAATTGGGACATGCAGATTAACGCGCCAATTATTTCGGAGGACTTGGCCGAGGCAGCCAGTCGATTTTACAGGGGGCAAAAACAAATTTCAAATAACCCGTCGAGATTGCAGGCCGATTTAGACTTGATTGAAAGTGACAAAACACGCCCGAACGTTGATAAATAACGCGCGGGACCGTGTCCCCGAATAAAATCAGTGGCACAGGTCGATGCTTCGGTCAGGCGAGCTGCTCGCATCCTTCCTACCTAGCTACTTCGAGTGGCTTCGTCCCAGCGGCACTCGCCCCTCGAGAGGCCGGTAAAGTCGCCCTGAAACAAAAGATACCTCGTCCAGGTGGTCCTGCGCCTCGGCGGCGTCTCGTCCCCCGGCTCATTCTCGCTCGCACATGACACTTCACTGCCGCTGCGGCGGCGGCGCGCCAACTGAGCCAAGAGCGCGCGGCGCGGCTGGAGGCTCGACGCCAGACTGCGCGCAGCTAGTCGAGTGTGGTCACTCGCGCGGCGGCGCCGCGTTGCCTGGGCTACGCGCGCCCTGCACGGCCGCGGCGAGGAAAGGGAAAGGACAATGCCCGAGACGGACGGGGCTCTCTCCGGCTCGTTGAGAGCTGCATTTTTAAGCAGCCACGGGAGAAGATTGGAAAATTTTTAAAGCTAAGTCGGAAATCCGGATTTGGAGAGTCAGCTGGCCTGCTAATTCTCGAATCTGCTAAGTCTGTAAATAAGAGTCAATTTCATTTGATAACGCCGAGTTTCCATAGATTTTTATATCGCGGTGTAGGGAAAACTCTTGCAGAGAAATCAACTATTGAAGCAAGGGAGGAAATTGTAATATTGTGCAGTAAACGTGGGATATCGGGGTCTACGGTATTTACAACGATTTGCGCCAAAATTTTGCCATACTCTATAGTAAACACTACACTGAAAAATCGACCGTAACTTTTTCATGCAGTTCTTTTTATTAGAAAATAAAAAAATTGTCGAATAAAAGTCCACATTTTTAAACATTTTTTTAAATTTTAAATTTTGGCTACTTCTTTAAAAAACGTGAATAATTTAAGTTAGGAATAGATGGTGACGGTTTACGTCGCATATAAGTTTTTCGTTTAAAAGATTGGGAAAAGAAAGAAAGACTGCCTGGCTCTCTGTATTAATTTAATTGTTAAATTATTAAATTTCAATAAAAATGATTTATTTAATTTTTATCAAGTTTTGTAAAATTTTGATTTTACATAATTTATATAAAATATGTACACAAAAGTATAAAAAACTTATGATCTAAAAGGTTAGGATGCGCTACAAAGCAAAATTAATTTTATTTTTCACGACTGGCTGAAAAAAATATTAATAACGACTCTTGTACGATTTCGACAAGGAATAAATTTGCGCCCATAATGAGAAGCCACGCGCGAATTCAAATTATAACAAGATGCATTGACGTAACAGTTGTGACCACAGCAAAACTTTGCATTCTTCCTTTTCCCTGAAAACAGCACTTTCTGCTTGGCTCTTCTCCTTTCGTTTCATTATTTCTCCCCCTCATTTTTTTTCTCCCGGCTGCCTTCTGAATGCGCCGTCCGCTGATTGTCGACGTGTCGTTTCGGTTTCATGGCTGCCTATGGAGTTGACGAGACGGAAATTTTGTTTTCAGAACGAATTGGAGATGTGCTCGACTGTGCAAGAATTTGAAGTAACGTCTTTATTTATTCCGACGGCGGGGGACGTTGCGTCGATTGCAAAAGTCGAGCGACGCTTTTTTATGGAGACAAATTATTTGATGATGCTTCGATGATTTTGTAATTGTTTAGTTTTAAGAAAATGGTCCGACTATGTTTTTACGTTTCGTAATTTAATAATAATTAATATCAGAAAAATAATTAACAGTGCCCGTAATTTAATACTTTTCCAATTTATTTGTGTGCCAGCGCAAGGCTTTTTGTAACATGCGAAAGTAATTAATGGAATTTGATTAATTTCTTGCAAAATAATAGCTGTATACATATATTTTAAGCGCGTTAAACTGAATTAATTTTTCGAAATCCTGTAATATAAATAGAATTAAAACACAAAATTAATGTTTAATAATGGAATTGCTTTCAATTTACAGTAAGCATCTTAATAAACATGCGATTTTTCGTGTGATCTTACAACTATTTTTCTTTTCTTTTCTTCTCCGCTTTTGTTTTTACCCGCGCAAACTTATACATATCGATTTCGTTTGCTTATTATGCTTACGCTACATAGCCGCAAAGGGGAAAAACAAAAAACACTCTGCAGCCAACATATTTTTTCGCCAATTAATCAGCCCAAAAAGATTTTCAACCAAAACCACGAGCAATTAAAAGCAAACGAACCCCCGAAAGCGACGATGTTCCATCGCGGAAAAAAGAAATAAACCCCGCGCTCGTCCGAGTAAATGACGGCTCCATCCTCGCTTCGTGCCTGCGTCGCGGGGCGCAAAATTCCGCGCTTGCGGAATTTATCGATTCCGGCGAGGCAAGGCTTTTATACGGGCACGTGCGTTCCGGCGCGTACTTTTTTTCCACCCCCGGCGCGCTGCACACACGCCCCGGAAGAGGGCTCTCTCTCTCTCTCTCTCTCTCTCTCTCTCGAGGGCCTCTATACAGTGTTGCGTGTCGTCGTCGGAGCTGCTTGGATTTTCAAATATCCCGTAATTTACGCCGTAGACGGAACGCGGAGTCGAGACAGCACCTCCGCGCGCGCGCGCGAACGGCCAGATTTTTCATGAATATTTCAGGGAGTTTTGTATGCGCAGTCGACCTCGAGCGTTTACGTCCGATGCGTTCGACGTTATTGTTTTTGTCAGGCGAACCGCCTCGCGGCATCGCCGATGGGAATTAAGAGGGGAATTGGGTGTGATTACGCGGCTCTTTTTGCTAGCTGGCTGTAGTCGGGGGAGGTGAATCGACTGTTTATGGGTTCGTGAAAAGTTCAGGCTCGCGTAGCTTCTCTGTTGGAAGAGTGGAAACGCACACATGCCATGGCTGTAAACGCTCGTGATCGTAAGTAATCCAATTGAAATTCCAAGCGGTTCTTTTACGAGTCAATTTATTAACTGGAATGTTAATGTAACAACGTTTCAACGGTGAATTTTTTTAGCTATTATTCGTTTTTCAGCGTGATAGCACAATAAAAAATAGGTTTTACTATGGGATTAATATACTTTTTATACTTGCCGAGTAGACTCCACTTTATTAAAGCTTATTTTTTAGCAAGTTTACGTTTTCACGAGTAGTTCCGAAACTGTAACAGCCAAGTTATTGTTACGTGGGTGCGCGGATTGATTGAGGATTTTGGTGAGACTCGAAAAAAAGAGGCATGGCTTTACTCGGCCA
>JAWWEM010000054.1:14811553-14826817 GCA_035582935.1 Ormyrus thymus | reverse complement strand
CATTTCCCATCGTCGAAATGCATTCCGCCGCCCCGTGAAACCCCGAAATAGCCTCTCGGAAGGAGGTCGAAGTGCGAGAGAGGCTTTTCCCCCGAACGCACTCTGCTCTCTCGCGAATTTCGCGGCCGGCTATTTTGTTTCGGCGGGCAAGGGGAGAGAAAGAGAGAGAGAGAGAGAGAGAAGTCGCCGGGAATCGCCGAGTATTCGGAAGCTCGGCATGCGCAATGAGATCATGAACCAAATGTGGAAGGAAGAGGGGGAGGGCGTAGCTTCGCGTGGCTTTTTTTGCGCTGCTCGCTCGTCATCTCGGCCGACGATTTCTCCAGATAAAGATCTGTCGCGCGCTGCGCTCGAGTGCGCGTCGGATATGCTTCGTTTATCGTTTCGATTCACCGAAACGGAGTCGATATAATTCGGTAAGGGCGTAAAGAAAATTCGAAAAGCGAGCTTCCGCGCAATTGAGAGCCGCGTCGAGTAACTTCGCGCTCAGGTCGGCTAGGCGGGGAACTCGGCGAGCCGTCGTGGCGAAGTCTGTCTCTCTCTCTCTCTCTCGGCAGCCACTCGGCACAATCGACTTATTGACCGGTTGATTTACGATCGACCCGGCAGCTGTTCGCGGCTAATTGATTTCGCGCGAGAGAGCTGATTTTTATTAAACGGGAGAGCTGCTCGCTTTCGGATAACCGCGCTTATTCTCGTCGAAGGTGAACTCGTCGAGAAGGGAGTCCGTGAAGTCGCGCTTTCTTTCGGATCGATAATAATTATTCGTTCTCGGTAGACGGTCGGCGCAGAAGGAGACGGGGATGCTGCTGATTACATTTCTGGGTATACAGTGGATAAGGCTCTTTAGCTTCTATGCGGTCTCTGATGCAGAAGCAGCGGGCTTCGAGGGAGACAACGAGCGGCTTGTGCTTATCGAGCGAGCGCACCGATTGCGCAAGGAAAGATGTATACGGCCTCGTTGCCTCCAATTGATACTCCAGCTTCGACTCGAGCACCCCGGGCGGACGATTTACATCGACCGTAAATCTTCCCGATTCCGCGCGAGTCAGCCGCGAATTTCGGCGCGAGGCATCGCTCGGAGTCGGGTCGCGCACACTTGGCACTTTCCATCTCGACGCTCGGCGACGAGGCGCGCGGGGGAGGGGCCAGGCGGCGGCGGCGGCGGCGCAATAACGCGCTCCTTCTCGTCTCGTTCTCATGGACCGTTCCATTCTCTTCCAGCGACTCGGCTCGTCCGGTCAATTACACGACTATATAACTGTGCCGTCGCCGTCGCTGCTGCTGCTGCTGCTGCTGATGCCGGTGACGTAATCGAGGCGATATTTCGATCCCTCCGTTCGCGTCGATTTTTTTCCGCGGCTCGGGTTTACGGGGATTCTGTGGGGTTTGCCGCCGGGTGGATATCGGGGTACTGTTCGGAGGGTTGTCAATTGAATTGAACGGTTTATCGGGTGCAGCCGAGCGGACCTTCGAGCCTGGAGAAACGGTCGTTTTCTCGTTGTCATTGCAGTAAAGTGCATTGAAATGCACAAGACTACAGTGGCCTAGTTGGCACTTTTTCAGACGTCCAATTAACCGATTAAGAGTTTGATGAATTTGCCGAGCGTGCAAGCGACGGGAAGAATTTCTCGGAATTCTCGGCGCAATTCTCCCGGTCTCTCCTCTCCACAAATCACTCGTCGCGCGAGCAGCCCGAAATTCCCCGGGCTAATTACAATTGTCCGAGCGATCCGCGCTGCTCCTCCGATCGGCCGAAGCCAGTAAGTATACCCGCAGGCCTCCTTAAACCGATTCTCCGCTTCCGCGTTAAACGCGTCCCCGTCTAAAATTAGCATTAGAAAGGCCTTCGATTATCGGCGCTCAATTATCGGAGTCCCCCCCCCCACCGCCCCGTCGGCGGAGCCGAGAGCGCGCGAGCGCGCGCTCAAAAAACCGTTCCCCGTTGCTGCATTTGCAAGTCCCCCCGTGCGTCTTTAACGCCCTTTTCTCTCGCGCGCCGCGCGCGCGTTCGTGTCGCCGCGTCCGAGGAGAGCTGTCGTGCGACTTTACGGGTTTATTTATCTCCCGACACGCTTCGGGCCGAGCCAGTATCTTTTTTCGAGTGCCTTTTCTCTCTCTCTCTCTCTCTCGCTCGCTCTTTTGTGCAGCCCTTTACTCGGAGGTTTCTTTTTGAGTTTCTAGGTATCTCGCGTGTTTGGAGATGCGTCGGGTTTGTTTTGTGAGTAATGCGTTGTTGGTTTTTATACGTTTATTGATGCCTGCTGTGATGCTTGAGGTTTTAAAGGTTTAAAACCAATTTTATTATTAATTCGTTAGAGAATATAGTATAACCTTATGTCCTGGTTTTACATCCTAATTAATTTAGAAATATGCAGCATTTTTCACAGTACTTTACTCGATCTACGTAATGCTCGGCATATGATAGAAGTAATATACAACATCTTTAAATTTATTTCAAAAGTAAATAATATAACCCTGATAATTAAGGACATTCCTTCCTTCAAAATAAACATCGAGGCACACCGATCACCGGCGACGACGCGCAACGTCTCCATTCCCAACCACTCCCGCCGAGCATCCAGCCTCAAAAGTCCTGCACGCGAACCGCCCAATTTTCCACTCGCATCCCGTCCCAGACAATTAACCAGGCCCGGCCGCTCTCGGCGCGGGGGTCCGCGCCGTCCTCTTTTTTGGGCCCGCCGATTCCTCCCGAGAGAGAGAGAGAGGAGCCGTATCGATCAGCAGGCGCGCGCACGTTCTGCTCGGGGCCTCGTCGCCGATTCCATCGGCGTGTGTGTGTACGTACTTACGGCTGCCGGTAGGGGCATCGCGTGGTGCTTGGCAATTAGTTAGCGCCGCGACGTTTATTCAGGGAGAGAGAGAGAGAGAGAGTCGCGCTCTCGGCTCGATGCGAGGGACCGGATTGATGAGGCGAGATTCGAGGACGGGCGCGCAGCTGCCTTTGTTTTGTCACCTCGCTCGGAGAGAGAGAGAGATTTATCCCGACTGTCGTATAGCCTTCGCGGCGAGAGGAAGGTAATATAGAGAAATTAAGCTCCCGCGCAGCAGGCCGAACCGGCGAAGCAGCCAAGTCAACCTGCGAATCCATTTGCATCGGCGCGCGAAGCTCCAAACGAGACCCGCCGCCGAAAGAAGGATCTCGATAAAATAGCGCGCGCGCGTACATTATTGCGCGGGGCGTCGGCATTATTATCCGAGGGCCGCGCGCGTCAGGTACGAAGCGGTTAACGTGCACCAGCTGAGCCGACGAGCTGTGGGCCTCGGCGAGCTCGTAAATCTCTCTCGGGTCCGCGTCGGAATAACTTTTTGGGGACTGCGGGAGGAGGTCGCGCGGATCTCGGCAGAGGTCCCTGAACTCGAGCCGCCCGCAGATAAAGTTATCGGAGTAAGTGTAGCGCTCGATCGGGCTCTCGTTTGTTCTCGCGTGCTTTTTTCTCCGGCGGTGGCCCGATTGAAATTTGAAGGGGCTCGGAAGTGTTTGAGGTTCGGAGCGATCGTGGAAATTGATCGTGGAAAGTTTGCTAAACGTGCGAGAGATTTCGTAAAGTTTTAAGCGCAGCCTGTGATTTTTAAATCGTAACAAATAAATAAGATATTTCGAACAATGCATTCTTCTTGCGCATTGTTCGGAAATATATAATTGAAAGTTAGACACCTCGATGCTATTCTTTAACCTAATCGCTATATCATTACGTCCAACATATTATCTCCACTAAATAAAACGTTGCCATTCATTAAGAGGCTCGGGGCGAAAAATGCGCGCTCCTCGCTTTTCCGCGCGCGCGAGCCCGAAGTGCCGCGCCGAAGGACCAGAAACGACGTGAAAAAGAAAGCAAGAGAAAAAAACGAGGAGAGCCGACGCACCGCGAGAATGTCAGCGGAGCGGAGCGCCTATATTTAAATCCCAGCCGAAAATATCGGCTTATAAATTCGCTTGTGTACCCGTCGACGAGACGAAACCGCACAGCGCTCGAGTCCCGGCGAGTGTCTATCTTTACAATCGGCCGCGGCGCGAAATAATACTCCCGGGCCGGGCGAAAACGAAAAAGAAATAAATAAATAAAAGGACGAGGGACGAGCGCGATATTCCACTTTCGCGAGCGGCGAAACGAGCGCTTCTGCCTACGCGCCGAGAGAGAGGAGTAAATCTCCGCGCGCGCGCGCGTCGAGCAATGAATGTAACTCGGCGATTTTCGCTCTCTCTCGAGCGCCTCGGGAGGGAGATGTGTTTTGAAACGCGGCTGATCGACGAGGCTCACAATGCTCGCGCGGATGTATCGGAGGCGCGATGCGCGCTGTTTTACGGCGCCGAGAGAGAGAGAAAGATAGAGGTGTCGGCGGGGCTCTCCTTTGGATCTCTCGCCGAAGGATATTTACGGCTTTGACGAGGATTGCGGAATATTGTCGGAGGTAGCCGGCTCGCGCGTCTTTCGGACGCAAAGAACGATTAAGCGCTTCAGCGAGCTGCGACTACCAATTTAACGACGATCGCATGTTTACTTTTCGGATGTAATCGGATACATAATAAGAATTGTGACACTTGTATACCGGCGCGCACTCGGATCCTCCGCTCGAGCGATCGTTCGTTTTTTGCCCAATTCCCGCGCGGCGGCCGCGTCGTCCGCCTCGGCCGATCAACGTCCCTCCGCTAATTGCAGCTTAACTCCAATATCAACTCTCCCACTTAGCGGCCACTCGCCGGCCCGAAGGCTCTCAATTCTCACGATAATAAGCCCGCCGCCGCTAAAGAGCCGAACCGCGTGATCCTCGAAAAAAAACCAAAAAAAAAAAAAAAAAATAGCCCGCGCACCGCGTCACGCCGAGCGAGCCTCCCCGAGGCGCGTGATATCACGCGCGGAAATAAGCGCCGCGCGCCCTCGGGACCCGACGGGGGCAGAAAAAGCGAGCGCGCGCGGGACGTGTGTATATCCCGCTGACGGGCCGGGGATCGTTCCTCGCCACCTGCCGATAAACGACGAGGAGCGCGGAGCTGGACTCTCGGGCGCGGGGAGATCGCCGAGTCGTACGCGCGGGAGATTTGTTGCTTGATTCATTGGAGGATCGTCGCTGATTTATCGGCGAGGCTCGTGTTTTTGACGGGGGAAAGTCGTGGGATGAGGTTGCGGGATAAAGTGGGCAGCTCGGGATTGACTTGGGGTCGTTCTTTTTATCTGGGTTGACGCGGCGGCTCTGTTTATTGCCTGCTTTCGAGTGGGGAATTATGTAAGAGATTACGGCGTGCGATTTAAAATTGTTCCCGAAGCCTTTTTTCCTTTATTAGCTACGACTCGTGCGAAATATAACATAGTACGTAACTAAAATTCAGTTTGCCGTTACGTGAGAATGATAACCGGCAGGTAGCCGTTTAGTATCTCGGGCGATTTAATAAGCGTAATGAAAGCAAAGTACCGTCAAAGTTTCGCTATCCGCTAAACTACATTTTATTTTTACTAAATAAAACACGCGAAACGGTCGCAAATGTTTAATTTACATCCTTTATCCAGCGCTAAAATTCCTCGTGCATAAGCATCAAAACTCGATATATTTATAGAATTCCGGCTGAGTTCTTTTTTCAACGTCGCCGAATAAAGCAATTTTCGCGAGCCCCCGTCGAAAGCCACACCGTTAAAACGTTAACAAATTGCCCGCCGTTTATTTCCACCGTTATATATGCTGCGCGCGCAGCTTCTCCACCTAAACACCCCGAGTAAATAAGATAATACGCCTCAAGCAGGCATGAGAGAGAACGCTAGAAATTGAAGATAATGCGGCTCGATAAAACGAGGACGATAACAATAATAAAGGAGATAATGAAAAGAGAGAGAGAGAGAGCAAGACGGAACGAGGCGAACGAGAGGAGGCCGGAGTGAAGAAAAGAAACGGCACATATGGCGGGAAGCTGCCGCCGGTTGATATCTCGTGAAATGACGAGAGAAAGAGGGAAGTCAAAGGCGAGAGAAAAATGAGTTGGGGGGGGCGGGAGGGGAGACGAGATAAATAGACACGGACGGAGTAAACGAGAGCGAGGCTCGCGCCGAGCGGACGAGACGCGCGAGCACGTAAATTTGAATATTCGCTGCAATTACCGCGCATTGCCCGCAATTGTCGCAATTTATTATACTTGCGCCGCGCGCGTTCTCTCCTCGGGCGAGTCGTGAAAATTAACGTTCGGAAGCCGCGCGATCTCGCGGTACGCGAGACACTCCCCTCGGAAGTCCGAAAAGTCCGCGGGCCGAAAATTGCGGGAGGCGAGCCGGAGCGGGCCAGGCGAGGGAGCGCCGAAAATACACCCGCGCAAAAACAGGAGCAGGGAAAGACGGACCGCGCGGCGGGGTTCAATGAATCTGTCGCTCGAGCTCGTATTCTCGCCTCCCCCCCCCCCCCCCGCCCCCCCTCGGCGACAATATCCGCCGCGCGAATATATATTTTTAACTGGCCCTTTCTGCGGGCGCGCGGTATCCGATCTTAAAATTAGACGGGGGCCGCGCGCGGCCGATGGAATTTCGATCGACGACGCGCTTCTCCGTGCGCGGATCGACGATCTGCCCGGCGTTCGCGCACTTGGCCGATCGTTCGAGCTCCGTGACTTTATTCGCGATTACATCCGACCCGAGAGCCACTTGGCCGGAATTCGTGGAGAACGCCGGCCTGCCTGTCCTGCAGCCTGTCTCCCCGAGCAACCCCCGTCGCTCCCCGCGAGCAAGGAGCAAAAGAAGCCCGCGGCCTTACCTTCCCCGGCGGCGCCGCGCCTCGGCGAAGCCAGCAGAACGAGGAGGAGGAGGAGTGGCAGCGGCGACATCTCGGTCTCCTCTCAGTGCAGCATGCCCGCGCGACGGTCAGAGCGGGTGTCACGTGTCGCGGCGCAGCGTGTTCGGGCCGCGCGTCCGCGAGCGACTGACGAGCTTTTCGAGCGCGCCGAGACCGGGCAGCTTGCGGCACGGGTGGAGGGGGGGTGGGGGGAGAGAGAGCACTGCGTGGGCGGCCGGAAGGAGAGACGCGTGCCCCCGGTGTCACCGGGCTGGAGGGGACGGAGGAGGTGCGGAGGGGATGGAGAGGGATTTGGGGAGGAGTTTAGAATGTCGGTCGTATGGGGAGGATTTTTTTCGGGTCGGTGGCTTTTGCTGGGGAGAGGTTGGAGATTCATTTAGTGGTTCGCGCTTCTTGAATTTGAATCTGTTTGCGGACTGAATTGTTTAATAAAATATACGTTTTGGCATTCAGATTCGAAAAGGAAAAAAAACGTCGGGGCAGATAAATTCATTTGATTTTAAGCGAAAGAAATTTCCGAAGTGTTCATTTAATTGAAACGCTTATCGAAATGATCTGCAGCTCCGGATCTCAAGCTAATCAGATGATTATAAAAACTGGTTTAAAGAGATCTCGCAGCAGCCGTTGGGTACTACAGGAATTTCCTACTATTATTAATGACACTCGGAGACAAACGCCCAGCGTAGCCGAAACAAAAAAATCAAATTCGTCGAAGCAGCATATTTATGCAATAAGTTTCATATCTCGAACGGACAATCGTCTTACATAACTCTACTCCAAGGCATCGCCCACAATCCGCGCTGAAAGACACGTCTCCCAGTCGGCCGAAAAACCTCGCGGCCTGAGCAAAAACCCGGCAGCGAACCCACCGTGTCCCGAAGCCGCTCGGAACCAAAAATCGAATTCCTCCGTGCTCGCGAGCGAAAGAATTCCATCCCCCTCCGCGGCGAGTATATTATACTTATCGGCCGGTAATTAATTCCGCGTCCCCTCCGGCCTGATTTACAGCCCGTGGAATATCGTCTCTCGTCGGCAGCAGCCGCGGAAAATGGCCGCTAAATCACCGCGCGCTGCCCTTTTTTTTGCCCCTTTTCGCCGAGCGCCCCGCGCGGAGCGAGTGTTTACCCTTTTTTCGCTCGTAAATTTTCGAGCCGCCGCTGGGAGGAGGAGGAGGGAGAGTTATTAATAAAGTCGGCCCTTTTTAAAGATGATATTTTCGAGGGTTGATGAGTTTTGTTGCTTTTGGCCGGGGAGTCGCGCGGCTTCGTTTTCAAAGAGCAGACTGGCCTGCAAATCTGCGGATGGGCTTTATTTGATGCAACAATTCATTTATCTTCGCAAGTTCCGTCACTCCGATAATATACGTAATTCGATTGAGCGCCGAGTTGGCTACAAAACTCTTACTACTTATTTTACTGAACGCTTTCAGTCCAGCAGCTTATTTCTTCAAGCATTAGATTCCCGATAAGCGGCGAAATTAACGATCCCCGTACGTTCAGCCGGGTTCAATCGCGAGCTCGCGCGGATATCCGTAAATCTGCGGAGCAAAGTAGCCCCGCGACAAGTGAAGCAGTGCGCGCTTGAAACTCGAGCGGAATTGATAACCCGACCGAGGCGCGAGGCTCGCGTTTATTGATGGCGTCGTCGCTTCGCGCGCTCGCCGCTCGCTGCCGTGGCATAATTTTAATTGCGCACCGGGGACTCGCGCGTTTTTGCTCGCTCGTTCTTTCGATCGTTCCGCGGAGGGTATTGCGCGAGGAGCAGCGAGCTCTTCTTTGATCTTTGCCTGTTTGCTTTGCGAACGAACGCCGAGTTATTAACTCGTTTGTTCGCGAATGGGAATTGGGGGGGAGAGAGTGTTTTAATGTACGGCGAAACCCGTAGGAAGTTTTCACGATTATTGCATGAGTGTTTGGCGAATTCTTTTAAAATTGGCCTGGTTTTTGACCAACGACCCTAAAAACGACAGCGTTTTCATCCAAAACTTGGTGAAATATTGGTCAAATTCAAAATAATAAGAAAATGATGTTAATAATAAAATTAAATAATAAAATTGATTGATAAATAATATATATATAATATATTATTATTTATTAATAATCTAATGAAGAAGTGGAGCTGTGAAAGTCCCTTTTTTCTTTATCATCAGACAATCTTATTTGAAAGGCTACACGGAGAATAGCCTGTATAACTGTTTTACGAAAAAAGAATCCATTTATATCCCACCACAGAGTTTTATTCTTAAAATTAAAACGCATCATAAATTCTCGCATCAGGTATAACATTCCTCCACTCCCGCCAGATAAATCCCTCTAACTTACAAGAGCGCCCTGCGCGCTCGGCTTAATTTATTAATTTTCCGGACGACCGCGGCAGCGCGAATCGCCGCCTCGATATTCGAATCACGCGTGGCTGAGTTGCGCGGAGCCTTCTTCTGAAACGTAAAAGCCGCGCGCTCTCTTCCCCCCTCTCCCCCGCGTCGCCATGCAAATTGCGCGCGTGTATTCGCCTAAATTAAGGGGATTGCGCATTTTTTAATTTACCGTTACGGACAAGTGCGGCCGTTAAGGATTTGATGTGCGGGGATTCGGCTTTGGTTTGATTTTTGGGAGTGTAATTAAATTTTGTGGTAGTTTCGTCGACGGGTCGCGTTGGTTTTAATGTTATTTCGGTGCAGCTGCTTTGAATAAACCGAAAATCAACGCATTGATCGAAGGAACACGAAAGAGTTGACTTCAATTTGAATTTGTACTTATTACATAAAATCAAAATGTTAGGCAGCACCGGAACCAGCTAATCAATTCTGGAGATAAAAAATTATGTTACTCTTGGCTAAGTACATGTGAGTAAATTTTACAAATAATATAGTAAAATTTACGAAATATATAGTAAAAATTGTTAAAATATGCGTGTGTCCCATGAGTGCTATTAAAATGGAAATTTAAAAAGAAACTTTTTCTCGGTGTAGCATTTTAAACTATCACTTGTTAATTGCTTATTTACACCTCGTTCTTGGCTTCTTTCCTGATTACATTTTACCTCCTAAAAGCCCTAGAACCCCAACGTAAAGCCACCAAACTCGTGATTCACTTCCACTTCCCAAACTCAACTTCCCCCGTCGGCGAAGCAAGACAAAAAATAAATACAATAAAACAAAATAAAAAGAGAGCTCGCGTCAGCGCGAGCGTCAGTAATTCCGCGAAGTTCATTACAATCGTCCGGCGGCGCACCGGGAATATCAATCGATCGGCGTGTCCTGAAAAAGAAAAGGCACACACATCCCGCCTCTCTCTCTCTCTCCCTCGCATTCGAAGAGCCCCTCTCATTAGTTATGCGGGCGACGAGAGCAGCGGGCCCCCGCAGTGGGAAAAGCAGAAACGCGAAAAAGCGAGCCGGAGTGGGGATGCGGGATCGCCGCGGCGCGACGCCCGTTCCGTGGAAGAGGCCCGGAGTCCGCATCCTCCGACGATCGCCGCGCCGCATGGCAATGAGCGCGCCGGCGAGCGGCAATTGTCGCATTCTTAGTCGCCACTCCCGTCCTGGGCGGAGAGAGCGGGCAGGACTTTCCGGGGGCTTTCGGCGCTCTGCGGGGTTGTTGCGGCTGGACGGTGGTTGACTGGGAGGAGGGGTTTAATTTACGATGCTTTAAGCTGCTTGTGGACGATAGCTTGTGCGGAAAGGCGATTAAAAAGATTTGCCGGGTTGTTTTTTTAAGTTATTTTAGATGTTGAAAACAACTGTTTTGGCTTCGATCCGCGTGAAAATATTATATGAGATCTATGTTGGATGAGATCTCATAAATAGTAGTCCCGCGGGTATGGATGGTTTAAAATATTTTTTGGGCAGCGAGTACATAATTTGTAAACCAGCTGATGTAAATCCTTATACACCTGAATCAACAGGTAGTCTGGAATGGCTCATTCATATATATATATATAAGAATCGTACACTTATATAAGATTTATTTACCAACGCTAATTATTATATATCGGGTTATGCTGAATTTTCTATAATTCTCACGTGCACAACCAATGCTTAATTCGTTAAATTCCATATCTTTTAAGGGTACTAAAGCTATTAAAATCCAATGCCTAACGAACATTAAAATTTCAAAGTGGCCACCCTAAACGAGCAAAACACTTCCACAAAGCTCTCCGCAATATCTCTCAAAGCGCTCGCCACCCCTCCCGCCGTCCGACGAATTATAATCCCCAAAACACAACAATGATAAAACAGAATAGCCACGCCGAGCACATCAAAGGCGGCTCTAAATTTAATCGCCCTTCCGAATGCGCAGCGCCGCGCTTTTACTGCCGCGCAAAGAGAGGAGACGCCGCCGCTTCTGAACTTGCGCGATATAATAACGCTCGCGAGGGATCGCCGTCGCTTTTTAACACCGTTCAGCACGTTGAAGCAACGGAATAATCAATGCGAGTAATTCGCAGCTGACTTTCAGCAAATCGCCGTCTCGTCGCTGTAAACATTGTAAATACAATCAATTGCCGAAGCTCCTCGACCTCGGCATGCCCCGCTTCGTGTCGCTCCGTTCCTCGGCCTTTCTCTCTCTCTGCGTCGGCAATTTGGCTAATTTCCAAGGAAAGAGAGAGCCGCGTCGCGCCGGCTTGTCATTACGTTGAACGCTCACGGGGCCTCTTAATGAAAACTGATGAGGGGTGTCGCGCGTCTCGCGACCTGCGCGCGCGCGCGCCTGCATTGTGCCGGGGGAATAATTTATTCGGATTTAGGAATTCGCGCGGTTGCCCGCGTCGAATCTGCATAGAAAGTTCGATTGTCTCGGGCGGGAGGCGAAGTCGACGGGAGTAATCGCCGCGGAGGATTGCTCGAGGTGCGAGCCTTGGGTAATTAGGATCGGTGCGGGATGGTATATTGAGGGTATGGTTGAACGAGGGAGATTTATTATCTTAGCGCGAGGAAAGGGCAGAGAATACGTTTGCTCGAACGAGATATTTTTTATTAATTTAATTATCCTCAATTCGTTCTTGCATATTTGCATATACAGTTGTTCAGTTTTCGTACGTGTAACTATACATTTTATTTACTTAAACAATATATTATTCTTCTTAAAAATATGTAGTTTCATACGGACAATATTGTGAATGAATTTGGAAATTAGTAACAGAATTTAATATTGCGCTAAAATTAAAAAACTCACTTCTTAGGCTCAATACCAATAATATTATATTAATATTAATAATATTAATTAATTAATATTAATTAATATTAATAATTAATTAATGTTCTTTGAAACACACAAATAATGTACATATTATATAAAACTTACATCTAATAATAACAGGTACGCAAGAGTGAGCAATGTCATTTCTTGCCTCAGTCAAAACACGCCCAGACAAAGCAGATCCAGAAGCGGTCCGCGCTGCAAAATGCCGCGGCAGACATCACAAGCAGGAAGGACGACACCGACGGCAATAAAGTCACGCTGCGCGCGACCGCGTCTGCAATGCGAGGGAGATCGGCTGCGTCTCGTTGGGTTTACGATTCTTCTGCTTCGTACAAGTCTGCGCCTTGTTCGCTTGGCGCGACGCGGAAGCTCCGCCCGTCAAAATCGAAGGCGCGCGATCGCTCCTGCGCAAATGAAGTAAAGCAGCTCTTGGGTCTCTGTCGTCGTGTGAAATAAAAAGAAATCCCATTGCTTACCGATCGTCGAGCTCATCTTAGCTCCGGCAACGAAAGACTCCACGAGGCGGCAAGAGCGCGCTGCTCGAGGCTTTTGAAGACGGGATCGTGAATGTCGCAGTCCACGTCGGGATAATGGTGCCAGTGGTAGATGTGTATCATCTGGTGCAGAATCACGCTGGCTATCTCCTCGTACTGCATGTACTCGCAGACGCGCGGATTGACCACCACGCACCGATACTCGTAGTCGACGAAGCCGACGTAGTTCCTCGTGCGAGTGTTGTCCCAGCAGATGTTCCAGTTCTGGATCGCCCCGTCGAGGCAGACCGAGTTCAGGTGGCGGAAGACCTGCTCCAAGTCGACGTCGTAGGGTGTCAGGGGGTACTCCTGCACGTCCTCGGGGAGCTGCTGGCGGCAGAACAGCTTCGCTTTCGAGCAGGCCATCGTGAGAGGAGAGGTGTGGATCTGCGCAAGGAGCTGATGCGCGACTAATGACGAAGGAAGACCGACAACTCGTCGGCTGTTTCGTCCAAGGCTCTTTGACTTTGATTTGGGTTTCTCTGTCGCACAGTTATTTGTAAACAGGTCAGATTAGCTGCCTTGTCAGTTCCACTTTGAATAATAGATGCAGGAATATCTTTGGGCGACTTTAATTTAAACTCGATTGAATTTTTAGATTTCGCTGCCTAATCCGAACGTGCCAAGCTCAGAAACCTCCTACTTTTCTATTTCTTAGCCGGTTTCTTTATTTCCTCCAGTTTTTCAAATTATACTAGAAAATTTTAACAAGTAGCAGTTGAGACGCGATTTTATTTGAAGAAGATTCTATATTTTGATCCAACGAATGGCACTTGCTGCTCGTCAAACCTTCTGATTCCCTCCCAATTCTCTCCTGCGTCTCTCTTTCTCTCTTCGATTGTTAACTCTCTGTTGTTTTCTTCTAAAAATGTTCACCCGCGTCAATACAATTTTTAAACTATAATTACCACTAGTAGTTTAGTTTATATCTTTCTTGAAAGTCAACAAAAATAATCGATCTCAATCGTATCATAAAAAAATTCAAATTATATTTTTCAAAAATCGAAAATTTGCGATAAAGCAAAAACAAATAAGCTAACCAAAAAAAGGTTTTTTTTGCCGCCATCACAAAAAAAAGCAAAAAACTGAACCGTAAACAATGAAAATTCGTTCAGTAGAAGCTTAGATCCAGGCGTATATACTCACACAAACCCATACAGACATTTTTCAAAAACCATTTATTCTTGATCCTGGCACCTTAAAATACAATTATAACCGACTTCAATCGTACTCCAATGTCATGAAGATAAACTAATCGTACTTCAATGTCATAAAGATAAACTATAATCGTACGCCAATGTCATGAAGATAAACTAACATGACTCTTTTCTATTATATCTCTGTCTTTAAGTATTGCAATATCAAAATTTCTATTTAAATTTTGTTTGCTGCTCATTAAATTATAGTAAAAATCGTTAAAACGATCAAAAACGGCAACTTAAAATACTATTATAACCGATTTTTCGAACAACTCCAAAAATTACTATCACAATACTTCCTCTAGGAGAAAGCCAAATTGATTCATTTTAAAAAACTTCATGAATTTTCTTAATTTTTTTTTGCTTAAAAATAGTAAACCAAAATATTTCAACTTAAAACGAGCTTAAGACTGGAAAGAGATAAAAAATAAAATTTTAAGCCCTATTAGATGACAACCCATCTATCGGTTCAGTCTTTGGCTTACGCCAAACTTCAAAAAACTAAACTTTTCAAGAAACAACAATAACAGAACTTGTTGTTTTCTTCTAAAAATATTGTAACGAAGAAAACTTATTAATAAAATGCACTAAAATGTTGAGTAAATCTTATAGTTTGCGTATTAAATATGTGTATATCCCTGTTGAAACGATCTGATAAAAACCGATAAAATCTTATATAGATTCTGGTGCAAAAATCAAGTAAGTTTATCAGCTTTCTGCACCCTTTTATCAGATTTTATAAGATCGTTTCAATAGGGATAAGTTTTCTATGTTAGTTTAAACATTTAAGCTAATAAAGCGTTTGAACGATCACCTACGACGTACATCATAGTAGCGGCTAATTATGGGCAGCAGCAGATCCATATGAGGGCGAATCGATAAAAAATCTGCATATAGATATGGTATAGGCTAAGTGGGAAGGACATTAATCTTTTGTTGTTTTTCGATCGGTATAATGTATTATTTAGGTTCTTCATTCAAATAGCGTTCAAATGAAACATATATAGTTTGAATTTACAAACGAATAAATTTATTAACATTTATAAAGTAAGAGAGCAGAATCCACATTGTACATAAAACTAATCAATATACCACATTATTTATACTCTTAAATCGTATATCTCATAATTGACCTCCATTAACTTATCACAGAGCTATTACCTACAAAAACATTCTATAAAAATTTTACTTTATGATGTTTAATAAAATATAAATATGTAGTAACATTATAAAAACTCTCGTAATTGAACAACGTACAAAAGATAGTAAAAACTTAATTATGTATTAAGTGTTCTTAACTCCTACGTAACATTAATCGGATTAAATACGTTTATTGTGGACGGATTGTAAATGAGTGACGGGATTTCCCACGTTGAACAGTTTAGATTTTGGGGTCGGTAGGCTGCAACTTCACAAGATTCTCACTGAGCTCCCAGAATTTCTTGCCTTTAGCTGGATCGCTGACTGCTGCTGATAATGAGCTTTCCTAAAGATGAAAAACGACGTTAGTGAAGATAGATTACTTGATTCGAGAAAATTA
>JAWWEM010000054.1:14767521-14811453 GCA_035582935.1 Ormyrus thymus | reverse complement strand
ATAGCATTCATCGCCATCAGCTATCAGCCCCTGATATCATAAAAAAGCCAGACTCACATGACAGTCGAGGAAGTACTTCCCGTTGGTGGTCTTGAGCTCCTCGGCGACGGCGAGGTGCAGGGTGGTCTGGGCGCCCTGCTCCGGCGTCTTGAAGAATCCCTTGATCACCAGCCAGAGTCCCCAGGAGAGGGGCGCCGGCACGCTCCTCCAGATGCCGCTGTCGATCATGCCGGGGTGCAGGCAGTTGGCGGTGACGCCGCTGCCCTCCAGGCGGCGCGCCAGCTCCAGCGTGAACACGACGTTCGCGTACTTGGAGACGTAGTACAGGTAAGCCGGGAACGACGTCGTCGGGTTCACGTTGTCCAGGTTCAGAGACGCCAGGCGGTACAGCTCCGACGCCACGACCACCACGCGGCTCGGGGTCGAGCGTTTTAGCAGGTCTGCGGAGGGGGGGGGGAGGGTTTGTTAGTTCTTTAATATTTACTCATATTTCAGGGTGGCCTCGATGTGCTACGACAGTTTTTTTAATTCGAAGTATATATATTTTAATACTGAAAACTGGTCATTTTAAATATGGACACTGCAAAAAGTATAGCTGCAAGTCGGCAACGCGCTATAAAACAGGTCGAGAAAGACAAAAAATTTAATCGAAACAGCAAAAGAAGTTCGCAGCGTACAAATAACGCCGCATCATGCATTATACATCAGGCACATCAATTAACTGCACTCAGCATCGTTCGGATAAACTGTGTACTTCCCGAACTTTATTGCAGCTCGTTCATTTGTGAATCATACGTCATGACGAGCGTGACCGTACGGCTAAGCAGAAATAAACTGTCTCCGAGTTTTTTCTTTTTTTTTTTTTTAATTTCGTAATGTAGTTCAAACTCACCGTCTGAAGAAGAAAAGGCTATTTTGACATTTTTTTTAACTAAAAATTTTAATATTCTCACTCAGCGTTCAAATGCCGCTTCGTTTTATTAATTTATTACTTTTTGTAAAAGTAAATATTGACGATTAAATTGTTTAAAAATGATGTCAACTTTTTTATAAATCCGTAGCTTTTAAGCGCGCAGATCCCGAATAATTTTTATCTCCCATTCCATTTGAACAGAAACTAATTATTACACAGGTCTGCAAGGTTCCGTTATAGAGCAGCTGAAGATCATTTCCGGAGTAATTTTCAACGTAGAATCCGAATCCGGCCTCAGAATTATTCCATCAATTTTGAATGAATGAATGAATGAATCTTGATTGAGTGACCCACAAAACATAGAAATACAGTATATCTGCTTACTGGGAAAATTCGTTCTACCTATTTTAAGACTGTCACGAAATTGCTAAAACACTAAACTTCAGTCGACGATAGCTTGATGAAAAAAAAAAAATGATTTTGAAATTTTCAAAAAGCATTTTGAAGCGAAACAGCGCTGCTTTAAGATGACTCGATCCGTTTTTGGAAAAAAGAAATTCGCAATTTAACATGACCCCAAATATAGAAAAAAAATCGTGTTTTTCGCGCACGTTTAGGATTACTCAGAAACCCGACGCGATGGAGAAATTCTGAGAACGAATTCGAATTCTACGTTGAAAATGACTTCGGAAATGACTCTGCGCATTCCTAAAGCAACTGCAGCCGTATATTTTGCAGGCCCGCGTTGCGCAAGTTTAAGTTGAAACACTTACCGATTAATAAGTGGGTGAGCAGGAACGGCCCGTAGTGATTCGTGGCCATGGTTAACTCGATGCCGTCGTCGCTGACCTTCTTCGCGAAGGTTTCCGCCGTTCCGGCATTGTGAATCAGGACGTCCAACCTGTTTTCCTCGCGGTTAACCTGCTTGGCGAAGTCGCGCACCGAATCCAGGGACGAGAGGTCCAGCTTGCGAACCACTATTAGGTCGTTGCCGGACTCTTTCGTCAGCTCGTCTGAAATTGTAGTCGGGGAACTGTTTTCTTATTCGTTCCAAATCGGATGGATTGCGTTTTTGTTTAAAATTATCGTAGCATTATTTTTTATTTAAATTTGTAAAATGTTTATTGGAATCCGGCGTAAAAAATATTATATGAGATCTCGTGTAAATCTTATATAGATCTCATCTGCAATTGTTTATAAAAAAAAAAAATTAATAATTTGAAAAATTTATAAATATTTAAAATTATTAATTTTTGTTTAACAAACAATTGCAAATGAGATCTCAATGAGATCTGATACAATATTTTCACGCGGGATGAAACACAATTTCCTTGCTATTTTTTATTGAACTTGAGAATAGCAATGAAATCCCTTTTTATAGCAACAAATCGTTGGATAATTACAAAATGAGGCGGTTGAAAAGATTGCACGACAGATGACAGACGTTTTACAACAGCTCGTTATTCTTTCTCCGAGTTTATTGCACGGCAAGAAATCTGCATACGCGCGGATCTAAATGTCTAATTACATTCAGTCCGCGTCTGTTCCGGATAAATTTGCAATCGCTACAGTGGGAATTATTGCACTCTGATAGTTACACAATTCTTTTGTCGAGTTTGAGGAAGTTTCTTGCGCAGAGACTCTCGGATTCCTCGACAATGACGCCTTCAGCGTTTTACGGAATCTATTTTTAAAGCGGCAGGTAGAAGTTTGCTCGAAAAAAGAAAATTATTTTGGCGACCGATGTGTAAACAAGGTTTGTCATTACAGTTGATAGGAGTAAAAAAATTGAATAACAATGGGTTGCGCAGAGGAAAATAGATGCCTCTGCACGCATATATAGAAGTTTGCTTGCATAATGAGGACATTAATGTGTCACTTCAGTGGTTTATGCGACTTTTCAATTAGAAAATGCTTCGCTGATTATTTAGTTTTAATAGCAGAGCTATAGAAGCGGGAAAAATTCTGATTCACTATTTTCGAATTTTTTAAGGTATCGTCAGTTATTTCTTAAAAACGTTAAGCGATCTGCAGATAAAATTAATTAAAAATTAGCCTGCGTGTCTGAATATTATATAAACCGACCCGAGCTACAAACAGCAATTAAATATCACTTTTTTCCAAACACCTTCAAGAACATTCAGATCATTAAGGAAGACGATGGCTTTTTCCAACAGCCAACTTGGCGATAAAAAAGCATAAAACAGCTCCATCTCCACATAATTATCCATCGAATTATCGAATCTAAAAAAAAAAAACTCGAATCCGCACGCGAGCTCTCCCGTCCAACGGCATCCTCGATCAATCAGAATATCTCTCCGACTTTCAAGCGAATCCGCGCAGCATCCTCAATTACCTCCCCGCTCAAAAAAAAATACAAGCTAATGTACGCAAATCAGGCGAACGACACGAAAAACCCGCGGTCTTCCCCCCCAGCGAAAGTAATTCGCCATTGACCCCTTTCCATATAATACGACACGCTCGTCGAATCGGCGCGGAGGTTCAGCGAACTCGCGTGCGTTTTGAGCGCGCCGCGCGGAAAGGTGCAACGGCACGAGCTGCACACGAGCTCGCGAGAAAAAGTCGGTACATTTATCGTTGGGGGGGGGGGGGGCTTTCACTTAGCGGGATGTGCGGATCGGCAAGCTTTCTTTCGCGGAGAGACGGAGATCGGAACTCCAGAAAGTTCCCGCCGACGTTCGCCGACGTTTTTGCGAGCCGCCGCCAAAGCAGTTTAATGTATTCTTTCGGACCTACTTCGGGAGATGCCGTTTGTGCGTCTCGGTGTAGGGAATAAGATTTAGCGGCTTTGACGAGAAAGCTGAACGGTTTGAGAAATACAGCTTTGCCTCTGCAGCAAGTTTCTAACAATTATTAATTTGCCGAATGGAAGTAAAAATGTACCGTTCCAGCGCCGCTTTTCCTTCCCGACGTCGCGCCTTGGAAGAGTTTCACCAGCGTCGACCTTCTCCGTACGTTAAACACGACTCACCCTTGAGCTTGTTGGCGCTCTCGACGTTCCTGCAGGCCATGATGAGCCGGGCGCCCCTCTTGGCCAGGTCCCTGGCGGTCTCGCGTCCGATGCCGGACGTGCAGCCGGTGATGAGTACGGTCTTGCCCTTCATGCTCGCCCTGCTCTTGCAGACCCCGGTGCTCAGGTAGACGTAGACGCGCAGCAGGACCAGCAGGACGATCGCGCCGCCGATCAGCAGGACCCCGAGTATCAGGCCGATGATCGAGCACGTCCAAACGTCTAAATGTATCATTGTGCTTGAGCTGCTGCGCGGCGCGGCGAGCGAAGCGGTGACATGAAAATGAGGCGACGACAACAGTCAACGTATAAATGTGTGCGTGTGCGCCGTGGCTGACGTTCGGCGAGGCGGACTGATTGCCTATTTTTCTTTTTTGCGGGATTGATGATTCGTGATTGCTGGACGGGCAAGGCGTTTGTTGCGGGAAAGAAAAAAAAAAAAAAAAAAAAAAAATTGCTGCTCGGTTGGAAGGAGCAAAGGATCAGTCTGACGCAACGAGGCGATTTGTTATTCACGCTGATGCAACGTCTCTCGCTAGCCGGAAAACAATAGTTTGGAATTAAAATTATACCGCGCGCCGAGCGACACGTGGGACTGCCTCTGCGGAAATCTTACCTAAAAGCGGAATAAGCGCACTGCGATCGCGAAAGAAGCCTCCGAGCCGCGGCGCCTAATAAGCGCTCGAATCAATTAAAACCCGCCGTTAACGATAACGCGGAATCCGCGCGCGATCCCGTAACCGTACCGTACAAACGCACCGCTCCGGAAGCAGCCTAAACCGTCGCGGCGAGGCGATTCCGCGGCGGATATCTCTCCTCTATCTCCCAGGCCGCGCGGCTTTCCAAACTTTCTACGTATATAATACACGCAGCGGCGGCGGCGGCGGCGGCGGCTCTCGCACGCGAGAGAGAAACGCTCGATCGCGAGGTAATTGCCGCGCCGCGCGCGCGCTGCCGGGAATTATCATTATCTTTTTCTCTCGCGCCGCGAGCCGCCCCGCCGGCCAGTCAAGGTGAACGCCGACCGAACCGGTTCCACGTGTGTGCGCCTCCTCGCGCGGAGAGAGACGGGTATAGCATTCCGCCTCGCGAGCTGGATTTTTCAACGGGAATTCTCGAGGGGGGGGGGGGGGCAGGTGGAGGAAGGAAATCGGCGCTGCTTCGATGATTACGCGCGGAGGGTATTGTTATTGGGAAAGTTTGGCGCGGGCTTGGTGGACTTGCTCGCAAGCTGCTTTTTTTTTTTTGGTTTGACGCGCGAGAAATTGACTTTTTTTATGGAATTGTAGACGCGATGGAAAGCGTCAAGGCAGGATTTTCACTGCCTCGGCCGAGGTAGTCAAATTTCGATCAGTCGAGTCCCGCATACTTTTACATTAATTTCGATATCGTCAGCGGTTTTTTTTTTAAAGAGTCATCGGAATTTTTCAATGAAATTATCGTACGATCGTTTCAAGACAGCTATAGAATATTAAACGACATTTTATTAATATCATTACATATACATTTGAATAACATTCAATCCCGAAAGAAGCGAATTTTCTCCCAAAAAATCTCCCCGCAACCATATCAAAAGTGAGCCACTCAGCATTTGCAGAATGATATTAGTAATGCTTAACTAACGAGACAGCAGCGGAGTTCGAAAACAAAATGCGTTCGCAGCGAAGAAAAAAAAAAAAAAGTCGAAAAGCCCTCCGCGGAGCGGAGTAAAAATCCAGAGAGCTACTCACGTTGCCAGATGCTCGCGTCGGGACTGTCGGGCAGCGTCTGGTCGGTCAGTTCTCTCGCGTTACGGTACCTCGGCTCGGCGCCGTTCGCGGAAGAAAGAGCGGACGCACCGGCCGACCGGTAGTCCCCCCCCCACCTGTCCGGCCGCTGAACTTGCCCCGGGAGCCTGGATCGCCGCCGCCAGGCCTTGAACTCTGGACCGGAGGCTCGCGGGATATTTGATTTTCTGTGTTATGGTCGCGGCGTCATTCGGGTCTCGAGGCGGGCCGGAGGGCTGCCGAGTTCGGTGGGAATTTACGGAATTGTTCCCGTCGGGTGTGTTGGTGGTTCGGTGGAGTATGGGATTCGTTCGTGTGGGTTTAGATCGATACTTCGATGTTGTTTTCTGTGTGTGTAATAATAGTGTACGATGTTCAGGGTAGTCGAAGATGTACGTTTGAAATTTTATAAATTATTATGATTAATTGTCTGTTTAACCGTCGGAGGAGCATTAATTTAACGAGTATTATAATGATTCGTTGAATAAAAAAGCGTGTACAGACATTGAATAAAAATAATGATTAATCTGAGAATGTTACTTGTAATTAGGTTTCATCGGTCGCGATACGGTTTATTATTCTTTTTAAATAGAAAGCTGCGAACACACACGCCGCCAGTCATCGACTTACTTTATACTCTCGTAGTTTCACCTAAATTATCTGGAAGCGGGATAAAACACGCTCAATTATCTTCCAGAGGCAGTAAATACATCGGGCACTCGTCGCGGTGTACGGAATAAAATTAATACTTTATTTTCCAAAATACATCGAGTTAGAAAGTAAATACTCAAGCTTAGAGTCCGAAGTAAATGACATACAAATGTATAATTTGTATACAAGTACCTTAATATTAAATGTCAAAATTTCACCCCCTGATTTTCAGCTGAAATCTCAAAGAGCAGCTCCCGAAGCAAAAAAAAAGAAAAAAGAAAGAAAGCCACCTCGGAAAAGACACCGTCCTCCTCCTCGTACTCGGAGCACCTCTCGACGCCGTCAAGCCTGGGCCCTGGGCCTCTTGGGCCGCGCCTTGAGGGAGGAGGAGATGGTGGCGGTGTTGGGGGGCCTCGGGTAGGGGGCCTCGGGTCCGGCCGCCGCCGCGGCCTGACTGTGGGCCTGATTGTCGCGGCTCTGGGCCGCCGCCTGGGCCTGCTCCAGCTGGCTCATCAGCGAGGCGATCTTCGTGTCCTTGAGCTTCATCGTGCCCTCGAGGAAGGCCACCTTGTGGCAGAGGGTCTTGACGACGTCGATCTTGGTCTGCAGCTCCTGGACCGCGTGGGCGTAGGACTCGCGCAGCTGCGCCTCGGTCGCGGGGCCGCTCTCGTCTGGTACTGGGGGGGGATGAGGAGGAGGGGAAATTAACTTCGAACTGATATTAACTCTTGAACAAAGGAAATTAAAACTTGGTGGCTCCGTTTACTCGTGTATTTATATCTCAAGCAGGGGACTACTTTTTTTTTCTCCTAATTTTAAGCGTTGGCTTTCTATCATATTTCAGTACCTAAAATTTGAAAGTTTGAACTGAATCCACGATTCGGAGTTCTAGCAAGGTAACATTTTTTTTATTTTTATCGTACGTTTATCGTCAGAAGGTTGGACATGTGCATAATTTTTTAAATATTCATTATCAATTAGTTTATAAAAATGAGTATAAAAATGACCGAATTTCAATATTCAAAAATCTGTTCTCTGCAGATAATGCAACTATATTCCCATGCTTAAATAATAAAACTGTTGCTCCACTCAGAGTCTAAAAAAACTATTCATTGATTAATAATTAATTATTAAACCTGCGTTGTATTATTAACTGCAACTCTCGACGACACACTTTCGCTTGCTTCGAAAGTCAAAGATTAATGAAAAAAAGAAAGTTTGTTGCGGTAAATTTGAAATAGGAAGGTGCCGTATAAAACAACAAAATATGCAAGAAGCCGCCTTTCTCTGCCATTGTTTAAAAAAAAAAAAAAAAAAATACGTTTAAAATATTAACTTTACAGTCGTATCCAAAATTTGATTGAATTTTTGTACTTTGAGTGTTTGAAGGATCCTTGTTTGGTTTCGCCTCGACCGGCGGTGCGCCTCTCTCGAACCATCTCCAAAAGCAAACGACGCGCATTACCATCCCAAGAAAAGCGTAAAAGCTGCGGCCGACCGAATGAAAGTAGTCCGACGGTTCTTGCTCCGAAACTGCCCGGTTATGCACCGACGCTAAGCTCGGCTCTCCTGAACGAAGAACAGGTGTCCCGTTACGACAAACTTCCCTCTCGAGCTCGGTGAAAAAAAGGAAGAAGAAGAAGTCAGCCAACCCGACAGATTGAACTCCTGCTTGAGCAGCGGATCGAAGTTCTCTTTCAGGGCCATCTGCTTCTCGCGGAAATCCGCGAGGACCTTCTCGATGACGCCCACCTGCGAGTGCGCCAGCTGATCGATGGTCTCGGCGGACAGTCGAAGGTCGATTTTCGAGAGGACCTTCTTGTTCAGCATTCGCCAGTTGTCCTTCTTCGACTGGACTCCGTTTACCGGCAGGTAATGGTGCGTGCTCACTAGGTGGGGGTAGTAGAACTTCAGGATTTCGGACATGAGCACTGGAAGGATTTCAGGTTGGATTAGTGCGTTGTGTTTTGTTGCTGGCAGGAGAGTGGGCTTTTTAAGTATAAAGCAGGAATAGTTTATTCATTGATTTTTCATTGGATTCTCCACTGGCATCGTCTTTAACACTTGTTAAGCTTTGTAAAGGGGATGTTACGGATATGTTTAAAATAATCTTATTTTCCAGCAGGCATATAAATTCTTTTTAAAAGGGGGAATCTTTCGGGTATGACACGTAGAAAAAAGTGTACCAGCATCGGAAAAGTCCCGAGCAAGATTCTTGGTGGCCTTAGACAAGGGCAAGCCGTCGATCCAGTCGAAAATGTCTTCGATCCTGGCTGGAGTTTCACTTTTTACGGAGATCTGGTCCTCGGCCTTTGTTTCTTGTTTGAGTTGTTGTACGGGTCCATTATTATACGTGGCCATCTTCTCCGTCATGCTTTAAAATCCGCGCGAATCGGTTATTCCTTTGCTTCGAACGGAGATTTTTGCTTCATTTTTTTTAGCCCTTCGTCAGAAAGTTTTCAGGTTTTTTTTTTTGACTTTTTAAAGGTCAGTCTAGATGGTTAGACATTCTGTCAGTGCGATGTTAATGCTTTTACTTCGAAGTTTGCGGGTTTTAAGAGAGGCGAGTCTGTCTTTTTTTTTGGGTTCTATACTGCTTTGCATCATCAGATTATTGTAGATTTTCGAATAATTGCTTATTATACTTTTACGAATAATATTGCTATATTTTTTAAGTAAAAGATGATTTTAAAATTAAGTAAAATAAATAGACATTATTGCATTTTTCTGTTCTTTAAAAGAAATTTGGATAAAAATTATTTAAATATTTTATTTCTAGTTTTTGAATTGTAAAAATAATAAAAAATCTCAAAATTTGAAATTCATTATACTTTCCAATACTTCATCTTTCAAAAGTCTTTATGTGAAAACTTTCAGTTGAATACCTTCCCGGCAAAATAGAAATCATGGTCGGGTGAGGTTAGTCGAATCATGGCTATCATCAGCCTTGGCAATTTTATATCCGTGCAGTTTATTTTAGCAACGAATTATGCCAAAAGTCAGAAAGAAAATGAAATTTCGCTATTATTTTAACTAGGCAGAAATAAATGACCATGTCGTTGATTCGCTTGCAAACTCGCCATTTTCGTAAGTGCCCGAGATTTTGAAAATCTCACAGTTATGGAGAAGCTCCTAAGGAGCCTCAAATTTAAAGTCATTTTCACATGCATCTTTTGTACTTTTATTATTTCTTGGTGGATCAGCATTACGCCGATGACTTTAGGTAAGATCTATTCATAAATGAACTCTTGTTAGAATGAATTGTCGGTTATTTAAAATGTTTTGAAAGAAAAACCAAATAGGTTAGGTATTTTGTTTACATCGGCTTTTTTTAACGAGTTTTATTATTTATGAGTAAGTTATTATTATTCATAAGATTATTGATTGTCGAATTCATTTTTTCTTCTCTTTTGGTTGTATTTAAAAAATTGGCTTGTATGTAATAAAAGTGTACAAATACATGGATACAAAGGATATCTTATTTAACTTTTTTATACTAAGCAACAGATAACATTTTATACTTAACTTTGCAGATGAATGTAAATGCAGAATTGAAGAGACTGATGATCACCAACGTGAGCCATCTGTGCACAAAAGATTACTGTCTAAACAGCACAAACACCGTCTAGCCATATTAGTGCCATTTAGGGATCGCTTTGAGGAATTGTTAATATTTGCGCCACATATGAAGAATTTTCTTGATAAACAAAATATAGATTATCATATATTTATTTTAAATCAAGTATGCTTAAAATTTATACATTTCCAGCTGATTAATTTTGAATTGTACATTAAAAACAAATTTCTGTATATTGCAGATTGACAGGTTCAGATTTAATCGAGCCTCTCTTATAAATGTAGGGTTTTTAGAAGTTAAGAAAGATTTTGACTACATAGCTATGCATGATGTAGATCTTTTGCCAATGAATGATGAATTGCATTATTTTTATCCGGAAAAAGCACCGTTACATATTTCTTCACCAGAATTACATCCAAGATATCACTATCCAACTTTCATAGGTGGTATTTTATTGGTTAAAAGGTATATTGACATATTTTAATAAAATCTATTAAAATTAAATAATAAGTTTACCGAAAATAATGCATTGATTCTTCAATTTTTAGAGAACATTTCTTACGAGTGAATGGAATGTCAAATAAATATTGGGGTTGGGGTTTAGAAGATGATGAATTTTATGTAAGACTGAAAGAAGCTGGGCTTAATGTGACTCGCCCACCAAATCTCCCAACTGGAACTCAAAGTACTTTTAAGTAATAATCAAATGTTTTTTAATTTCAAAATTACTTAAAATGAAATAGTGTGAATATAAATACTAATTCTGCTTATTTTTAGACATACTCACGACAGAAATCACCGCAAAAGAGATATGGCTAAATGCTTTAATCAAAGAGAAGTCACCAGAAAGCGGGATCGAGAAACTGGTTTGCATAACGTGTCATATAAACTAGAAAACGCCATTAATGCAACAATAGCAGATACATCAATAACAATTTTAAATATTTCGTTAATGTGTGATGAGACTATTACTCCTTGGTGCTTATGTGATGCAGTTAATGTTATAAAAGACACAAAAAAAATTAAAGAGAAAAAGAAAAATAGGTAATATCTGTAGAACGATATGTTAATTGATTCGATCGTACCTTAATAGGTAAAGGCCTTTAATTTGTACCTTACATTTGAGATCAAAAGCTTCATTGTAAACGAACAAGTTTTTAATAGATAATTAAAAATTTTTATACAATTTATAATTTATTATAAAAATTTATATTTAAAATCTTAAGCACAACTTTTGACAACATTAATAAAAAACGTATTAAAAGTGTTTATTTTAAGGAAGAATAGTTTAATTAATAACATCATCCTCTCCTTTAATTACCTGTAAATTAAAAAACTAACAATAATTTATAACATCTATATTTTAAATATTGATGAAAACAAATGAATTAAATAATCTTTTCATTTAAAATTAACCTCTTCCATAATTTAAGTAGTGAATCAATAACCAATTCTTTGTAAATAAAAGATGCCTATTCCAATAGACGTAGTGAAATGTTTGAAATACATAGATTTGCGCGCGAAAGATTACATCGAAGAATTACGGTCCATCATACAGATTCCGAACGTAAGCAAAGATCTAAAGGCAATGCCATACTTGGATAAAAACATTCAATGGATGAATTTAAAACTCAAATCTTTGGGCTTCGTCGTCGTCGTGAAAAATCCGGATTATGGAAGCTACATGGCAAATACTCCATTTCTTGAATAAAGATGTAGTATTTTATTTCGTTGTTTAACATATTTTAAATTTGAACCTGTATTTTAGGGCAATAATCCAACTATTACCACAGGAACTTTGACAGTTGATTCGAATCGACCGACACTTCTGTATTACTGTCACTTGGACGTTTTAAAAGTTGAGTTGGAAAAATGGGAAACGGAACCTTTTACAATGACGGAGAAAGACGGAAAACTTTACGGACGAGGCACTGCAAAGATGAAGGGCCCACTTCTCTGTTTTCTTCACGCCGTACAGTGCTACCAGGATTTAGGCATCGAACTTCCCGTTAATATTAAAATCATTTGTGGTGAGAACAAATCTACTGCTCGATGAAGAGCAATCACTGTTACAGACCGCATATATTGAATATAAAAATTAGAGTAAATTGTTCTATATCTTCAATTAAACTGCTCATAAAATATACTTATACTGACTAGTACAGTTTATAAAAATGATGAAATTTACTGAATGATTCGGTTCCATGTATAAAATATCAGCAGAATTAGTTAAAAGATGAAACGCCCGTAGAATCAATGAACGAATGCAAGAGCAGAGGCTTGCAGGGTGTCTTGGAGACGCTAAAAGCAACGTTTTTGACGGATGTCGAATGCGCTTTGATGACGGAGAGTCACTGGTTGGGTCGCGATTATCCTTGCATTATCTACGGGGCGCGCGGCATCTGCTACTTCACCATTCACGTGAAAGGACCTAATAAGGACCTCAGTAGCGGCGATTTCGGCGGAGTCGTTCAGGAGCCTATGGAGGATTTGATTGTCATTTTTAACAGGTGATATATTCAGCTCAAGGATTTTGATGTTTCGTTCAATGAAGAATTTATTCGAGTAACCGTGTAACTTCTTAGATTTAAAAACTTTAGCATTAACTTTTTAATTTTTATGTTTATACTTTACAGTAATTTCTTGTAATATTGGCACAGATTGGTTGATCCTTTTGGTAAAATACTGATTCCGGGATTTTACGACGACGTGCTTGCAGTCACGCCCGACGAGGAAGAGTTTTACAAAAAAATCCAAATCGAACTGAAGGAGTACAGGGATAACGTGGGGGTGAATAAATTAGGTTACAAGGAACACTTAAAAGTAGTTTTGATGCACGTTTGGAGATACCCCTGGTTCAATGTTCATTACATCCATAACACTTGCTGTGACAAGGCCACGTCTATTTCTAAGGAGGTTTTTGCCCGATTTTCCTTTCGGTAATTATTGAAATTTTTTGTTTTGTTAAAGGATGTATTATAATTGCTTGTAAATTACAGCATTGTGCCGCACCAGAAGCAGGAAAAAGTTGTAAAGATGGTGATCGGTTTTGTGACCACGGTTATTCAAAAAATGAATTCATCAAATAAAATCGATATCAAGTCAGAATTTCCTTTAGATCCGTGGTTAGAAAACCATCAACATTGGAATTACCAAGCCGCTAATATTGCCACTAAACAGGTTTGATGATTTAATAGTTTCTTTACGCTAAAATAATTGCCGTTTTAACTTAATTTTCTTTTTTGTAAACAGTGAAATAAACAATAAAATAATTATAACTTAATAATTGTTTCAATTATTAGGTTTATAAAGAGGAAGCTAATTTCATTCGCGAAGGAAACGGTTTTCCGACTCTTTTGAAACTTAAAAGTGTACTCCCCAAACGAAATATTTTGATGTTGCCGATCGTTAATTGTGAATCGCAAATTCATACAAGCCAAGAAAACATATCTATCCATTGTTACATCGAAGGCACAAAATTACTTGTAAGTTATTTTTATAACTTAAGGGAGAGTTGGAAGAAGCACATGAAAGACAAAAAACACATGCAGCGTCGAAATGTATGTAGGGATTTCTTGTGAATAAATGAATAAAGATGATCTTTAATTAAATTCTGTATATTTACACTTAGGATTATATTATGTACAAACGTTTTCGTTTAGAATATGATCTTAAAAAAAAAAAAAAACATGCGTGTTTTAGATATGATTAAAAGAGAACGATTTCGTGCAACTAGAATTTTCGTATAAATTTTTGAGAATACAAAAATATTTAATCTAAACTTACGAATATTTGTACATACTAGGTTTTCAAAAATCTTTTACGTAAATTTAACACGTGAATTTGATGATGTATTTATATAAATTATTTAATTGACTAAAATAATTTTAATCTAAATTTGTACGTATTTAAATACTATCTAAGAATTTCAAATCTAGTGGATTTTATAAAGAAATATTATGCTAAGAAATTATTGATGCTTATTGATTTCTATAGCTATTGATTTTTCACTTTTACATAATTAAAAGGTTATACAAAAATGAATTAAATTGTATTTAATTCTAAACTTGAAATAATTTTTTTATAAGTCCTATCTATAAACTTGTAAACATTTTAACATTTCGTTTAAAAATAGAAAAATTCATATATAATTTACATATATCGGATAATACTTACACTATTACTGTACAAATTTCATTTAATATTTTGAAATTTCTTTGGTATACACCAAAGTGTGAATCTTATTTATACAGCTTTTTGACAACGTAGAAAAAATTATGTATAAATACATCATAACTACACAATTATTACATAATTTTTTCTTTTATAACTTCTTTTCCCTAACGATGGGTGTAAAGTTCGAATTGCGTTCTGATTTGCATGCCAAAATGATCACTTAGGCGCACATGTATAAGAAATTGATATTTTGCGCTGGCAAGTGAAAACGCGTTGCTCGGGCGGCGAACCCGACACGTGTGAGAATCACCTCCTTTGCGCACTTGTGGCATAATATGCTATTGACACATTAGTTTAATTTTTTCTTCTCATAAATGTCTTTCTGATAAACAGTGTAATGTTACGCACTTAATTGTCTTCCAATTCAATCATGATATGATTTTTTAATTCGTTCAAGTCTTCATAATCACTAGATTCGTTAAAAATGTCTTGCACTGTTCCTGTTATTGTTTCTTCCTGTTCTAAAAATTCTGGTTCTAGGTATTCAACATTTTCCATTTTAATATCAGCTGCTGAAACTTCGTTCTCATTTAAATTAATTTCTTTGCTGTTATTTGAAATGTTTCTATCTTCTTCTGATTCATAATTTTCTACTTCTGAAGGATAATATTTATGCAATTCTTTTAAAGTTGGTAAAGGAAATTCATAATCTAATAGTTTTGTGTAGCTTTCTGTACTACAAGAGTTTTTAATCTCTAAAGCTATCCTCAATACTTTTTCTGGAAAATTTTGGTTAGAGTGACTAACAAGGAACTGATCAAAAATACTGCTTTGCTTATTCAACAACTTTTTCCGCCTAATAAGCGATTGCATATTCAACATTTTTTTTCTGTAGTTATTAGCATTTTTTTCAGCTCTATCCAGAAACTTTGATGCTTTTTCAAGTTTCCAATTCAATTCTTTTATTTGATTATCACGACTTTTTACTTGACATTCTAATTTTCTTCGGTTTTGCCCTTCTAATGTAACAGTTTTCATCAGCTTTTTATTATTGTCTTCTAAAAAGTCTAATCTGTTTCTTAAATCTGTTTCACTAGCATCTTTTAAGTCAACCATTTCGATTTTATTACATCTTCTCTCTTGTGATTTTTTAGCCATTCCTTTTTGCATAAGTATCTCAATTTCTTTATTCTTGGTATGCAATTCTTGTGATAGACTTTGCATTTTGCGTTCCATATCTTTATACATTATCAATTGAGTAGTTAACTTTTCAATAACTTCCCCTTGTATGTTTAACTTGGCAGTTAAATCACTAGATGATTTAGGATCTCTCAACATTTTAAAATCACTTTTGTTATTTTGTACACCCTTATTATTAATATCATTCTTGAACTTTAACTGAATATCATTTTTGATTACTGGTTTTGATGTACAATTTTTTTGACTACTAGATACTCCAGTAGAAACATACCTTGATTTTTCTACAGTATGATCTATAATATTTTCTGTTTCTAAATCATTGATAATATTTGCTACATCATTATCAAATTGTGATTCACTTGTGTTATTTATGCCCAGACTAGTTTTTGAAAAATTTTCTTGTTTTGGAGATTCTATTTTAATTTTTCTTTTACGTTTAGTTCCAGTTCTTATACTGGATGAATTTCCAACTTCAATATCATGATTTGAATTTTCTTGAACACTGTTCGAGTCATCTTCTAAATCATCCAGGTTAAATGTACTTTCAGTTTCTAGTGACTGATTACCTATTTTTTGTGAAGAATCTTTATGATTGAGAGAGCTGTCGTTATCACTTTCATTTTCAGAATGACATATTTCTTCAAGCTTTCTTTCAATTTCATCGTAATCATGAGCACTTAAGCCATTTTCTGGTGTTTCTTCTTTAACTTCTACCTTTATTTCTGAAGACAGCTTTTCAGTTTTCTGCAGAATCTCAACATTTTCCTTTCCTCTTTCACTGCCTAACAGTAAAAAATTGTCATTTATGATCTTTCCTATTTCTCTGTTATTTTCATCAGCTACAATAATAATATTTTCATTTTGCAAATTCCTCAATGCTTCACTGGATATAAATTTAAGATTTTGCAAAATTTGACCACTAATTGATGCACCATTCTGTAATTTCAAAACATATTTGTTAATATAAACATATACTATTTCAGGCAAAAATTTAAAGCAAAAATTTGAAAATATACCTGAGTTTGTACACTAATTATATTTGGCACTGTTTTTTGGTTGGCCATATTAAGAATAAGTGGGCCATCATTTTCTAAGTATTCGACCTCATATTCTTCTAAATCTTCTTCATCAGTTGGTGGTGCTCCTAATTTTTGTCTCTTCTTTGGAGACTTTCTAGTGGAAGTTACTGTAAATATAGATGGTAAAGCACCTTTCTTTAATTTTACTTTCCCACTTGGTGACACTACCCATTGGGTTGATTCAAAGTGGACATGACATAGAAAAGAATTATTAGAAGGTTCCCAATCAGCTCTGCCAACTCTTTGCTTCCAAATATTTCTTAAAACTGGATCTCGAGGGAAACACTTCATTGTATAACCCTTTTCACTTCTATTATTACAACCAACTGCTGCACATCCAGGCATTATGGCATTAAATACTTTAAAGTATTTTTTATACAACTAATGTATTTTCTTTCATAAAATATGCATCAAATATATTAGAAGCTTTTTCTTGCATGACCTATAAAATAAATTCTTATTAAAAATCAATATTAATCATTGTTTAAAAAGATTATTTAAAAGTTTTAGCAAATAAGCTTTGAAGAGTAAAAAAAGCTACAAAATATTTTATTCAATATATAAAACCTGTTTAACATTATTTTTTTTAATATAATCAAAAAAATAAATAAATAAATTTAAAAAAAATATTGTAAACTATTAAAAAACTTTCTTGTAACCTAAAATTTTTTAAATTGTAACGAAGGAATATCTTTAAATTAGATAAGCTTATAAACATTCATTAGATTTCAACATATGTCTTTCGTTTATTCAAAAATATAACTTTAGAACTTTTTTTCTATGCTTTTAAGATTTCAAATAAACGAGGTCTTCATTTTCAAATTAATGCTAAATACTCACCCCATATTCTGTAGCATTACGTGTATACACAGAAAAATATTTAAATTTACGAATACTTCTATAAGAACCTTCTCTCTCTAAAGTAATAATATGGTTTGAAGAAACAACTACAATTAAAAACAAGCTATAAATTAAATGCAAAATATTCTTATTTTTGGATAACAACTAATAATGGGCTAAGAAATTCTCGGCTTTAAACCTAACTTTTGCTGATTGCTGTATTGTCAACTCTCTCTCCTTCTGCGTACCATAACCTGTATGTAATTTTTTTCGTTGCGGCCATCTGTTTTTCTTGCAGGTTGCGACATCTATAACGCAAATTTTGTGTCCCCTCTCTTCTGACAAATGCAGTTTCTGCTCCAAAAAATTGGCAAATAATTAGCAGAGCAGATCCAAATGAGGATTGGTGTTCTGTATTTATGTGTGCTGTTTGATAATGAATGAAAATACGAAAATAAAGTTTGAGAAATGACAGGAAAATGGTGAGGACATTTATCGGTGTAAAATTATGAATTGAGAAAAATGTTTACAATGGCAGTTGTACTTAATTTTTCAAAAAGGCGTTAACTCTTTTAATTTTTAATCACTGATATTACTTTAATATTATTTAAAATTTTTAGTTATTAAGCATATTGATGTCGATTTAATATTTAAGGTGTTTATGTATTGACTATAATTTTAGATTTATGTAAATAAGCTCCATATTTATTTAAACGTCATCAGATAAATAAACATAAATATGGCAGCTGTAGGATTAACTGTAAAAGCTGTAGAAAATCTACGTTCTGTGCAGCTTCAAGAATCTTTAGGGTCTGATCCTGATGCAAAGTAATTTTAGATTATATATTTATGGATTATATTTCAAAATTTAATTTACTAATTTTTACATTGTTTTTTTTTAGAAAAAAGGAAAAAATATCTAACTGTTTAGTTTTAACAAATGGGATTTCAATATCTTCTGTCAAAGCTGCACCTCAAATACTCAATCTTTCTATTGAGACCTTACTTTGTTTATGTGATGATTCAGATTCTGACGTAAGAACAGTAGCTGATGAATGTCTCAATAAAATAATAAGAGTAAGTTATTTTTTGTTTAACCAACATTTAGCACTATATTTTATAATGATATTATCAAAATAAATAAAATGAAATATTCAAAATATTAATTTAAATCGATGAAATTTTTCTACAAATTTATATATTTTTCAGGCTGTAACAGATACTTATATTTTGAAAGTACAATTTGAGTTATACAGAGAAATCAAAAGGAATGGGGCAGCTCGATGTTTGAGGGCAGCATTGTGGCGATTTGGTTTACTTAGTCATATGATCAGGCCAGTAAAAGCAAAAGTTTTTGCTTATCAGTTGACACCATGTATTCTGGAAATTGTAAAGCGCAAAGAAGATATTGTTATAGAAACTCTTTCACAATCATTGCCGTTAATATTAAAAACATTAGGTCATTATATACCTGATAAAGAAACACGGGTACACATTTATTACTTTACATATTAATGTTTTATATTTATTATATTCTATCTTAGTAAATTTACATTCAATATAGGTTTTATTAAGGGCATTTTTTCAAAATGTCACTTCCAGTGAAGCTGTTTTACGAAGAGCTTCAGCTAATATGATTTTAACTACTTGTTTAAATTCAAGAAAACCACATCAATTTATAAATCATGTGACAGAACAATTAATAGGTAATATTTGATAATTTTTCAAAAGAATTTTTTTGCTTGCTTTGCTTTTTTCACTGTTTTAAATTTCCTTTTTATTAGATATGTTATCAAGAGTTAACGAAGGAGATATTGATGAAGAAGAAGGAAAAGAAGAACGTGTAAATACTATTTTTGGTGTTTTTGCCTGTTTAAGATTAATATTACCATGCATTGATGCAAATTCAGATTTTAATCAAGATTGTAATGAAGATCATATCCTTGATCATTATATTTGTATATATGAACTTTGTTTATTTTATGCTAAATTTTATACAAATCACAATGTGATAAATGCTGCATTAGAAACTCTTTCACAATTGTTACAAAATCCACCTAAACATGTTGTAACAGTTCTGTTGTCAAAAGATGGAATAAGTCAACGTATCAGTAAATTAAAAGAAAGAGTAAAACAATGGCCAAGTAGAATAAGTCTTTCAACAACTGTTATATCTGAGGATAATTTAGAATCTTCAACGAATCTCTTTGAATCTGATGTTATGGACATTCCAGAAATAACGCCTAAAGTAGAAAAATGGATGACAGATATTTCAGATGATATACAAGCTCTGCAAAAAGCACAGAGTAAGCTTGACATATCAGATTCTAGTCAAATTATTGAAACCAAAGATTTGGAAGATTACAGTGGTCTTGTTATTGGATCCATTGAGAGTAAGTTCATAGATAAAAGTGAAATTTCATATTTAAACTTTTGAATTAAATTTCGGATAAAATAACAAAATATTTTTTACAGATGAAGACATGGAATTAGAAAGTAACGCAAGCAGCGATGTAGGAAAATTTGAGAAACCGATTGATATGAGTTTACCTCCTTGTTCATATTTGAAAGAAGATGAAGATCTCGAAACAACGTTATCAGCAACGTCAACACTTGATGTTTCAGTCATGAAATTTATGCAACAACGGAATCATTTAACAATTGGTAGTCTTATGGATAATAACGTAACTCTTCGTTACTGTTCCCGTTTTTTGATCTCTTCTTTTTTACTTGCTGGAACGCCTGGTCAGCTAATATCTGACAAAATGTTTCGTGTTAGTGTCAAATCCCTGGCTCTTACATGCCTCGGAAGTATTTTAAAGATGTATCCAAAGATATTTTTTGAAACTCTAGAAAAGGTGCCAAAAAAGGACACAACAGTTGAAAATCAACAAATGATTTCTGATATTTTGATGCTTGTAGAACATCAAGACCCACAGATCAGAGGAAATATATCAATGATGGTGGGATATCTTTTACAAGGCATTTTCAATCACAACAAGGGATGTTTTAAAAAAAATTCAGAGAGTTCCGTTACAATGGAAAAACTAACAAACACTATTTTGAGAGTAATAAATTTTTAATTCTCAAAAGCATGAAGAAAAATTTGAATTTTAAATAATTATTTTTTTTTGTAAAGGGTCTCGAAGATGAATCTGCAATTGCATGTCGTCAAACACTGACTGCACTCAGTATATTTTTACCTAGCCTGCTGGAATCTGAAGAAAACAAATACGCAATACCTATTCTAAGAAAGCTTCCAAGTTTAGCTAAAAATCCATATTTTCTTGTAAAAATTAAATTAGCGGAAATCGTTAGTGAATTACCATACACTACAATCGAATATATAAGCAAGGATTTATTGTTTCAAGAGAATATAATAAATGTTTTATTAAATTTACTAAGTGACCAAGATCAAAGAGTTCGGAAAGCTGCTGGTAATGCCATTACAAAGTAAGTAATTTACAATGATTTGATAAATTGTGTGTATCACTGAAATTTTTGTAAGAATCAGTTCAATTATTATCAAAAATAAATGAGATTAATTAAAAAATTCATATATAGGATAATACCATGTTTGTACTACGAGTATCCACACGAGGACGCGGTAACGAGGAAAGCGAGTTTGTATGCAGAAAGATACCTAACGTCAGTCATGTCCAATCAAACCGATTCAAGTTCCTCCAGTTGTATCGAGCACAAGCTGCTTATCAATAGTTTGGTGAAGCCTTACAATGCTCTATTTCATGTACAGGAACACAATTCACGTGACAGGATCGACGAAGCACTGTCACGGATTCTTGCCTTGTTGGCTGATAGATTACTGGTCTTTTCATCTAAATATCTAACTTATGGATGCTGCGAAGCTCTTAGTATACTAAGTGAGACGTATGTTACGACGATGTATTATAAGGCCTGGGATTGCGTGACACCGGTTGGGAGTAAAAATTCGAAGAAGCCTGTAAAAAGAACGATTTCAAAGGGAGATGCTGCTGATAATTGTCGTGGTAGGGTAATATTAAAATGACTATAATTATTGTCAATAATATAAAAATCAATATTTTACAGGGTTTTCAAATGAGACATTATTGTCGCTGTCAAACAGTCTTTTTTCACAGATAATAGTCATGCTTATTTCCTCGCCACTCAGTCTTGATTTATCTATGCACCGGCATTTACTACTACTCGCTGGTAATTTGGCCTCTGGTATCGCCTGTAGCAACTGCCGGCCGAAGGATCAAGAAGCAGTTAAGAACGACGATGCAGTTAATGATTTTAAGTACTGGACTTTTTTTAAAGACAAGCAGTGCTCGAAGAACATGGAAAAGCTCCTTGTTCACGTATTACGAGTTCTTAATGTTTTTCAGCATGTAATTGAAGATATGCCTTCGGTAAGTATTCTCTAGTCATAAATGAATATTAGTATACATTCGTAAATATTTAAATGAATTGTATTGCAGCCAGTACAAGCAACTTCGAAATCCTCTTTGCCATCTTTACCATCAGCAACGTCGCTTTCCCCAAAGCGTAAATTGCTGCCCGATCATTCCTCCAAGTCTAAATCCTCCAGTTCGGAGAGATCCTCAGACCACCACCGCTTGAGCTTTCGTTTTGGTGGTAAAGATCAATTGGGATCCGTTACCAATCAATTCCACTATCTACGGCTCTACGAGTTACTGAAAGCTGCACACGCAAACTACCGAGTGACTCTTGATCAGGACGCAAGCGAACTTTATGTTGGTGTGCTTAATGCAACACTTCAAGCTCTCTCGCAGATTTTAGAAATGGCAAGTATAAACGAAGGAGGTCGCATTGCCGAGGAGATACTACATTATTTACAATCGACGGTGCTGTTATCCTCAACCATGACAGTGCAATGCGTGAGACAGTTGCTGAAATGTCTGTTTGGGACTAACCTTGTAGCCAGATATAATGAAGTTTACGAGGCGCAACGTAAACAGGATAAACGGGATGGAGTGTTACATGATGAGGAATTTATTAAGGGCGAGGGTGAAAACGAGAGAGGTTTTTACGAACAGTGCTTTCAGAGGCCTGCGAAGCTTATGGTTGAGAGGATCAAGGGAATTGGAAGTAATTGTCGAGGTGGTAATGAGCCAGAGGTCGACCGAAGGTGAGATTTTTTTAAGATGCTTTAAATGATTAATACGTTATAAAAAATATAATTTATTTTTCAATATTTATTTCAGGTTGGTTACCTCGTTGCATCGTAAAGAAGATCGTAAAATCTCAACAATCTTGAAAATTCTGAGTAGAAACTCAGACCAAAATTCAGTGGGGTCGTTTATCCGCCTTTTCGAACCTCTAGTCATTAAGTCTCTTATTCAATACACTATCTGCAATTCCATACCTCTCCAGTGCCAAGTTCTGATGCTTCTCAGTCAATTGGTCCAATTGCATATAAACTACTGCTTAATGGACTCCGACAAAATCTTTATCGGTTTCGTCATGAAACAATTTGAGTTTATCGAAGAAGGCCATATTCGTGACACGGAGCTTTTGTTGCCAAGAATATTCGACTTTCTCGTTCGGTTGTCTTATGAGAAGTATCATTCGAAACTTATTATCGGTGTGCCAAAGATCATACAGTTATGCGATGGTTTAATGGCCAGTGGACAGCCACCTTTGACTCATTGCATTCCTGCCTTGGTACCTGTAGTAGAGGAAATGTTTCTAGCAAGGAATTCATTAAATACTGCTACCGAGGATAAGGAGTTAGAAACTACGCGAGAAGTGTTGATATCCATGATGTTGAGACTTGCTGAATATCCTCAGGTAATGATTGTTAAAATCTTTCAATGTAAATAAGGTTTAACGTTATATTTTTTTCGCAGATTATAGAATTGCTAGCAAAGTGTCTAACGGAATCGAGGCTAAGCAATGATGGAAACGGCGAGGAAAAATGGAGGCGATGGTCTAGGCAGACAATGGATACAGTATTGCCAATGCTGGCGTCAAGGAAACTTCGCATGGAATCTACAAATGCTTATTTTGCTGCAGTGAAATTATTCTCAGCAGTATCACCAACTGTTTTCAGACCTGTAGATCCCCTTTTAAAAGTTTTATTTACGATGCCTCCACCAATCGGAAAAACTTTACTATCGGTATATTTATACTATCATACTCTGAATTGAACGCGCTCTTTTAAGTAATATCTACAGAAATAATTTTATGCTTTTATGTCTTCAGCAAAATATACGTCAAAAAATTTTAGAGTTCAAGAGGTGGATAGGAATGGTGAATGTAATGATGCTATCGCTCATTTCTTACGCTAAAGAAGAAGCAATGCTGGCAAGACTCTCTGATGTGACCTCGTTGATATCAGATTTACCTGAAATTCTCTTAATTCCTGATTCTAGTAGACCAACTAGTGGAGATCCTCTGAATGTTTCAGGACTTTTGGAGCCGTTCACAATGATACCGGAAAGAATATTTTCGAGGTTCATATTCCGAGTGATTGGAGCGATGTGTACAACACTTGTGGAACTCTTCCAGGTATGATATACGTAATCCAAAAAAAAAAAATGATTTAAAAATAAATTTGAAGGAAGATTTAGAAAAACGTGATAAAAGTTCAAAAAGTCGGGTAGTATATCTAAATCGTTTGGCTGATCACACTGGGTATGTTTTTACTTACATAGATAGCGATATAGATACACTACCTGTTTTAAATTATAGACGTTTACCATGTATTTCTTACGTAATTTTTCTTATGTACCAATTCAACTACCTATTAATTATTTAGGATGCCAATATAAAAATCATTAACGATTCGAATGAAGATGAAGACGAGTACATAATGCAACAATTCTCCTTACTATTACAATTATGCATCCACATGTTTGAAACTGGAAGTCACTGCAAAATCGCTAAAGCAAGTATGCAGTTAATTCAAGGTGAAAACGTTCCAAAGGATGAAATATTGCTACTAAATGATTTGAACGAAGCAATGTTAGAAATTGGTAGTACCTGTCCAATTCTTATCTGTCAATGGAATTACCTTTTAACATTGTTAGGATTCGATGATAATAATTTCTGGTCAAGAGTCATTGAATCTAATAAGCGGGAAAGTCAGTTGCAGGTGTGTAATATTTTTCTAATTATTATTTATTCATTCTTTAAAGTAAATACTACTTTTTTCTGTTTATAGCCATGTCAAAACTCCCCAAGAGCTATAAATACCGAGATTTTGCGGCGCGCTTCAATAATTCTTTTCTGCGATTACGTTTGCGAGAACGTGTTAACCGATTCGGAGCGTCTATCCTGGCTTTTGCAAAATCACATCGAGACTACCATAAGCTTAGCGGACGAATCTCCGGTCCGAGAGCTGGTTTCAGTAGCGGTGCATCGGGATCCAGCTGCCAGTAAACTCTTTCTACGCACCGTGGCTGAAAACTGCTGTGGCGTAGGCGATCTTGCTGGTAAACCGGCGTTCGTCAAACGTCTGCTTCAGTGTCTTGAAGGTGCTCACCAGTCTCAATCTGGACAGTTATTGCTAACGTTGGTGCCAAGATTTCTCAGATCAAAGTATTTAGCTTTGTCAAGGATGGCTGCAAAGATCGCTAGTAGGAGAGTAGAGGTTTTACTTGCGCTTGGAAGAGAGGAGGCGATATTTCAAATAAGTAGAGAGAATTTCGAAGTGAGTTTTGAGAGTTTTTAATATTGAAACTTTACTAAAGATAATACTGAAATAATCTTATGTAAAAATATTTAAAATCAAATTTGAATTGAAGAATATGATGGAGATACTAAAAAAGGAAGGATTAGCAAGGAAGCATGGGGCATTGATTGGATTACTAAATAAGTTAGCTGTTACTCACTATGATCTGGAGCCTTTAGAATTGGATAATTCTAAACCATTTGATCCAACGGAAATAAAAAATATTATCTTAGATCGAGCCTGGTTTTTGTCACAGGTACGAAATTGATTTAAGAATTTTGCAAAATGATCTGACTAAATGTTTAATTATAAATAAACAAAAATAAATTTAATCATTTCTTTGCTAAAAGTATTGCATGTGCTTTAAGGTAAGATCTCGTTGCTGTAGCAATTTGTGTGTTAATTATGGGTGTTTTGAGTCAGCAAGGCTTTTGAGTCATTTGAATTTGGATGAGTGTATGGATATTCTTTCATCGCCTAGTTTTGATATTAAATTATTGCAAGAATGTATGATAATCGGTGCTCGTTTAACTGTTGAGGCTTCTCAGCTATCGGGTAAGAAACAATTGTTAATTTATATTATTACTAATCGTATTCTTAAAAGGAGGGTCCTTTTGTACTTCATGATAAATATAAAATGTACTCCCAAACGTGGGTCTTATTATCGTGAAGAATGTTTTTGCATGTTTTTTTTTTTAAATTTTTTCCAATTTTTTTTCCATGCTGTACGCGGTGGTAAGCGTTTTTAGAGGCGCACGTTTAGCAGCACATTTTATATGTACCATAAGGATCGTCCTTTATATTAGTAGAATATTAATCCAACTTTATTTTATCGATTAGAATTAGAAGGAAATCGTCATCCTTATGACAATAATGAAAGTATTTTATATACGGCTGCAAAAGAAACCTTAATAGATCGAGTAAGTGACATTATCTTGCAGCTGCCAAAGCAACATGAAGTTTTTATTCCAAGTCGAGAGCAGAATATTATACCGTAAGTTGGCAGTAGTCTAAAATTATTCATTGAAAGTAATTAAGAGTAATCTTAAGTAATCAAGAAATTATTTCTTAATTAGGACCAATATAAATTATTCAACAAAACTTACATTTCTGCTTAAAACCAAGTCTTTCTGCGAAACTTTTTTCTCTGTGATACCAGCTGTAACTTCGTTTGTTGACTCCCTCGAAAAGCTCGATCGATCGATCGAAGTTGATCCCGCAATTTATTTATCGCAATTTGGAATTCTCTGTCTGGAAGCTGCTCATCTACTTGTTGTCTCTCAAAATAATAATGAAAGAACGATCAGTCCCCGTGAGTTAGAACTCACTTTGAAATGTGCTCGGACGATTCTACGTGAACCAGCGGCTACTAAAGCTTTAGGCATACAGCATCATTACAGCCGGGTTTGTTCAGCTGCACTGGCTTTGATTGAAATCGTCAGGTATTTTTCGAAAACCTCGGACAATGATAATCTTCCGATAGTGGAGGAAGATTGCAGTGGATTACAAGCAGCTTTGAAAGAGGAAAAAAACAGAGAATATGCTTTGGCGTGTATGAGAATGGCGGCGTTAGTTAGTTGGCTGGAAAGGAGGCAGGAGATTGGTGATAAAAAAGGCTGTGAAGTAGATATTCCAGAATTTTTCATGGAACCCCTCAAGAGTCTCATAGTTAGCGTTGCCCGGCAACCGCTCGTTAATTCGTTTGTACTGATGCCACCTTTACTCTGGAAGAATGGCTGTGATATGGTTGGAAGTGGTCCTACTATGTGAGAAAAATTTTCAAGATCATAAGATTGCTTTTCGAAAAATATATTATTTGCTTTTTTCATTTTAGGTGCAATTTTTCTTTGTTCCTAGCGGAACCTAAACACATTCCAGAACTCGACGTACTCGAGGAATTCATTTTTAGGATATCTTTACTTGGTTGGAACTCTAGAACACATTTCGAGGAAATTTGGATGGTATTACTTGGAGTCATAAATGTATCACAACTACAAATAGAAATGGGGTCGGAATTATCAAGTAACTTAAGTCAAGCAACCAGTTTGGCTGTTCAAGCCATTTCGAATCTTTTAGTGCAAAGTTTAATATTACCGTGCCCTGGGAATCCAAATAATGGAGCGCCTATCCGACATCCAAGGGATCCACAGCTTTCATTGCAGAGGAAAAGTACACGAAGATTGTTTGTTGTTCAGGATTTACTTATATGGAAATACGAGAATAGGTAGGTTTTGTATGTATTACAAAGGATGTCATAAAATGTTTATAATAATATACATAAGTAAAAGATATTGAATTTTCAATGCACAAGGATTAACAGTAACATTCATAGAATCTTTCATAAAAGTAAGAATCATTCATAAAATTTTCATCTGACTTATTTCAATTGTAGTATAGAACATTTTCGATGTTTTACATCGACTTTCAATTCTCTAAAACTACGGCTTTATTTTAGCATTGTTACTGCAACAGACGCAGGCATTCCAAAGCTTGAGCACCTTTTCAACCGGGGCAATTTAGAGCCACGCACAACGTCATCCAATAGTCACGTTTACGGCCAATTGTCCGTCTCCTACCTGTGGTCTCTGTGCTCGCTGCACGAAGACAAATTGAGCTCTTCAACATTGGCTCTCAAATACCGTCGCGAAGGAGCGCTTCACGACAATTCTATCGACACCAACTCCTGTATCTTGTTTCTGCTAGACCTTTATTCTTCGTGGTTGAATCCGGGTACGAAACTGCCTTTGAAAGTGCTCCACGAAGTCGTAAAATCGTTGCTGTTCGTGTCCGAACTGTTCTTTGAGAGAGCGCAATTTCAGTGGATGCTAGAAACTTGCATGGAGCTTTGGAGAATTCACTTACCAGAGGACGAGATTCTAAGGAGGCACCTAATTATTGCAGTGTGTAAAGCGTCCGCTGTTTTAACACCTTTGGTATGTTTCGTATATTACTAAAATTTTAAGTATTATATTGGGAAACTTTGATAGTCCTTTAAATAATAATTAATTATTTTAAAGTATTATTCGAGTATTATGTTAATGAATTTGAATTAATTTCTGAATTGTAGGACACCGAAACTTTAGACAAGATTAAACGCATAATAGACGGATGTTTAAAATGCGGTTCCTTAACTTTAAGAATAGCAACGTTGCATGGGATTCTGTATTTACTTCAAAGTTCTGTGTTAGCAAATTGTGAAGAAACTATGATGACTGTACATCCTCTGACAGTAGAATACATTCAACGTTATATTGATGTACAAGATAGTAGCAGGTATATATTTTCATTTAAGAAATGGTACATGAAATAAACTAAAGAATAAATTAATTTACTGAATTATTTCTAGAGTTTCCGTTCAAAGCGAAGAGCATCAGTGCATACTTTGGGCTCTTGTATTTTTTTTATTAGAACATGCTAATGACACTCCGCCAGATGCTGAAGCCCCAGAAGTATTAGAACTCATTTTGTCCTTAGTATGCTCACAAAACATTTCCGTATCTTTGCATCGAATGCTGCTTCAGGTATTTCAATTTAACATTCATTTTTTTATAATCATTAATCTATTAAGCAATTAAAGAACGATTACAGAATTTGAGGATAGTATCTTTTATGATATTTATTTGGTACAAAATCGTCAGCGTTCTTACTCTTTTGAAAAAGCTGTAAAAATCCCTCAATATCTACATCCGAAACCAAACAATTCATTCCTTCCATAAGCTCGAAACAAAAAGGCTTGACTCACAAGAGGCCCTTTGTTTTTGCTTGCAGGGCCTGGAGCGGCTGATCGCCACGAAGAGCGTAATTGGAAAAGTTTCAGAACAGATCGTCAAGATTTCGATCGAGCGCCTACGCCAGACGAATCCGGCGCTCTCGCTGCCTGCATTGCAGCTCTTCCTCACCTGCATGTATACAGACACGGCTGACAGGTTTAACCAGCCGGAGCTCGAGGAGCCGCTGCCCGACGTCGAGCCTGAGATCCTCGTCCGGTCGATAGAGAGATCCTCAGCCATTTTCGATAAGATAAAGAAGGGCTATCCAATGGAGGTGGAGATCCTTTGTGACGTTCTCAGCGAGGTGCTCATCGACTTTTTCCCACCGCTTGAGATACTCACTAAGGTCATCGGGGAATTCTTGTCGCCGCAGCAGCCGCATCCGAGACTCATGTCTGCTGTTGTTTTCAAGGTGACGGTCTTATTTTTTTTTATTTTTTTTTATTTTTGTTGTTAATTAGTTTCTTCATTTCGTTTATATTTATAACGAAATAGGTTGAAGCTTCTTTAAATAACTTAATTAGTAAGTTTTTATATTTGTATTAAAAATAATATTTACGCATGTGAATAATTAAAGACAAAGTATGAAACTTTTTAATGCTTCTTAACGTAAAGTAGCAGTTAAAAATAGTAATGCATTGTTTTATACTAATGAATTATGAGAAAAGTCGTAAAGAAGAATCGTGAAAAACTTTTTTATTCCAAATTTTCAAATTCTTATTAAATAGCATTAATTATAATTACAGGTTTGTGAGAAAGCCAGCACTGGAAGTCAGTTGGGATTACTTCAGACTTGGGTAGTTTTCAGTATACAAAACTTTATTCAGAGCTTACCTCTTATAATGTCTACTTGGTGCCTCTCCTGCTTTTTTATAAGTACATCAACAAATCCGTGGCTACGAGCCCTGTATCCTTTTATTAGTAGTAAATAAATGATTGCGATTGAAAAAACAAATTATCATAAATAATTATCCTTAATTAAAGTTTCTATTAGATTTCCACACGTGCAATCAAGAATTGGAAAGTATGAGTACGAAGATAAGAAAATCCTTTGTCTTGCTGCTTCCGATTTTTATTCACAAGTTAGTAAACAAGAAATTTTTGCGATACTCAATAGATTAAATTACTCTAAGTAATAATTGATACGTTTCGATTTTAGTTGACCAATGAAGCTCAAAAAGAAGCCTTTATTAAAACTTTTGAGGATGCGGCCAAAACTCCAGGAACACCTTTTGCCGATATTCTCGCATCTTTCTAAAGAGACTTTTACCGCCTATAGATATCTATTAACTACCTCCTCTAGAGTGTACGAATATGTCGTAGAAAATAAATTTTTCTCAGCTGTATATTTGTAAAGAAGTAAAAAATAGTAAAAGAGAAAATTACGTCCTTGTTGATATATATGTACACTCGTGTATTATTACTACTATTAATAAGTTGAGATTAACAAGACATATGTATATCAGTTGCAAAAGATTGGTTAAAAATAAAAAAATTATATTTTATAACTCTGCTTATTTTTTCGAGTACATCGAATATATGTTTTAGTTATTCTAAAAGATTCGCAAATACTACCCATTTCATTACGAAAACATTTTCATAACGATCGAGACCACTACTTCTTCGAGAGCAAATCCTTAATCTTCTTCCGCCTTCGCTTCTCTCCGATATAATGCACCAGCACACGGAGCGTAGCAAAGTATAGAATCTCGCAGATGGAAAGTACACTCGCGCCGAGGAACAATCCGGCTGCTCCTCCTATCGAAGCTTGAGCCAGAAAAACTGTATATACCAAAGGATGCCCGCATCTTCTTCGCTGATTAATTCCGGAAATTTGCGCATCCACTTACCCAAGAAGTCTGAGAAGCCGAACAATTCCTCGTGGATGTACTTGACTTGGGGGAAGTCAATGTTCAGGTTCATTATTGCGTCGGGAGGCGCGCCCTGCTTTCTGCGTGATAGTAATATTATATCCCATCGAGTTAATTAGCGAGAAAGAAGTACTTGCGAATAATTGGAAGTTTCTTACAGGGCGAACGAGGTGGATTCTCTTTCGATGTAAAGGGCCTCGTTGCAGTCCTGCAGGCAGCCGCAGGCCGTAAGCTGATCTCTTTTGAGGGATACTATTTCATTAGTGTTATCGTTGATGCAAAGCAGCTGACGAGCCGTGCACGTTGGTGTTCCCCCTGGAAAATTGATTTTTTTAAATTTTCGATTTAGAGTTTTGTAAAGATTGATTTACAGAAGAGTGCGGGTAGGGTCATGAAGAGGATTACTTATTTTTCATGATAAATAATTTGATAAAATATATTCTGGTATTTTCAGCGAGTAATGTTTTTAAATGTACTAAAATATTGACGTGTAGAATGAATGTATTGATTTGCTATAAATTTCAGTGCGTGATTTGGAACGTTCATGAAAAATTTATTGACGTGATAGGAAGATTAATTTAGATAAAAGAAATTTTTCATAAATTCGGTGATCTACTGTTCTTTAAAGTTATTTTAAAATCAGGGAAAATATGAAGGTATAAACATTGTTATTTTACCTTCGACTGCATTTAAGAAAAGAAAAAATGGATTATTGAAAATATTTGAACATTTATGGATAGAGCAGTAAAATGAAAATACACTAATATTCTCCTTTTAAATTTAAAATATGAAAAAAGTTAAAGTTGTAGAATCTAACAACTTCAGTCAAATTACGGATGTCCTCAGTGTCATTGTAACAAAATTCTAAAAGAACGGTCCTTACTTCAAAATTTATAATTAGACTCAATTTAAAAAATAAACATAAATCTAATAAAAGAACAAATAAAATAACTCTGTGCTCAGTCGTCAGTGCGCGAAACAAATCCCGGATAAAATCGCAACGAACAGCGCGCGGAAAGACTATCGCAAGACAGTTCAACTCAACGCCTAGGTTTCGCGAAATGCGGCCGGCACCGGCAGAGTCTCAGCGCGGCTCGGTATCGACACTCCTGTCGGCAGAGGTTGTCGGCGTAGACGGGCCAATCGTCGAGGCCCCCGTCCTCGGGCAGCTTGCAGCTCCGCTGCTGCACGGCGAGGCGTCGGACGCTCTCCGAGGCGGTCACTTCCGCGATGTCCACCGTCAGCGAGTTGAGCGTCCGGTGCCGAGCCGTTCGGCCCGCCGTCGAGTAGTCGATCAGCGTGTCCGGGTGGTGCAGAGCTACCTGATGGGATCGAGGGGTGGGCAGTTAGGCAGCGAAAGCAGTTTTTCATTGCTTAAAAATTTTTTGTGTTATCGAGTAAATGAGAAAGTATGTGCGCGTTCTTCTTGTTACCCGAGTACTGCAGACGGGTGTGAAAACATCTGCAATTACGACTTTGTTTGATAATGTATAGAAGTCAAAAATTATATGAAAAGTATATTTTTAAGTATGGATAAGTGCACATGCATATGTTTTTAAGTAATTAGTCATTTTGTGTGCTCCGTGCATCTAATTGTAGAGAAAATATCCGCGAGAGGATGTACGATTGTATTTGAATTTCTTTTAAACGAGTACTAAAACTGATTGCATGTTAAAGCATCCGCAATTTTCATAAAATTATGAAAAAGTTTGTTCATTAAAAATGCAAATATCGCAGGTAGTTTAACATGTTTATTATTGTGGCACGTTTCTGATGGAACTTCGATAAAAAGTTAAAAAAAGCGTTCATTACGGAGGTAAAGTTTAATAGCCAGATAAAATTTTCTATCTTTTATGATTAAAAATTCAAAGCTGCTGGCATTCATAGAAGCAGCTCGATATGCTACGTAAAATTTCCATGCATGCAGGCCGATGAAAAATGAAGAGCAGGAAAACTGAAAAGTTAAATTATTTCGGAATTCAAAATTTAATAACTTTTTAACTCCAAAAATACAGCGAATTTTTCGCATTCTCAAGCATAAAAATTTGTCGATTGACTTATACGAGAAACATTTTTTAATTGAAACGTTACCAAACTTGATCCATCTTATATATTTTTCTCCTAATCAATTTGACGTTTTTATTGCTTCAAGTGCTCATACCCAAAATTCGTGAGTTGGGCAATTTATCGATCCGACACCTCCGTAATTGTCAACGTTGAACGACGATCTGCCTTGCTTTTCTTTTTCCGCTCTGGGTCGTTCGTCGGAAAGCCAGACCCTAGCAGGAAATGCTTTAATCAATACTAATCAACACCGCAATAAATCCGTCTGCGAACGTCAATTTTACGCCAAACACGTCCGAGAGACGGTGAATCCAACTCACTCCACGTCCGCGTGATCAGCGACGTTGCTGGCGTACAGCAGGCACAGTCCTCTCTCGGTGCTGACCCAGACGGGCTCGTCCGCGTACTGCGAGACTACTTCCACGTCGGGCCGCAGCTCGTGCAGGATTCGCAGCCACAGGGAGGGCTCGACCTCGTCGAAGTCGCCGTCGATCCTCCCGCGGATGTTCTCGTAGGAGAGGCCGGAGAGGTTCGACAGGAAGTTCCTTGTCTCCGGGGTGTCGGTTATGTTGTAGCTTCGGCAATGAGAACGAGTGTTGAATTTATATGTTTTTTTGGTAATTTAAATCAATTTTAAAACAATCAAGCTCGAGGGCACGATTTGCGGAAATGAAAGGCAGCGATATCGGGGTTTAACTATTTTTATTTTGCTTTCTTTATGATCGAGTATTGGTTACAATTTCTGGTTTCTTCATTGGCTCACAATGTTTCAGTTTTCTCGTCTCTTATTCGGGATTTGCTTACGCGATTCCTTCAATGCAGGGTAACCGGGTAGCCCGGCTCCTTGATCATCTTCTCCGTTATCGATATGAAGTTGAGACTGATAAACTCCATCGTGCGCTTGATGAGATGGCTGATCTGATAGCGCTTCGCCAGTGCGAGAATCTCGAAGACGTCGTCGATGGACAGGTTCTGGATGATGACGTGGAGGCAGCCCTCCTTCATCTCCTCGATGCCGAACTTGTCCGCGGCTAGGAAGACGTTTATCATGCTCCTCTTCATGTGGTCCTCGTTTATCTTGCCGGCGTACATGAAGAGCAGCACCTGCTTCATCACGTCGTAGTCAACGTCCTTGATGTCGATCTTGGCGTCCCGGTCGACCTTCAGGATGCTGTGGAACATCTTGCGAAAGACGGGACTCTTGCCGGCCAGTATGGCCTTGTGGGCTCGGATCTCCTGATTGCCGACGACGAGGGTCAGGTCGCTGAACTGGTCGTCCTTCATCAGGTACTCGAAGGTGTTGGACGACTGGCCGGACTTGTCGTCCGCGACCTCCTTGATCTCGACGTAGATCTCGAATTTGGCGCCTTTGTGGTCGGCCGTGTAGCTGCAGGGGACGTACTCGACGGAGGACTTCTTGCAGAAGTTCTTGACTTGCATCGCGTTCGAGCGCTCGAACACGAACTTTATCACGTTGTCCGGGTTCTTCAGCTGCATCCCCAGTCCCTGCTGGATCCGGAAGACGACGTCGTAGCTGTGCTTGTAGGAGGAGCAGCTCGTCAGGCTGAAACCTGTGGATTCCTGGAAGTCTATAAGCCACTCGACCCCGTCGGAGCCGAAGAATCTAGGCGATCTTATGTAGAGCAAATTGTGCGTCTCCTGCGACTCTTCGATGTCGGTGGTTTTTTTGCAGTGGAAGCAGTACGGGAAGCTCCACATGACGGCATGATCGTCGACTTTATTGATTTTCCCAAGTGCCATTAGGAAGTGGTGCTCGGTCGGTTCGGTGCTCTTTAGATCTTTCTTTTTTTTGTTAGTGGCTTCGGATTGACTAAAAATTTTGATTTCGAGGTGGGGACGTAAACTTTGACTTTGAATTTAGTTGAAAAGTTGGTTAGGTGTTAAATCGTGGTTTCTTTGCTTGTGTTGACTGAAGCTTGTTGCGTTATTCATTTTAAGAAGCAATCCATAAAGCGTTTGTTTTTCGAAATCCAAAGCTTTCTGGAGATGCATCAGCAAGTATAATAATATATAAATATAATAAAACGTATGTATTAAATAATATAGGAAACATTGCCCTTAAGATAGCTGCGACAGACAAGATTCAAAAAACACGAACACAATGTTCTCGGAACAAGACGAGAATCTCGCGTGGCATTTCTAGTGAGAGGGTGTAGATGCAAAGCATTTTACATACATTTTTATTTATTAATAACATAATAACATAAGTTAATAAAATAATTTAATATTAATAAGATAACTTAATATTAATAAGATAATTTAATATTAATAAAATAATTTTAATATTAATAAAATAATTTAATAATAATAATTTATAATAACCATTATATAAAAATTTTTCTGATAAATTAAAGCACGAGCATCAATAATCTGTCCCCGCAGAAGTATCCGAGAAATTTCACATTTATATACAAGACGTTTTTGTGAGCCGAACTGTGATATATACATTCTAGGCGTCAAAATAAAATTTTAAAACAATACGAACCTGCCGAAAACCCGCTGAAACTTGGCCTCGTCAATCAGCTTAAGGGGACAGACGGTGACGGCCGGCTTAGCAATCTCGAACTTGCGAAAATTATTGTCCAAGACAAGCATCGTCGTCTCGTGCTGATATCGATGCCACGAGTCCAGGGATATACCGATTAGACCTCCCAGGGCTCCCAGAATAATTACTCCGACGAGGAACCTTAGAGTTATTCCAAAGACAATTTCGAGTTAAACTTCGTTATTCGGGAAAACTATCATTATAAAGCAATTTCAGCAGCTCGTTTGAATAATTCAAAGTCTGCTTTCGAACATCAAACGACTCACCGTTTGGCTCGTCATTTTAACGACACGATGATGACAAAATAATGTCGGATACAAGTAAGGGGGGACGTAAATGCGGTTAAAACAAGCATTTAAATTTAATAAAGAAAACTTGTAAATTTAAATTCAGTGCGCTGTCTGTCAAAATATTCATGCGTCTGCAAAACAAAGGTGAGATTAAAAGCAATATAATTATGATATACATAATTAAAACGGAGACACTATAAAGGTGCATTTTATTTAACTCCCTTTACGATGTTGAAATACAACCGAGTTTGACGCTATGAGCTGCAGTTCTCGTATTTTCCGCGTCTAAAACGAGAGCTCGCGTAATGCCGCTTTTTCGCTTTAAAGGGAATAGAATGTATTAAAAGGAAAATGCTCGCGGGTGCAATTCTGCCGGGGATATGTAATTCTGCTAAATTAACAGGGCCGGTATTTAGTGCGGAAGATGATGAATTTGAGTAAATCAAAAAGTTCCGTGCTCGTTTCGAGCTGAAAAATGCACCGAGCTTCTCGCCGAACTTTGCTCATTTTGGGCAAGTAATCGAACTTTAATCTGAAATTTGACGAAGCTTACTCTGATAGTCATTTTTTTTTTTTAAGTGGCATTTAGGGTTTATGTTTGAAATCTTTTTCTCGATATTGCAGGTCGGAGGGAACTCTATTGATGAAGCTGTTAATGGATCTGGACAATTGCCACGTTTTAATTGCTTCACTTGATGGTCTAGTTCTTGTGCGCGTTTCTTTAGCTGTCAACATTCAATTCCTTCATTTGTCATTCGATGCCTCATCCATACTTAGATAAAAAGCACGCGTAAAATTATTATTTAAAATTCTGAATAATTTAAAATTCTATCTTAATTTATTTTTAAATTTGCAGAGTAAGAAGCGATACATTTTTATAATGTTATTTTAATTTCAAATATAATAAATAATTTAATTTGAATACAAATTTGTTTGATCATAGAATTTATTTATTATAATATAGTAATGTATAATTATAGAGACATAAATTGTAGAAAAAGTTAAGTTATATTGCTATCGATTACTATTATACTACACTGCAAATGTTATTGGAAAAATTTATTTCAATAGGTGTTCTAAGAAAGCCAATAATTAGATTTGTACAAAGCAGGAAAAATTATAATAATAATAATGGTTTTCCTAAGTATTATTTAAAATTTAAGAAAATTATTCACAAGAGGCCAAACCATTCGGCAAATAAAATTATATATTCCAAAAATAATCCTTTTTACAATTATACCGTTTCTTACTCCCGACTAAAAAATACTTTAGATACCTCCAAGAACTCCCCGAAAATCCGCGCAAAGCACACAGCACGAACAAGAAAGCCAACGAACAAGAAAGCACTCGCCTCTCGCAGCCGTGCCTCCTGGCCGCGGCCAGCTGATTCATCCCGTGCACGCTCGCCCCGTCGGCGCACTCGGCCAGGAACCGGCCGATCCAGGAGCTCGCGCGCATCCGGTTCAGGCCGACGCCCGGCGGCCGAGGCGCCTCCAGCAGGCCGTAGTCCCTGACCCGCCGCCCCGCCGTCGGCCTTCCGAGCTCGCTCGGGTAGAAGGGCGGCTGCGCCGCGAGCAGGCTCATCCTCGGGAGGCGTACGCGCGCAATCAGGGCCCTCGAGACGTTTGCTCTACGAGAGGAGAATGCCGCCGAGTGAGATGATCGGGGAGCTGGGAGATTTGCACGGGCGAGTGCCGGCTGGACGCGGGAATTCGGGGGTCGAGTCGCTGATGGGGAAGGCGCTCGTTTGCGGTTGCCGGTGGGTTGCCGCATACTCGATTGGGGAAAGAAGGTTTTGGAAGAAAGGGCTTTAATTCGTTTGGTGTTTGTTTTTTTAGGTTTATGGCGGTGGTACGCAGTAAAATAATTGCTATAACGTTGGGCGAAACAATCGCAGATTGATACACATTGTAAGAAATTTTACTGAAAATGTAGGAAAGATTGACGCGCGTTAATTCGCCAAGCTTGTAAACGAGTAACATTTTTCCTTGCGTAAATTTAGTTCGAACAATTATCGCAGTCCTTGCACAAGTAACACATAAAAAAAAGACGAATCGGCTTGTAACACTTATCCCGACAGTCCTCCCGAATCAGCCAAGCCCTTTCTCGCGACAGCCGCGCACGCCGCCCAACTCTTTCCCCCCCGCAAAAAAGCAAGCAGCTCCCGGGAAGCTTTATCGTCAAAGCGTCGACCCGCGAGCGCCCAATCGTCCGAAAAAGGAACCGCGCCGCTTCCATCCTCGCGAGTCCATTAACAATGAACGAACCTCTTAACAGCTCTCCTGTCGGGCGTGGAAGTCCGCAGCTCGAGGGAGCGCGCCGGGAGGACTGCTCTCGCGTTTGGCTCGGCTTTTAATGCCGCGCGCTCCACGCAGGATAAACGTCTGAATACTTTATGGTTCGCGGGCTCTCGGCGGCTGCATTATGCAGGGCTCAAAGTACGCGTGTCGGCGGGGCGCATGAATTCATAAAGGTTGAACGATTCGATCGCCGCGGGAGGCTCGTTTGTCGAATGACTGGAGTGTCGCGGGTGGGGGAGGATTTTTTCGAGCGAGCGGCAAGTGGTTGAGGATTCGGAATGGTTGCTAGTCGAGTCCGAGATCGAAAGCGAGAGGTTGAAGTTTGCTTTATCTTGTGCCCGTAAAATACTTAAAAATTGTATACTTGAATGTTAATAAGTGCTTATGACCGCTTTCGGACCCATATCCGGACTTTGATTTACTGATTTAATAGATCAATCGTTCTTATCGCGGATGTTACAAATATTAATTTTAGAAATAGAAGAAGTAACATTTTTTAGTTTAATCTATGAAAACCAATCATATCTGCGTAAAACTACGGAAATAAACGTAAACGCGGGAAGAAGCTTTCAATCAACTTTCATCAACTATCTCTCGCATCGTTGATCCTTCAATCTCTTACGCGAAAAACCCGAGCTTTCCGCATCGAAAGACATCGGCTCGACAATTCCGAGAGCTCCGCTTTGGCAGCTCGGTCGATTAAGCGATCAAAATTCCCGCTGGCGAAGTTTTTTCGAAGCGGCGCCGCGCGCCGCATTTCCCGCTGTTCGCGCGCGCACAGCTCTGCCGCGGGGGGAAGGGAAAGGGGCGTCGCGAGAGTCGTCGTCGCAGTCGCTGTTGCGGAAATTAGCAGCCTGTTTCCCGGAATTAAAATGCCTCTATGCGAGAGGGAGGGCAGCAGGTCGGAATGTAATGCAAGCTCGAGTTCGCGGCTTCCGGTCTTAATCAACATTTTTCCCTGTCTCCGTTTATCTGCTTTCCCGCCTTGCACAAATAGTCGGCTTCGGACTGTCGCGGTTTTCATTTTTCGCTTATTTGGCATGAGAGATTGGGTTTTTAAGGGTGTAAGGCATTAAATTACTCTCTTTTTTTTGTTTCTCTTTATCATTTTATAAAAATTGTATGGCTTACGATGCAAACTGCGGGATTTTAATAAACGTAAGAGAAATTTGGAATTCAGAAATGTATATTCTTGAATCGTCTTTTCTTCGAAATTTGAATTGCGATCTGCGTATTTGAATTTCTCTTGAAAACTTTCCAATGTATCATCGCTTCATTGAAATTCATTTTCGCGTTGAAATAAATTCCTTTTTTCGCATGTCACTGTTTGATTGTCATCTATCAAATCAAGTTCTTAAAATTTAAAAAAAGTTAAAAAACTTACAACGATTTGTTAAACAATTAAGATATATTATATAGACTGTATGTTATATAGTTATAGAAAGGAAAATGTATTTTAAATAGAATTATATGTACATTTACTAAAAATGAATCTTTTTTTAAATTTGTAATTTTAAGTATTTAAAATGTCGCATCCTTCTTGCGGATATTAGCGACAGGATTAACTATAGTCAGTAGGATTTGGAACACGTATTTTTTCTGTAAAGTACGTAATTACGGTCAACGGATTCCCGCCACCGGAAAATCCGATAAACGTTTTTTTTTTTTAAATGTTTTCCGAAAATTTGGGACTGACGGACGCCTTTTGTCTTTCGGAAAGAAAAGTCCGACATTTACCTCGAAGTAAACAACCGATGTCTTAACCGCCTGAGCCAATAAGGACCGCTCAAGAAGGAGTCTTGATATATGGGCTATAAAAGCCGGAAGTTTAGGATTAAAATTGGCTTATTGATGGATTCTGAATTTTTTTTGTTTTATGCTGCGTTTATTGTAAATTTTCAAGTGAGGTCAATTGGAATTCGTTTCATCATAAAATTCTTAAAGATCAAGATATCTCGAAATCTGACGCGATGGATCAAAGCTAAACTCATATTCATGTTTAGCAGATCAAAATACACACTGATACAGTAGTTTAGACCCCTTTTTATTTTTCGCGTGCCTGTTTAATAAAACAATTTCAATTACCTACACATCTTAGGAATAATGTTAAAAATTCGCAAAGAAATCGGAGCACAAAACCGGCGGCCATCATCGACGGAAGCTCAAACTCGAGACAGACAAGATTCCTGCAGAAGCCCTTGTTTTTTTCCCTCCTTTGACGGCAGGCAGCGAATGACAAATCGCGGCTCCCTCTCGAAACATCATTATCGGGCGGAGCGGCTATATCTCCAACTTACGTCAAGATCGATGCGGCCGGCGCTTATATACATACCGTATCCGTCCTTCCTTCGCCCCGAGAGCGCGACGCGCCGGGACAATATACACACGTCGGGCGGAAATCGGACGCGACAGACGCAGATCGAACAAAGCAGCAGCGGCGCGGGCGCGATTTCTCGTCCTTGTCAAATAGTCGCGCGAGGTCGTCGCAGCAGCAGCAGCAGCCGCGCCAGCCCAGCGCCACGTCCCGTCGATAATTCAAAAACGAGGAGGGGAGAGGGAAAAATCCCAACCTCCGAGCGGTCCGAAAAGCGGCGATGCGATACCTATATACAGAGGAGAATCGAAAAGGAGGCCACTAGAGGAGTTAGGATGCTCTGCAAAGACTCGCAGGATGCGGTTAGTCTCTCTCTCTCTTTGTCTCTCTTTCTCTTTGTCTTTGGGCTTCCGGCGGACGCGCTTTTTTTCGGACTCCTGGCCCCCGGGAGCTCGCGCAAGGCGACCTCGTATTTCACGGTTTACCGATGATGCGAGCTTTTTTATGCGATGTTTTTATAGTTACGTCGAGGTGCTTTGAGCTTGAGCGTTTTCGGATAGTCTCCGGGCGGCTGAGAGGTGCATAACGTTGGGATTTTAAAGCAAAGAGATTTTCAGGTGAAGGAGGTATTGTTGAGGTTGGAAAGTAACCTAAAATGCAGGAGATAATGAATAATAATATAGAAATATGAAAGTAAATTCTTGAAATTTAATTAAAGTTACTTCAGAACGTTTCGGCGGCATATGAACGTTCTGTTATGCGTGACATTTCTAAATTGAAGTTTCGTTTTAAAAGTTCTTTAGTTATTAATAACAAATTGTACATTTCAGAAATCAAATTATTGTTTTAAATGTATATATTTAGAACGAAATAATCTATTGAATCTCTTAGCTGACGAAAAATAATGGCTGTGAAATAAAGTGCCATTTCGTAATTCTTATATAATTTATGAAACAGAATCTCACAATTTAAAAAAAATATTTATCCTTAGTTTACTTTGACCGAAGAAAGAAAATCGTAGTCAAAGTAAGAATAAAGCAATAACAGGGGTGAAATTTAAATTTTCTGACATTTTATTAAGTTTGCCAGAGGTATTAAGTTTTATTAAGTTTGCCAGAGGTATACTTTATTGCATTCCGCAAACAATAAACCTCGATGATTGCGCGGGAAAGTTATCATTTATGAATTCTTGAATGAGTTTAATAAGTTTGCTGTTGTCCTTTTTTAACTCCATTTTTGAAGATTGTAAATTTATTATATTTGCGGACAGTAATAATTTTTACATTTCCATCTTATAATTTATTTACCAAAAAATTATAAAAATCTATACCATTCAATACGTTGGTGCCTATAATTTACTGAAATACCAATATTTTCATGTTGACCGTTAATGCATTTACACCAGAATATAATTTTATGGCGGCGAATTTTATTGTATTTATTACTGTTTGAAAAAAGCTGCACATCAATTACATGTTACATTAAGCTGTATATCATACATTATAGAGTTAAAAATTTCAATGCAAAATTGATAATACCGCACAGCCAAATAAATTTTCCAGAATCCATAATAATAACAATAATAATAATCAGATAATCTCTTCATAGTTTCACATTTATTTTCAAAATTCTCTTTTGGACGCGTGCACGATATTGTCATGGAACTTCAAACTTCACAAAAGGGCACAAAGTCAATGAAACAAGCTGCTCCTTTCATAAGCCGATCAGTACCCTCAAACGTTGGCGAGGTTCGAATTTGTTTGCGATTTCGATGTAACTTTTGAATCCGTGCGTATTTGCAAGTCAGACTTTTTCAGGTCTCTGATTGATTCTGCGAATGGCTCGCAATCCACTGCAGTGCTGATCTCACTTTGGCAAGTCAGGCTGCGGGACTCACTGAACGAAGGACAAGCATTACCGTTAGTAAGAATAACTTTCGAGTCCAATATTTTGAGAGCTATAATGGACATCAAGCAAAGCCAATATTTAAGTGAGAAAATCGTTAATAATATTGGTGGAAGTAACTAACCGAACGTCTTCTCGACACAATGCACAGGTCGCCTTGTTCGTATGAATAAGTTTGTATTTTCCAAATAGATAAGTAGATTTCGTTGAAAGTGACTTCATAGGTGGTCCATGGTCGTCAAATAACTCGCTATTTGAATGTAACTTTAATGTAACATCAATTGACGTGGAATATCATTGGGTCGTTTATAGTGGCTTTTTAGCTTACATACTATTCAAACGATTTTTGGTTTTATCAAGATCGGTTATTGTAGAGTCGATGGGATCATTGACTTTGAAGGTGTATTAACAAAAGTCGCTTGACTTATCGGAATTACACATGCTGATCAGCTAATTCATAGAAACGAATGTTAAACTAAATTTTGATAAGAAGAGCCATTTTAGTCACGTATGCATGCAATTCAATATTGATATTATTGATGAAAACGATATTTCAAAGCCTTTGAACAAAAGCCAGACTGCATTTATTTAGTTTACGAAAAGAATTTTTATTTTCTTACAGAAGCTTTTAAACTTTTATGCTAATTGTGCATTTCAAAACTTTTGTTAAACGAAAGTTTAGCTATCTTATTCCTTTATAGTTGAAGTTTTGGTCAAATCTATATTTAAGTAAAGTCGAATAACTATTTTGAGGTTTTGCTTGGATTATATTCCAAAATTCTGAGGTTAATGCTGTATAAGGATTAAGACTGTACATCATTATGTGATTATCCCGAGTTTGCCATAATATAAAATTTTGAATGTCAAAACAGAATATACAAATAAACTTTCTGATTGGCAAGTGTATTTTGGTTGCTATCAATTTCGAGTTTGATGAAACCTTATAATTCTTCTTCTATGATTTTCCCTAGGGGCCTTTTGTGCTTGACTTAGGCCATAAAACCTTATTATTATTACATATGTAATTGATAGAATGTTTTTTTTTTTTTAAGAAAACCATTTCAATTGATTTCTCATTTGGCCTAAAAAATGTGTGAAAATAAGAGGTAAACGTCTTTGATACAAAAATCATCATTCATCACAAATTCAATAGCATATAGTAATTTCGTTGATTTATCGTTTTAATGCATACAATTACTTAATTTTTTAAAGTATCATTGAATAACTTAATCAAGACTAATTCACTTGAAAAAGTATTTATAGATTTATTTTTGTCGCTTTTGCAAAATTTTAAAATAATTTCTAAAATACAATTTTAATTTTCACTTAATAATATCCTTTCTAGTCATTTATTCAGGGGAAAAAGGGTTCTAATAATTATCTTTCAGTTGTCTGATCAGATTTCTGCATGTTTGTTTAATAAGAGATCAGCTTTGTTGATTAACTCAATTCAAAGTTACATTTTTAGTCAGTTCTTTGTACTCTCTATACCAGGAACATTTATGTCTCAGTGCGTACAACCGGTAGATCCCCGCTGCGACGCGAGACCGGCGCGATGCATCTCACTCATCGTGTAAGCTCGGCTCTTTAGTCGATAACAGACGTGCATGGCTTGGACTACTTTGGCCATGTACACGACCACTCTGTCAATAGACCATTGAACTGATGCAAGTAGATCGAGGTACTTGGATCCTGTAATTATCGGAGGTTTTTGTACGTCTTGTTGATCACGCAGAGCGTATGAGATTCGAAAAGAGGGCTGAGGTTTGAAAAAAGATTATGTTAGATATATGCGAAAATATAAATCAATTAAGAGTCACGTACGATAGTTATTTTATTTATTTTTATAGACAAGCAGAATGTGGAAATCAAAAATTAATCAAGAATTCAATTTGAGTTGCTAAAAAAATTACGGTGAAGAAAATTTGCTATTTTAAAAGC
>JAWWEM010000054.1:14740912-14764318 GCA_035582935.1 Ormyrus thymus | reverse complement strand
ATGTTTTTTAATATTTAGAAATATTTTATTGTCAAATGAAGAGTTGAGCGCCCTCTTTATGCTATTCATCTTTATATTGAAACTTGTTTTTTATTATTAATCTTATTATTAAATTTTATTATTAATCTTTTAAAATTAATATTACAGCCATCAAATGCTCAAATTATCACTTATTTTGAGTTAGGAAAACCATATCAACGTATACAAAGTTCAAGATTTTGTCCAATGCCAATTTCAGACTCTTACAATCTGTTTTTTCAAGCTGTAGATGAGGAAAATAATATGCAACTAATATTACCTAAACAAGAAAATGTAAAAACATACATGTATAAAATGCAAAATGTTTGGCCTACTTCATATAAAATTATTTAATTTCAAAACTCTGTAACTTGTGACAATATAAAAACAATTAGTTTAATTTAAGAAATTTTAACAAATCTGCAAAAAGGAGATAATTTAGTTATTCTTGGTTTTCACTTAGTCGGCCTAATTTATTTTCTGGCAGAATTTTTAATAGTGTAGAATTTGATACAAATGAAGAAATTGGATGCTGTATAACATTTTTTTTCTTTCAAAAATAAGGAATCAATTATAAAAAAAATTCAGAACATTTATGAAGTAGCACAGACTGCTTATGGGCATCACCATATTTTATTACATAACCCATGAATTAATAAACATATTAAAAGAATAATAAACGAGAACCAATATTTTTATTATTAACTTATTTATTTTGAATCATTTACAAACTGAATACATTTCTTATAAACTGAATTACATTTTTTATTAAATAATAGTTGAGTACTTAGTATTAATTAGTATTAACATAGTTTTATTATTAAATTTCTATCATAATTAAGAAAAATTACTTCTCCTGTAATTGTTACAGGACCTATAATTGTTATTTCTATTTTGATACCCCCTTCCTCTTTGCCAACGGGCTGGTTGGCGTTCAACATATATTACTTGCCTATGACTCCTTTCAGTATTTGCCATCGCTGGCAAACAGGAAGGGGGTCTAGCTGCAGGACCAGCTCCGCTGCTATTTCCTTGTAATTGCTGCAAAACAATAATTAATATGATTAAAAAATAGGTAATATAAGAAATAACAAATATAAAGTAAATACTTACATCTGCTAAAACCTTTTCTAAGGCTGCTGTCTTAGCTTCTTGAATTTTTAATTTTCCATGCATCTCTTTATTAGACTTTTCCTTTTGCGTCAGCCTCTGAAATAGAAAATAATTCATTTTTAAAATAAATAATATAAATTTTCATTAAATATATTAAATTGTATATTAAACATACCTGGTTTAAAGTATCAATTTTTTGTTTTAATGCATCATATTCTAAAAATTAAAAATTTAATATAATAAATATTATTAATTAGTTAATTATTAATTAATTAATACTTACCAACTGTGTTGTTAAATTGGGTTGCCTGATCGCTCGTTTGAATCTCAACAGCCTTTAGAAGTTTTTTTAACTTAGTTTTAGAAACTGAAAGTTTAAAAATAAAATTAATAAAATACTTACCAACTGTGTTGTTAAATTGGGTTGCCTGATCGCTCGTTTGAATCTCAACAGCCTTTAGAAGTTTTTTTAACTTAGTTTTAGAAACTGAAAGTTTAAAAATAAAATTAATAAAATTAATTATTAACTATGAATTTTAATTAAAATTACTTACGAACATCAGTTTGTGTCCCCTTGTCTGTTAATTCTATAACTCCTTTTTTTTATAGATTTTTGCTGAAATAAGAATAATTTTATTTCAATACATACTTAAAAATTTATTTATTATTATTTATTTAAAAAATTTTAACTTACGTGTTTCATTCGACGCCACCTCCGATTTCCTTTTTGGAGGCATTTTAATAATATATAATTGTATTATATATGACAAAAACAGTTTATAAAGAGAACGAGGGTTGCGAAAATGACAGCGAAATGGCGGCGGCTAAACATTATATCTATATGTATTATATATTAGAAGGCTGTATTCCGAAACTACAACAGTATAATATAAATATTTGGCCGTAAGGCCAGTACTATACTGCTGCCGTTTCGGAACACCAGCCCGCGGTCACGTGACTCTCAAAGCTCTGAACGTAGGAGGACCTTGCGCTTGCGAATCCTCCCCTAATTTGTCGTAAACACTTGTAGGAATTCTTTTGATCATCTAATTTGTGAGAATTGTTTTTTAACGGACCTTCAGGCGGTAAACAACTTCTGTATAAATAAGGGCCCGCTCCGAGGGCCCAGTCAGTCGAGAATCCGTCTCTGTTAAGTGCGAAAGCTCTGTAAAAACGATACTTCAAGCAAATGAACCTTGAAAATAAATCTAAAGTATTAAATAGAACTTCCGACTTTGATTATTTAAATCAACTCCCTCCTTGCGCTTTATCGGAAAACGGACCACCGGAGGACTACATATCAACCCCGTACTGGAAAACATCGGTGAGCCGCCCGTCTAGGCTCACTTCCCACTCAACGGCCCAGCCAGGTCGTAACACATGTATAGAGCGCGAGAGGCGCGACATTTGAATTTTTCGAATAGCAATTATTCGTCAATGTAAAGCCGTACCGTAATTAAGGATGAATATTCGTGCAAATACCGTGTTATTATCTATATATATATGCATGATGTTTGTATGGATATTCAATAACGCGAGAATCGCTGTAATTTTACATTAAAAAAATATTCGAGAGAATTTCCTTGAATACGATGAAATTGTCCTAAAAAAATATTAAGAAAAGTAAAGTAATTTTTATTTCGAAAAAGAATTTGAATTTTTTTTAAGGACAAACCTATAAATTTTGGAATAAGGGGTAAATATAATTGTCACCAGCAAAAAACATGTGCAGGGTTAAATATAAAATTTGTTTTTTGACTTATTGAAAAGTGAATAAAAAATTCAAATTTTCATTTTTATTTTTCACTTATAAAAAAGTGAATTTTTGGCTGCTTCCTTTTCAAAGTCATATTTTCATTTATTTATGAGTGAATACTATAGTCACTTCCAAAATAAGTGAAAATTTCACTTATTCAACTTTAGAGAGTACTTTGTTCTATTTCGTTCTCTGACAAATCTGGCTCTGACTCCAGCTCGCTTACTGTTTCTATACCCGAATTTTCAGAATCCGAGTCTATTTTTTCTTTGCTATCATTTAACTCTTTTAATTACAACTCTAATTCCTTACGCTTTTTATTTAGATAATCCAATTCTATATCTAATTGCTTTCGCTTAGACATTTTTTCTAAAAATCTACTTTTCCTAAATTCCTATTATATTTTTCGATGGGCACCCGGCGACAACGTAAAAGAATATGAGGCTTAGAGAGAGTGCAAGGGAGGAGACCCTTACGGAAGGAGGTCTTTCCCCTCTCCTTTTCATCTCTCTAAAAATACGGTGTGCCACCTAGCGAGAAGCTCGAGAATTACTACATATGTTGGTAATCTCGAAGAGTGAAGCTAGAAGTATAATGAACCATGAACGATAAAATCCGTACAGTAGAAGCTGAGATCAAAATACAATTATAACGTGTTTTTAGAACAACTCCAAATATTACTATCACAAAGCTTCCTCTATAGGAGGAAGCAAAATTTACTAATGTAATTTTACCTTAATTTTATTGTAAATTTTTATTTAGCTATAAGTTGAGAAGTTATAAGTGATTAAAGAAAAATCGATTTTTCTTAGATTTTCGCTAACATAGCACATAACTTTTGAAAAATCGAGCGTTAGATCGAACGGACGCGGCTTCTTTCATATTTTAACATTAGAAAACAGATCCTAAAGTTACAGGAAAATTCATTACCCAAATGTCGTACACTCTCCTTGTTAGTCAATAATCGTACTTTTTCAATGATGGATCGCTTATTTTTTTCGTCTTTTATTTAATTTTTAAAACTAAAAAGAATTATTGAAATTCATATACTCGTTTTTGTTTCGTAACGATTTTAAATTATACATGAAATTGCGATTGCATAGTACAGTCATATTTTTATTATTATTATTGACATTAATGCCATCAATATAGTTTTTTTATTAGTAAATATTTTTATAATTTAGAAATGAAAGTGAAAGATTCGAGGTGTAGGTCATTTTTATTTAATTTAATGTAGGAGCTCCTTGTGCAGTCATCTTATTTCCTACCCTCAACAATACAGGACATGATTTTTTTTCTATGCAGAATATTATGCCTAACATTTGACTGCTGTAGGTTTACTAATGACAGTATTATAGGATAGGGATTGAGTTGATGAGTAAAGCAGGTTCCTACGGAAATTGGATGCTAATGAAGGAAATTACGTAGGTGCCGACCCCGGTTTAAAGTGGCTTTCGTTTTACTAGATTTTATTAACTTTTAATGAACTAAAATTTTCAATAGAGGAAACATATCCTTATTATTTTAAAACAACAGAATTCATAACAACAAGTCCCAATAACAGCAAAATTAAGTTTGTTTGGATACCCGCGCACATCGGAATCAGTGGGAATGAACAAACTGATCAACTTGCTAAAGCAGCCACACATGAATACTATTCTAACGACATTAAGATCCCCTTTACAGATCTCCATTCCACATTTAAAATAAAATCTAAAACCCTCACTGAAAATAAAATTATAGAGCTGGGTTCTAACAAAGGTGCCGATTATTTCAAACGTTTTTACAAACTCAATGCCAAATCTTGGTTTACCTATTTCAACCTGCAAAGACAGATCATAGTTACATTGAACAGGTGTAGAGCAAACTATTATAATCTTGCAGCTTCACTTGCTCGAATTAATTTTATTAATAGGCCTACTTGCACCTGTAATTCTTTTGAACAAGATCTCGACCACATACACATGGCAATGCTCTCTGTACGAAAAACAAAGAGAAATAATTGTAAAGAAACTTAGAAGTAGAAAAATCTACCTCCCGGTTAGAATAAGATGTTTACTTGTTAACATGCAATCCCCTCTCTGTAAAATGTTGTACGATTTCTTCCAAAATTGTAATTTACAAATCTAATGGATGACAAATCTAATGTTTTGTAAATATTCTTCAAAAAGAATATAATATAACTATTGTATTAGCTAAATAACTTCATAAGAAGTTAATAAAGCTCATTAATAAAAAAAAAATCTTTATTATTTGGTATGATAATTTTGAGATAAGAAGATATTTCATAAAAATATTTAAGTATAACTAAAAGTATTAACAAAAGTATTACATTTGAGTTAATCCGACATAAAAGACTACAATACGATATAAAAGAATATAATCCTTGTTTTATATTAAAATTACATTCATATTTAATTATGAGCCTATATGTAGTTTTAGTATGACTTTTGTAGTGATTTTAAAGTATAATTTAAACACTTGTTGCATTTAATTTAATTTAAAAACCTTCGGAAAAATGTACAGATTCTAGATTGTATGAAAAGATTTTTTACGTCGTGGAACGTAACATTATAAAGAATTGTGATATATTAAAACCCAGAAGTTTAAAACAAGTACAATAGTTACTTCTAAAAATATCCTGTTTTTTCATAATCATTATTGTTATATGGATTTTGAAAAAAATAAGAAGAAAATCAAAATCAAAAATTAAAATAAACTTTTAAAGCAATGTTTCTTAATACGTTTAACTGCATATCATAAACCTATAAATTCTTAATTTAAGAGAGTTTGAAAACAGACTTTACTTGTAATTATATGTACATTTTTACTTATGATAAAAAATGAAAATAAAAAAAGAGCGTGAAAAGTCGAAGATCAAGAGCAAAGGGTAACTAAAGACTGTCTGTATTCACTGCCTTCTAGTGCATGCTAGAGAAAAACCACAATCTTGCTGGTTGACTCAGTTACTGCGTGAGCTTTTCCCCCTTGCATCTAATTCCCAGGACAGCTCTTGAGCTGCGGTTCACTCGTCGAGGTTTCTGCGGAGCATACGTGGAATACGAGTCGTACAATTGCTCTTAGCGAATGTGCAAAATACTGTTTAAAAAGCTAAACTTTTCCACGAGTCATGTATACTGCAAAGAACGCTGTTACTTATAAAGTTCTGGAATAGCTGTAAATAACTCTGGTGCCCAAAAGCTATTAGAGTCAATGCTATATACAAAAATTTCTTATTAGGTCCGGTATACAAACTTAAAATAGTTTTTAAAATTTTCTGCTATAAATTTTGAAACTGCAACCATTTTCACCTCGTAAGCATCCAGGCTTGCAATGCATCGATCTCTTTTTGTCGACGCTTTACCATCTCTCTCGCTACTTCCGATAATACTTCTCCTTGTGTTCGGCAATGTCAATCTTTTTTAAGTGAAGAAAAATAAAAGACGAGAAGTTAAGCCACAACACCCAACTTAAGAAAAAGTAACTTCGCACGAGGCTCGCTCAAGCGTTTCTCTTTTGTCCCAGTTTAGATAATGTGAGACACGTTACTTGATTTATCTTTGGATATACAAGTGGAAAAATGAGCCCTATTGACTGTAGACTTCTTACAAAGTATCACTTTTTCAAATGATTTTGAATTTTTATAATAAAAAAGCACAAAATAATAGTAATAAAATGTATTTAAAACTTTTTGAAAATCTTAAGAAATAAATTAATTGCAGTATTATTGAAAGGCACTGTAATGTCGGACTTTGCACAGCATCTAAAAAGTATTAAAAAATTTAATTTACAGCTCTTCCTTTTACGGTTCTTTGCTTTTATCGTAAAAATTTTAGTGCACAAGCAAATGAGGCAAACAGCGCGACGAACGCCCCAAGCATCACTCATTCATTTATATTTTGTCACATTGATGTGACAGTAGCCATAACTTTCAATTTTATTTTCAATTACGCCCATGAAAATAAGCGCACTTTTAATTCATTGCGTTCGCCGCGCGGAAACGAATTTCACGCGTTCAACATTCTACTAACAACGAATATATGTAAGAACTATTCACTTAAATACCATTTATTCTTTTGCCATTTAGTAAGAGGGCCAAGAGAGCAGATTGAATACTGAGACAAAAGGTCCCTTCCCCTTCTGTATCCCGTCGACATGAAGATAAGCACTAAAGCACTGATGAAAAAGCTGTAAAGTCAGTAAAAAAGATCTCGTGGGTAATGAGACGTTGAAAATACGAAACAAAATAATGGATGACGGCAGAAGCTCGAGAAATTATCGAGCAAAAAAGTACGCGGGGGGAGAGAGAGAGAGAGTTACGTTCACGGCGCGGGTGGCGAAAAGGAGAATCCTTAATAACGACGGGAGAGCGTCAGTGTAAAACAAAGTATGCGCCTCTGGGTAACGAGGATATTGCCGGAAAGGGCGACCACGCTTGGCTACCTCTGAAACCGTCTGGGTTCATAAAATTAATAACCCATAAATTTCGGAAAATATCACAGGGAAAATTACCCTCGCGTACCGTATAATACGGCTGCCCTTTTTTCTGCGCCTTTAATCTTCATCTTTTCTTCCTAATGGTTATGCAATCTCAATTTTTCTTTCTCTTACTTATACGCCTTGTACTATCCTAATTAGTGAGTGCATATGCTTCTTGACTCTATTTAATATTTCTTGGATAATTAAAGTGGGACTGGATAATTGAAAGCAGTAGCTGAAATTCAATTCGAATGATGTCGAGACAGCACAGAAAAAGGCAATAAAGCACCAACTTTGCAATTTGAAATGAAGCGCTGCAATAATTAAAAGCATTTATAAATACATAAAATATGACTGATATCCTGTAAAAAAGAGATTTAAAATGAAATCCATTATCACAGAATTAATAGTAATTACTCTTTATAACTTTAAACTGGACAATTTTTTAATGGCAAATTCTTATGTCAGAACTTTAAAAGTTTTTTTAAAATAATCATTCTTTAGAGAGAAATAAGTTTTACAAAACACTAAAAAATGTTCGCACATGCAGCACTAAAGAACTTTAGAACTGTAGCAGAAGTTGCAATAAACTTTACAGTGAAGTTAAGTAGAAAATTAACATTTTTAAAAGCAGTTCTCAGTACTAACAAACAAGTTTGTATAATAAAAACCAAGTGTAAAAATACATTGCTGTTATCTGAGTTGATCTTAAAGCTTTTTTTATATAAGTAAATAGAAAATTTAATAAAATAAATAACTAATAATTTAATAATTATTTTATTAAATTTTCTGTTCAAATACAATATTAAGTAAGTAATATAAAAAATATAGCTACTAAGCGTAAGGCAGTTAAATAATAATAATAATCCAAACGCCATAGCGAGCTGTTTCAACAGTCTGCCGACTAAAATACACAGTGAAGGGTTCATGGGGTGAGTTTGCAACTCGGTCGATTATTTGTACGCCCCATGTCGAGATATGTACTCTTCAGGATCGTTTATACGTACCCCGTTTTTGATGGTAAAGTACAGCGAAGGTCTAATGAGTAACTAATAAATTATTTTACTTAGCGGGTTGTTCAATGCGATAAAAACTTCAATGGCTGAAGGGTCAGGAAGCCCGGTGTTTCCCCTTGTTACTTCCCAGAGGAGCCTCATTATCTTGACAGCAGATCGTTATAGCATCGGAACAAAAAGCACTGTAAATTATGTAAATTTGCTTGCGTTACTTTTGGCTGTTTTTATTTAAGTTACACGAGTACTCTTTAAATGATAATTAATAAAGTTATATTTATAAAAATATAATCCTTGTGGATGTTAATATAAAATTATTAATCAACTTAAGAATGCTACTAAGCAAGCACAGCAAAGTATTGTTACATTGGTTTTAAGTTCGATAACATTGTTTTTAAAAAACTTCATTTAAAGCATGCATAATGCTAGCTTACTTATTTTTTATAAATAATGATCTATTTTAAATAAAATAAGATAATGAAATAATATCATCGAATATTACATCTGTTATTAATTTTTTTCAAAACATTCTTGGTAATTCAAAGCATAAAAATAAATATAATTTAATGTTTTGTGTGAATCAGGAATTAATTATTATGTAATTAAAATGAAAGAAACTAAATGGAAATGCTGTCCAAAAATCTTTTATTATAAACTCCGACATTCAAACGCATGTAAAGGTCTTCTTGAGGGAAAAATTTAAGGAAAAACCGTTTAACCAGTCAACTACAACCAGTTATTTTCGTTATTGAAACCTGTGACTTTCATAATTTCGGGTTTATACAAGTATTAATTATATTATCATGAGAAAATGACGTACAAATGAAGTTAGATAAGATTGCGTAAGGAAATAAAGGGACAGAAAGCTGAGCTATTAATAGAACACGCTGGTTAGAATTTTTTGACAGATTTTATTATGTAATATAAACTTATGTGTTATACATCACTACACGTTGCTGCTTACTTCTATACCTATTAGCTAGAATCTTAAAAGCTAGAATGCACGGTGTCTTGTACATATTTCATCATCATTGTTGTTTTTGTCTTTCTGGTTATTATTCTCTGCATTCATTATCAGTCGAAGAGCTATATACTATCGTATAACACAACGCAATATACGTCAATACGTCAACACGTCAAAGGTTTTCGGTTTTCCATTATTATTTTCGAACATTCTTTTTAGTTTCTTAAACTTACACATCCAGTTTTTTTTAATCTTTTCAAATTCTTTGAATAAATAGTTCTTGATGTACATTCTGTTACTTCTTGCGTTTAAAAATATCAATAACATTTGAAAAGTTAAACTCAAGATTTTTTATGCCAAACAAAATGAAACTTTTATAAGAGGTTAGCCATTGATGTCCTTTTTTATTAGGTGTTGATTATATAATATCTATTAAGTAATTAATTATAATTAATCATTAGTGAATTAATCATTACTGTTAAAATATAATACACTTATGTAATACATACCAGAAGATATTTACTAAAATGTTTTTCTCCTCTTTCCTTTTTATTCGTAATTCAACTTTATTTCGAAGCAAATTGCGAAGGAAAGAAGACTTTGTAAAGTGTTCCTTTCTGTTTTCTATTGTTATTTTAATATCATGCGCACGACGTGAGTTTTCCATTAACATTGATTCGCCATACGATTGTAACTTTTACATTTACATAGAACAACGTTCATCGCAAGTTTACATTTTTTTATAATTGGATTGTCCAGTTGTAGTGAAGTTGTAAATGCTTGTTGGCAAAATTTCACTTAGCCAATATGCAATACCGATTATTTATCGGAAAGTCAAGTTGGATAGAGATTGCAAGTATTGTTTGTTATAGAGCTCTTCTTGTTTTTCATTGTCATGAGAGTCGCTCGAAATACTAAGGATCTAACATTTAAAGAAGTTATTTCTTTTTTTTCGTAAAAAATGTACAAGTTTTTACATTTCTTTTTTTTTTTCATCAAGATATAGAAAAAAAATAAAATATCGAAAAGAACGTTATATTTATTTTGATTTAAACTTAACTACCTTGTGCTTTTTTCAGGTAGAATGCAACAGTGACACTTATAAAAAATTTTATTCGCACAATGCTTAAAATCAATTGGACATTCTTTTTACACTTACAATTACATCTTTGGTAAATATTGCAAATATACTTAACTATATAGTTTCAATATTAAAATTTCTATTTCTTTAAATTATTTTATTTAATAAAACAAGTGGTTAATTGATTTTTTTAACAATTGACAGTGTGTAAAGTTTATTTAAATAACTTATTACATTGATGAAGAAAAAGGCTTAAGATATTAAAAAAATAAACGGCAGAATTCAATGTAAATCTTTGGTTTACAAAACGAAAGTTCGAAATTCATTTCATGCACATGAATATAATAGCGATACATTTATTATTCAAAAACGCAGGTAAATGCTTTGTTATTAAATTACGTAATTGAAATATTCAAGATGAACTGAAATTAATCAAACGTGTTTATATCGAGAATAATTAAAATTCTTTCTTTTTTCATAATTGTACGTAGCATAATACATATGTAAAATAAGCTTGTAGAAAACAGTCGAACTTTCTGTTTCATGCATAATACTTATGATATACATTTTATATGACGTTTATTACATTATCATTAAAATCGATTCAAGTTTTGCATAATGATTACGTTCGCCGTTCCACGAAAGTTATGCAAAATATTAGCTATGAAATTTTATGTTCATTCAAGCGTCTTTAGAAGGCCTGGCTCGATAACTCCCTCTACATAACGCTCACGAGCAACATCAAACTCTCCAATCTGATTAAAATGCGATTAATTCACCTGTTTTATAATAAAATTACAGTAAACTGGACAGCGCATTAACATCGCAACTTTTGGAGAAGCTCGACGCAATTAGTTTCTTTTTAGAAAATAAAATAAAAACGATCATTACCTACACCGTTGTCGAACCGAGCAAAAAGTGCAACATCAATTGTTCCTAGCGCGGCCGCCTCGAAATTACAGCTGCCCGATAATGCAAGACGCAATCCCGCAGGGAAAAGAAGACGACCGAATCGCGACGACGGTAATATTGCGGAGCCGCGAAGCATCTCCTCCCGAAAAAGACGTGAAAGAGGCTGCGACAGCCGAGCGCGGAGCTGTGTGCGCAACAGTGCGGGTGTGCATTCGCGCGGCTCGAGCTCTTTACGGCGACGTGCATGCAAAGCGAGCCGCGGAAAGAGCTCTTCGTTCGCGGCGCAGCCACCCCGGGATACGACAACAGATGCCCGGGGACGGGTGAGAGTGTCGGTCGAGGGAGGCAAAAAGCGCGACGATGAATCGCCGGAACGAATAGATTCCGATCCCCGCGGCCGAAAAGGTACGGGGAGAAGGAGGAGCCAATCGTTCAAGGGGATTTCACATTTTTAGCGGAAAATTCACTCGAGTATTCTGATGGATTGAGCGACGTCGCTTCCTCCGAAGGAAAATTTTATTATTCTCGCGCCGATCGTCGCATCAGACCTGCAAATGGAGCTTTTTCAATATTTCACCAGCTGGCAGTGTTCATTTAATTACTTACGCGCGCAATTTTTGCCGAACGAAATTTCGAGTACGAAATTTAGATACAGTCGAAAAAGATAGCATTGTGAACTCCTCTTGAAAAGGAAGGCCACGCGATTTCTTGCTCTTATTAGCATACAGCAGCGTTGATCAGCCCTATTATTGCCGACGCTTCCATTCGCTCTAAGTAGAAGCAGTCGCGCTTTTGTCAGACGCGCCTTTCTTTCGCGCGCGCGACTCCTCCTTCTTCTCCTCATTCTCGTAGATTTTTCAAGAGGCGCACGAAACGAACGTCTCTTCTTCGCGGCGCGCGCACCGCTAGGTCTTGAGAACGTGCCGAGCTTCGATAATTGTGAGCGGAGACGCACCGCCGCGAGAAAGGCGGCGTGCGCCGTGCCTGGTGATTTTTTCGACGAGCCTCGTCGCGCAGTCGATTCAAAGACAGGCAGCTTTCGCTCGCTTCGCTTTTTATTATGTATATTCTGCTAATTTATTGTTACGTGGAGGATAAGAATACTTCTTTGGAAATAGCCAGCTTCGAATTCTCGGCGATGTTTTCCGCTTATATAGACGTTTGAAATTTTGGTTGTACTTTTTATAATCGTTTAATGTTCAATTTGTTTTTGGAAATCGACTTTCTAATAAGTAAAAATTTATTGTCGTTTATCATAACATTTTTGAAAATGTTAAGAATCATTTTGTTTAATTTCGTTCGTAATAAGATTTTGTACAATTCCGCGTACAAAATTAATATTTGAAAAAACAACCAAACTGAATAATTTACTAATGCCTAAAAAGGTCTTTCAGATAAATCAAAAAGTAGAAAACATCGGTTGCTGAATGTGGTGTTAAGCTCAGTTGGAAACTTCTAAACAGCCGTAAAAGGAAACGTGAAAATGCTCTCAATTCGATGCGAAGGAAAGCTGCTTATCTCCGGTTCCATTTTCAAGATCCAAATCGCTTATGATCCATCGCTCCTTTATCTCCTCATACCCTTTTCCCGCGCACGAAATAATCATAACCTTTTCTTCTATACTTTCTCTCCTCTCCTCTGTTTACAAGCAAGCGGCGCTTTAAACGTTTTCGCGGTTCCGAACGTTAAAGCGATATGTTTATACGTAAAATTCAAGGTAACTCGACAAAAATTAGCAGTTCTCGCACGCGCCAAAACATTTACAGCGCAGCGTCGCAATCGCTCGCGATTCTTCTCCGTCGGAGCAGTCGTCGGTTCGTCCAATTCTTACAAAGTGCTGCTCCCGGGGACGACCGTCGTCGTCGTTCGAGTAGCCAACGGGGATCTCTGGAACGTCGACTACCAGCGGTAAGCGTCGAGCTTCGAAGGCGCGTTACTGCTTTCCGGGCAGGGGCTGATGCTGCCGCACCACTTGGTCTCCTTCAGGGGTGGACAAGCCTGGCCGCCTCGGCGCGGTTTTATCACGACCTTCCGCGTCCTCTGGGTCTCCCCGACCCCGCAGCTTCGACTGCAGGCACTCCAGGCGCCCCAGTCGCCGACCTTGCAGTCCCTCGGTGGCCCTGTAAGCAGGTGCAAATAAAGCGTGTAGCAGTCTGACGGTGTCACGTGAGCTCGGGAACGATATTGTTTCAGATTTCTTTTGCGTATAAAAAGGGAAGCAATTTACTTTTATTGTATAAAACGTGGAAACGGAAAAGAATATTTCTGCGGAGTTACTTTCGGCAGATATTATTTTTTGACTGTTTCTTTGGTTCATAAAAAGAAAAAGGATCGTGCTGTTTTGAAAGTTATTATGTTTGCCATGTCTCTCGCCTTATCTTGAGTGTTACTGCTTAAGTAAGGAACGACCACCTTTTCAAAATAACAATTTTTTATTCTATGAAAAATGACCTTTTGAGGTAGACGTACACAACTCTTTTTTAATTATTGTTTTTGAAAGTTAGTCAAGTTTATCGTACGTCTGTTCAGGTTAAAAGTTAAAAACTTTCTTTTAAACAAGCTTCGCATGAAAAAGTGCGAATCCACGAGATATATTCCAGAAAATTTTTAACTGTATCTGAAAGGTGAATTATATTATCCAGAAATTATTTCGCTTCCCTTAAGCAAACTCTGTTTTATCCACGAGACAATGTATAAAACTAAAACATTGCTATCTTTTCCGCAAAAAAAAGTTACCCAAAAGTTTCTCAAACTTTAAACGCGTGTAAATAAAAATAAGCTTCAAAATACTGCTAGAAAACATTTCGCTTGGTAACGACACAATTAGGCAAAGTTGCTTTGCAACTTTTGTAAATACAGCCCACATATATTAGAAAAAAAGAAGTTTTCCGCTTTGTCGATTATTTGCCTGGCAAACACAAGAGCCGCCCGTAATTCGACGTTCCGTCCCGAAAAAACGTCTGCGAATAAAGAGAATTTTCCTGGAGCGAGCTAAATAAAGCTCGAAATACGCCCCGCGGTAAATAAATAAAGCCGCACACCTGGCGCGCGCGTTGATTCCGCGAGGGGCTGCAGCGGGTAGCCCATCTCGCGCGCCGCGCCAACTTGCCCCACGGCATCAGAAATTCCTTATACACTCTCCCGTCTGCAATCTGAATCAGGCCCCTACCCGCGACAGCCGATTCCAGCACTTACTTTCGCTCGGGAGAATCGTCGTCCCCGCGCCGGGCTTTCTTGCACTGGCGGTTCCCATTTCCCTTTTTCTCCCTGTCCCTTACCTCTCTCTCTTTCTCTCTCCCTGTCCCTTACTTCTCTCTCTTTCTCTCTCCCTGGCGCAGGAATATAACCGCAATCTCCTTTGCCGATCCCACGAGGAAAGTAGGGAGGGAGGAGGCCGAGGGGGGTGAGATTATTGCGGACGTCGAGACGCCGAGCTGACTCGGTTCGAAAGCAAAAATTGAAGAAGGAAAGGATCGATGGACGATACTGTCTGCTGTATAGATATATATGTCAAGGCGGGAGGCGAACGAGATTAAGTTATCTAAAGAGATTCAATGTCAATATTGTTTTGACGCTTGGTTATATAATCGGGGAAAGTAATAAGCGGCATTATTATCTCCCGATGGGAAGTAATGAAAATTGGGTTTTTTTTCTTGCTTAAAGTTAAAATACTCATAAACTATCGATTTAATACGTTAGAGTTGGTATCGAGACGTGAGGAGGTAAACCGTATTACTGAGACTTACCATCCAATATCGAAGATTTTTGATGGCTCTTAAGAAAAGGCGCAAAGTTTGCAGCTTTTAAGGGAACTCGAAAAGGAGACGACGAGAACGGCAGGTTGAAGGGTAGAGATAAAGACCTAAGAAGAGAACAGGAAAGAGAGACACGGGGACAGGCAGTGGAAGAACGTCAGATTGCGAAAATACAGTCGCTTTGATCCGTCACGCGTTAAATATGGCTATTGAACGAGCTTGCTGAGCAGGTTAACTTTTATAAATAAAAAATTAGAGAGAAAAAGTGAGCGTTCCTTTGTGCTTCGGCACAAAAGAATTGGCCAATAAGCGCGATGAAAATGCCTTTTGTAATATCAGATTTCTCCGAATAAAAGGTTTGATTTTGTGGATTCATCGGTGCGAAAGTATTGCTTTCTGCATTTAAAGTATATCACTATAGTGTGTGCATACAGAGAACAGTAACAGTTCGGTTGAAAAGAGTTAGTTTTTATTGCCAAAATAGGAAAGAGGAAGCTGTGTAACCATAAATCTTTTGAAAAAAAAGCGTGAATTCTGAAAAAATAATACACTCGGATAACCCGATTATGTTACTGGTACAACGTCCGATACCTGCGTCCTTGTGTTAACCACAATACAAGCTCATCTCGCGCGGGGATAAACAATAAACGCCTATCCGTCGATTAACTGACGTAAAAACGTTTCGCAAAAAATGGAAGCCGATGCTCTCTTTCGCTTGTTCAAGTATTCTATCGATTTTGAATCTGCGAAATAGGCGAGTGGCTTGTAAATAGTTCGACAATAACTCGTAACTTTATTCGTATTAAATTGTTAATTATTAAACACGGAAAGTAAATAAATATGGGTTTTTAAAAATTTTATTGGAAAATTTGTAAACTGGATTTACGAAAATCAAATCCAAGGAAAATAGAAAAACTTTAATAAAACATTCTGTTTTATTTAATAGTTATTTACTCAAATTTAGTATCAGCTTTTAGATCTTAATAGATTCTAAAAGTGATATGCATCTTTAGCGACGTCTATGAAAATAAAGTTTAATAGTTGAACCAAATACATTTCAACGTATTTAAATGGCAGTTGGCTTTATAAGAAAATTGCTTTCTCAGTAGATTTTGTTGAGAAACTGCAGAATCGATAGCTTACAATCTAATTACTTAAAGCAGAAAACTAAATCGACAGAAAAAAGGAAGTGAACCAAGATACTTACGAGTCCTCGGGCGTTTTCCTTTAGCAACGACCCGATGATGTTTAGTTCGGTACCTACGCTGGTGCTCGATCGAGTTGCTCGTAATATTTCTCCATGCGTGACTTGCTTCGACAGCGGAAGTCGAAGGGTTTGTACCGTTGACGATTTTGCTTTGTATATCTTGGAAGATCTGAGCCTTCTGTGCTTCCGCGTTTACGCGATTTGTCTGATAATATGGCCACGATTGGAAATGCTGCTGCTTGACATCCGACTGGATCAGTCGGACTCGTTCCGTCGGTACAGGTAAGGATGTCGACGTTGTCGTTGGTGGTTGTTGCTGTTGTTGAGATGGTGCAGCACCTCGATTGCGCTGAATATTTGCGTACGACGAAGCGATGCTATCTATTATCGCAGCTTTATTGTCCCGTCCTTGGGCCGTCAATTGTTGTTGCTGATCTCTGCTGTTGTTTGGAGTCCAGTACCTTTAAGTTAAGACAAAAAAATGTATTTGCTGTATGGGAAGGAAAAGGTTAAGGTTATTTCATACGCGAAGATTTTTATTTCCTCCCAGGGGAAGTTTCGTAATAGTAATTTTTGGAGTTTTTGTAAAAACATTTTTTGACACACATAGTAAAATTTGTCATATTCTTATTTTACTTCACATCAAATAATTTAGTAAGTAATTTTTATAATAATACAAGCACGTCTCAGCGTTTATAATTTTTATTTAATTTATAGTAAATTTTTGTACAACATTTTTCTCAGTATAATTATAACAGAATTAGATATTAATTTTTTAAATATGAGTACGTTTGTTCCAGGCAAATTTTCTTATCAGTTTATTAAGAAACTGAGTTAGAAAAATAATAAATATACTTTTATTATTATACATAACTTTTAAAACCATCATTTTTTAGCACAGTAATAGTTTTTTCCTTCCTTAAAAAATTGATGATCTGAAAAGTGAAGTCAGTTTATTCGTAATATGATTGGCTGGTCAATTTATTCGTGATCTGATTGGTGGAAAAATAATTGACGTGAGAACTCGGTTGCGGGACGGTACGCAAAAAAGAAAATAGTACGCGCGAAGCGCGTTGGATTTTACTAGTAAAAGTATGAAAGGTATTCCTGGTCACGACAAAGTTCTTAAAAGCAATCTTTCCTTCTTTGAGGTCGAATCAATATAGTCGAATGGGATTAAATTTTATATATTACTATAGATATAAATTGTATATATACTATTATTCTATTCAACTCTACGCTCTGAAACTGGATTATAAAACTGAAGCACTATTTATTCCGAATCGAATAGTATATAGGCCGCTACCGAATAGTAGTTATAGGCCGGATTCTGGACCTGTTATCAACTGAACTTTATTTAATTTTTAAATAAAACAAATTTGCATTTATTTTGAACGACTTTATTTTAAAATTGAACTACAAAAATCTCAATGTTTTATTTAGATTAACAAAAAAGAGAATGATCACAATGTTTTTCTTTCCGATTTTGAAAGAAGAACATTTCCAGAGAGCTTTACTTTTTTCTTAAAGTTGACAAACTTATTTATCTGGTTAGCAACGATCCCGTTTATAGCCGACCGACAGTGATACAAACTAGCTGTTTTCACCTCGTTTCTCTTCAATTATCGAACACATATATGTGCTCAGGGGGACAACAGGGACGACCCTTCTCGTTCGCCATGATGCGGTTTAAGTTGAGGCAACTTAACTTTCCTTTGAAGGTCTCGTATCTAACAAAAGGATTTCTTTCTCTTAATCTGCTTTCGTTCTTTTTCGAGTCAAATTATCAAGTAAAATTTGTGTTTTATAAACGCCGTTACTCAGTGTTGACGCAAGAGTAGAAACCGCTGCCGTTACGTGTATTCACGGGGTCATAGCCGGAGGTCGTGTTCGATATTAGGAGTGCGCCATAAGGCTGGGGTTGGTGGTTTTATCGATATTCCTACAACATTTTTTTAAGACAGTTTTTAGTTATTAACCACAGTATAAATGCGAAGAATTCATTATTTTAATGTTATAATTATAATTTAAGAATCATAAATTCAAAGTTGATGCATTGATCAAAAATTGGTGCAATTGATCAATGAATCAAACGACCAACAAGATGGCTACCTTAGACAAGATAAGGGCCTTCATGGCCTTAACAAGTAATTTTGATGTTATCTAATGAAAAAGAATTTGGAAAAGAATAAGTATATTTTAGTTTTCTTTTAAATTTTCGCTTTTGTCCCTTATCTTGAAAATAAAGTGAACCCTTAGTAAAGTCGATTCATAACAACTTTATCCAGATTAGAAACGAGCGACCTTTGGGTATTTAGGGTGGGTCGAGCGCGATTCCCTAGTCAATTAAGTGATATAAAAATTAATATAATAAAATACTATTTCCCGTATACCTTTCACTTTAAAATAAAAATATATATATAATCTAGCAGCGTAAGAACTTTTTTCTACGAAAATACAATTATGTTTAGATACTACTATTTTTTTATATTATACATTAATAGTTTAATGAAAATGATTTTTATATTAAGAATAAGTTCTTTTAATAAGTTTATTTATGATGTAAAATTTACGGTATTCTATAACCGATTTATTTACAAGAAAATTTCAATTAAAGACTGTTTTGGAACGTTCCAAATTTTGAAAATGAACTGTTTTGTGGAAGTAAAATAATTTAATTTTTCATAATTAAATATCTTTTTGTTTGGTCAACTATCATATATATATATATATATATTTGTTGCAGTAGAAAGTGCACATTATAAACGTTTTTAATGTAGTTTTTCATGCAGAATTTATCGACAAAAAGGATATACATTTCCGGTTAAAAATGAGCGACTTCCACAAGAACCTGTGTTAAAATACTGAACTTTGAATAATTTTTTCCTAAACATATGCTCAGCAACGTGACCTAAATTTTGGCAAGAAGATGTATTTTTATTTAAAGAATCATTCTTTTCAATTTTAAATAATTCTGCAGTAATTTGCGTAGCGCTCGACCCACCTTAATACTGGTTAAGCTAAAAAGGGATAATTAGGGTAGAATTTAAGACCGAAAAGTATAATTCGAATATACTGCAATAATCCATTAAAAAGGGTTGTTTATCCGGTATTGTTAGATATATGCAATCAACTTACATTCCGTTTAAAAGAACAAAGCAAATGGTTCGTGGCACATTAGATCAGAACGGAACATTATCGTTATTATTCGCATTATTTTAATTAAGCAAGAAAATTAATTATATTTTTCCCAGCCATCAAATGCAATTTGCTCAATTTGCTGCGCGCTAATACATTGAAATTTATACGGTACGCATATAATAGTGAGAGTATTATAATTTATGCACGATTTGCTCGATCAATATGAAACTGTTAGAGTTTACGCAAACCCGTTAGCTATGCATTGTCTTTTTTCATTAAGCGATGCATGATGGTATTATCATCGCTATTCCGAAATTCACAATAGGTCACTAGGTGAAATTGGGGTTAAATTGCTGTTTGAAATTGCGGGAACGCCTGAGCAATAATCCCATTTTTCAAATTAAAAGTAAATTTATACATTGACCCGCGAAAGCAAATAAAGAATTTTGGATGCAAAATTGGATGATGAAGCTCGACAATCTCCTTGATCATTTAAAACAATTTGCCTAATTCAATTTGATGTTTCCCAAAATAGAAAATATCCATGTTTTTTTATTATATGAACAACGAGGAATCCAAGTTCCTGAAAATTTAATTTAAAAGATTAAAAAGTCGTTAAATCGCTCGGTCTGTAATTAATTCAAGGGCGAAACTCATAAACCGATGGCGCAAATCTGTAGTGCCGACCCTCGAGGCTCGAGGTTGCAGTCGGCCGCTCACGTCCGGCGTAAAGCATTCGGCGCGACGCCTCGATTTTCCGAACGTTAAAGCGGCCCGCTCACGTGGCTAGCTCGGGTCGGGTATAGGCCTTCTCCTCTGGGAAAACAATTTCCAGGCCTGATTTACGATTTTCTCGGCGTTGCACAACCCCGGCCGGCGCCGCCCGGGCTTCGCGCGCACGCCCGGAAGCGGAAGCAGAGCCGGGGCTTCCTCCCCCGCGCGTCGGACGCCGCTAGGTAAATACGGGGCGCGAGGACTTATTTATCGAGAGCTTCGCCGGAATTTTCGATTCCGTCAGAACGATCCCGCGGCGTTTACTGCCACCGCACGGCCCTCCCCGCTGCTGCGTTCGTGTGAGCGTCTGTGTGCGCGGGTGAGGGATCTGCACGGAGTGTGTACGGCTGTACATGCGCAGCGAGCTGTAGAGTACCTGCCTGCGCGTCGCAGGCTCCTGAAATCTAACCATTTTCCGGAATTGACTTTTTCTTTTTCTATCGGCGGTAAGAAATTCAAATTCACTGTCCTTACTACTTTTTGTTTCTCTTTCTTTGAATTTAAATTTTGCCCGAGAAACATGACGGGGTTAGCTTTTCAGTCGTTTTACTCCGTTCCGTTCGAAGAGTTGATATTTTATAAGCCTGAAAAAGCAAATCATATCTACTGTATTTGTTTTGAAACACTGCGTAGTTCGAGCTTATATTAGAGTTAATGGAATGCAATATTCTAGGAGTACTGCGCAAGGAAATCAGATTATCGAGTCCGCTCGGTACAAAATAGCAATAAAAGTTTGTAGAAGCATATACTCGAGGGAAGCAGTACAGGAGCATGAAGTTCGCAGCGGTGGGCAGCCCGCGATGCAACAGGATGAATAATTGAGTCATGCTAGATTAGACGATGCGACGGCCGTCCGAGTGCGCGCAACGATTTCGTTGGGCGCAGGCTTGGGGTTAACCGCAATTCGGTTTAATTTCATTACGCTTAGACGGACTCCATGGATACATCATGCATGCGGCATAAGAATTTCATTTTCGTGTATTGTTGGGCGTTTCTAGGGTGTAACGTTAGGAAATTATTTTCGCTAACACTTAGAAATTCTGCGTTTGGAATCGTTTTTAACGTGTCAATAAGGACATGTTTGTAAAAATTGAAATAAAAGAGATTTGATTTATGTTCTTTAGAAATATTAGGAGCTGAGCATAATTTTGACTATTCGTTAAATTTTGTAACTCATCATATTCTAATTTTACTTCCCAATAAATAATTTTTATAATAATGCAAATATGTCTCAGCATTCCTCATTTTTATTTAATTTATAATAAATTTTTGTATGGCATTTTTCTCACTATAATTACAACAGAATTAAATATTAATTTTTTTAATTTAAGTGCGTTTGTTCCAGGCAAATTTTTTTATCAGTCTACTACAATTCTGAGTTAAAAAAATAATAAATACAGTTTTATTGTCATACATAACTTTTAAAACCGTCGTGTTTTAGTAAATTAATAGTTTTTAAAAGTATAAAAGGTAGCTGGTCGTGACAAAGTTCTTGAAAGCAATGTTTCCTTCTTTGAGATAACAATCAATATAATCGAATGGGATTAAATTTTATATATTACTGTAGTTATTTTATTCAACTCTAGGCTCTAAAACTGGATTATAAAAATGAAGCACTATTTAATTTGCTTTTTATATTTAATTTTACCGAATCTATTTTATTACGGTGAGTAATTTGAAATTATTTAATAACAGACGATATATTTTTTGCGCCGTCAGCTTTATTTAAATACGCAGCTTATAATATCATACAAAACTTTATTGTTTTTTCATTCAATCAAAGACCTCAAAGAATTTTCGCGTTCTTGCAGCGCCAAATGCGACAGCATCTCCCATAATTAATGGCATGCCTGACGAGCCCCGCCGCTCTAAGTTCCACGTATCTATTCACAAAATGAAACGTCTAAGAAATGAGTACGAATTTATATGCAGCGGCAGCATCATAAGTGAGAGATACATCTTGACTGCCGCTCATTGTTTCACTGTGATCAGGAACTTAGGTTCTATAGATTTCTTCTTCCCTCGCACCGCAATGAAAATTATAGCAGGTACAAACAACAGATATGGACCAGGAATCGAGAGGAATATCATTAAAGTCTTCATACCGTCAGGACCCACGGGACACTCATTGCCCGCAGATCTCGCTGTTGCAAAAGTAAGACGCAGTAGAACTGAGAAATATTTTGTAATATTTCATGGTCATGTTGTATTTTTAGTTAAGCGCTGATTTAGGTGTAAATCAACATCCACAGAGCCTAGCTATAATACCTCTGGAAGCATTGAATCCTCACTCTAATGCCGGCGTCAATCGACGAGCTACGTTTTGGGGATTCGGGCACGATAGACTTGTACGACAGCGCAATAGACTGTTAGTTCCAGAGAGTTCCAGGAACCCCATAAACAGATTTATGGATGTTAGATTAGTTGGCAGAGACGAATGCGCAGCTTTTGAACAATGGATATGTGCGAGGAATTCAGATCCTGCAGACTTTCGTACAGCTTGCTACGTAAGTATAAATACTTTATTTAGACAAGTTTAGATTTGTCTAAGGTACCCTTTATTTATAGGGAGACAGTGGCGCTGGATTAATTTACGACGAAAAAATCGTTGGAGTTCTGAGTAACGGACCTCTTAATTGCGATACATTAGCATTGATAGATTTTACAAGACTCTATGGATATATGAGATTTATCGAAGAAGCTCAGAATCCGCATGGTGACCACAGCAATATGCACATTTTAGTTGGCCGAGCTTCTGGATCTCGAGGACGAGGAGCTGTACCACGAGGATAACGACAACGATCGTGATCCAGAGAAGGAGTAGCTGTAGGAGCTGACGCCGTTGTCCAAATAGTAGTTATCGACCAGATTCTGAACCTGTTATCAACTCAACTTTATTTTATTCGTAATAAAACGAATTTGCATTTATTTTGAGCTATAGACTTTATTTTAAAATTGAAGAACAAAAATTTTAATGCTTTATTTAGATCAACAAAACCGAGAATGAATCATAACGCTTCTCTTTTCGATTTTGAAAGAAGAACGCAAGCAAAATATTTCTAGAGAGCTTTACTTGTTTTTAAATTTGACAAACTTATTTATCTGGTTAGCAACAATCTTTATATACCCCATCATTTGTTACATGATTTATATATTTTCACTTTGTTTTTCTTCAATTATCAAACATTTATAT
>JAWWEM010000054.1:14689606-14712550 GCA_035582935.1 Ormyrus thymus | reverse complement strand
GGCGGCGGCGGCAAAATCCATCTTTGGCTAAAAAAATTCGTCAGTTGTTACGCCGCGGCTTGGCGTTAGTTCACTTATACGGCGACTGCTCGCGGTGAATTCTTAAAACCGGCGAGAGCCTTCAGGCGCAGGCTCGCCCGAGCACGTTAACTTATCGAAGTACTTTGCATAATTTAGCCTCTCCTCTCCGCAGCCCTCCGTCCTCTGCAAATCCATGTGAACGCACTCCTCTCTCTCTCTCCCTCTCTCTCTTGGCAAGCGTTCGCTCGACTCGCGGCTTCCCACTCGACACGCGCCTGAATGGGAGAGCGAGAGAGGACGCCGTGCTCTCCCTTTCTTTTCCCTCCGGCTGAGAATGCCGCCGATAGCTTAAACGCTCGATTAGAATTTGAGGGCGCAGACGGGGAACTGGGAATGAACGTGCGCGCGTAATCCTATCGTCTGTACAGCCGTTCGATTTTTTCGTCGCGGTTCGAGCGAGGACGTACAAGCTGACAGATAGGGAGGGAGAATTTTATCTCAAATTTGCGTAGTAATTCGAGCTTTCGGAAATGAACTGAAAAGGCTCTTTCGAACACCTCTTTCGCGTGATTAGATTTTCTTTATTGTAGTTTTATAGTTTCTGCATTTTATCATTCCAATAATACTTGTAAAAAGACAAGTTACGTTCAACGAGAATATTTATTTCGTTCGATTGACCAAGATAGAAAAAGCGCTCGCCTGCTAAAATTTCGTGGATTAAATGCAACGCCGCAGTAATACAAAAACTGATAACTTTAATTCCCTTGGCAAAAGGAAAAGAGCGCTAATCCCTTCTCCCGAGGAGCCCTCCGGTGAAACTAATTAAAAATAATAATGCATCCGCCGATCTCAAAAGGTTAAGCGCCGGCGCAGCGAAGGGACGTTTCTATTCCGGGGGCAAAATTAGGAGAGTTCGCGGAATTCGAGCATTTCCTCGGCTCCGCCTGCGATTGCCAGCTCTCTTATCTCGATACAACTCTCGACTCCCATACGAAAGAAGGCCCCGGCCGCGCGGCAGGCGGCGGAGCGCGCCTGCACTCGACTCGGCTCCCCGGGCGGGTAAGACAAAAATAGTTAATTAAAGGTAAAACGATTTCGCTAAATTGCAAGAGACGCGCTTCCCGACGGCTGCAGCGCCGAGGAATCGGGAAAGCTCGCCACGTTCCTGCGCTACTCGGGCGCGCTATTTCTCGCCCTCCCCCCGCGCGTCCTCTCCGCCGCTCGCCTCTCTTTTTTGCAGCAGCAGCGTCCGGGGGGAGGGGGGACGCAATAAAATCGAGAATTAAGACCGACGAACGATCCTCCCGGCGAAATATTGGGAAGAGGGCCTACTCTCCCCGCGACTTGCTGCTCGACGCGGCGACGACGACGAGACGTTTCGATTCATTGCGAGCGATGAGGTGAGAAAGAGAGAGAGAGAGAGAGAGAGAGAGAGAGAGAGATGCTGCGGAGAGGCGAGAAGTTGCTGCACCGGAATCGTGTTTACATTCGACACTTATGCCTATGTCTTACTTTACTACTCGTTCGCGGTTCTTCGTCTAAACGTTAGTTCCTTATTCCAGTCTTCGGCAGCATTTGTTTTTTTTTTAGTTAATTTTTGAAACATTTTCTGTGTAAAATCAACTATTTTATTTTCACGCTTGTTTCCTAAGATTGCTTATTTTTATTAAAAACAAAAAAACGGCGTAATAAAACTATATTACCAAAGTTGATTGTTTAAATAGAAAATTGCTGCCTTAATTCTGTAAGCATATTTATATAAATTGTAATGTATGATCAGGCAATTATAATTTAATTATTTAATTAATTATTTGATATTAATTAAATGATTTAATAATTCCTTTGTAATTAAACATGGTCGCAACCTATTCAGAGAAGATTTCAGAGAAGAATGGCTTCAAAAATAACTGTCATATTTTAAAAAAATTTTCAAACGTTAAGCAATTCCGAGAAAGTAACCCAATTTGACTTGTGCATCAGTTCAATTTTTATTTTTTATTTTTTTTTCGATTTTTTTAAAATACCTGCATAATTTAAAAAAAATTCAGGGTACGCATTGAAATGATTTTGAATTAAAAAGTAAGCTCCACCCAAATAAATAAACGTTGTGTTAAGTAAAATTTGAGAAAGTATTATTACAGAAACAGCCCAGATGTAGATATAAAGGAAATGGAAAAGAAAATTATATCAGACGGCATCACACTTAAATAATACTGCAATAAAATGCAAAAGTGGATGTACACAAGCATCGCTTTCACGCGCCCTGGCTTTTCTTTCCTATTTTCCCACTGATGGCGGAGGTTTTGTCAGGAACACGCAGCGTTGGTATATTGTCTATTTCCGTATTGCCGCACGGTTGTGTATGCGCTTTAGCGCGCGTATAGGTACACGTATATATATAGATCCCTCTCTCTTTTCAGACAGCGCCTTTGCTTCTTACGAATGCAAATTAGGTTGCAAGACTGCCAACCTTACCTCCCCTGAGATTTCCCGAGGAATCTTAACGACCGACGCCAACGCGCACTATATGCGCGCGCGACGCTGCTGCTTTCCCTCCTCTCTCTCTCTCTCTCTCTCTCTCCCTCTTTCGCTTTCTCCTTTTCTCTCCCGCCGTACGCAAAGAAAACGTGCCCATGTCTCAAGAGCCGAGGCAGATTGTATCTTTCCCCGAAAGTTTGCCTCTTATTAAGAAAAAACGGAAAAGGAGAAAATAAGAATGAGAGCGAAAGAGCCGCGGCGGGAGGGAGGAGGAGGCAAGAGGGAAACGAAATTTATAGTGAATTTCGCACTCGAGCAAGAGAGCGAGTAGAGCGCGACTTGGTGGCGGTGTGCACTTCTTCAAAAGAATGGAAGCGCGCAGCCCCCCCCCCCCCCGGCCTCTCTGCCTTTTGCACTTTTTGTGCGCGGCGGCGGCGGCGATGCCCCAAACTTTTCCCTCCTTTTAATTAGGCCGAAGTTTTAGTTCCTGCCCGTGCTTCTCTTCTCCCGCGATGTTGTTTGCGTGCGGAAAGATTATGAATACGGGATTTCACGCCGCCGCGATTCGTATTATTAATAACGTCTGTGTAACTTGTTTCGCCCGGGCCGCGCCGCGTAAAAATGTACGCCCGCGCCTTCTCCGAGGTTTTTGAATGGTCGATTTTAAAATTCATTGGATCGTACATTTTTAATCACTCCGAAGGAGGCCCTCCATTCAGGCCGAATCTATGGAGCGACTTCAATTAGTAGTAAATTTAATATAATATATGATGATAAAAAATTTCTTTTCTATTGTTCCCTCGCTTACTTGGCACTTCTGAGCAGAACTGATATTATTAAAAAAAAAAAAGCAGTCAGCTGTTTCGAATTAATTGAAGTTTAAGTCTAAAAATTGGTATTCTTGGTAAGAGAACTACATAAACTTAAAAAAAAAAGATCATTTGAAACTTTTCGTATATTTATATAATCTTTAGGTAACTGTATGAACAAACTTTTGTCCAGTTTGAAAAGTTTGCGTGGTGACTTTCGCTTATCGCCTCTTAAGGATCTTTTGAATATCTATCCGTGTCTATTTATTAAACAATTATTTACTTTATGAATCCATTAATGTATTTAGTACCGCAAATTTTCCATTGAATATTTCTCCGATAGCCGTAACTAAAAGTAAATCTTGGATTAAAAAATCTAATTAAGTTTACTGGAAAAGTATAATTCGTGATATCTTTTATTTACACCTTATCATAAATATATTTCAATATTTTCCATTGCCTTTTTTTTTTTTAAAGAAACTTAAAAATAATTATCTGTGCAAGTGCTTCAAAATTAGAAGCGAAAGAGAACAAAAAGGAATAGTGGAGACACTGGAGAAATATTTGGCTAAGTAGGAAAGCAAGAAGCCCTTTAAACGCATATATATGTAAATAAATGTAAACAATTTGTTTGTACTTTGCGAATTTTTGGAATAAAAATTCTGTAAGCAGTCTGTGCACCCATAATTCTGTAATAAAAAGCTATGGACAGCTAAACAGGAGAAGAAGTCCAACCAGCTGCTCCGTTTTAGTTTATTGTCAGTTACTTCACTTTTACTTAATATCTACACAAAGTCATTAAAAACAGTTTCAGTTTGCGAGTGCCTTTTTTTTTAACGAGAAGATGAAAAGGAAACATTTTAGCGAGCCTTTGAATTAAAGTTCATTAAACTACGTTGCTAATATTTTAAAAATACTACAACTGTTTGAACTGTAATACTAAGAATTTTGTATCTCTCTTTGACATATATACCTGAGCGCTCTCACACCCGAGTACCTTTTATGACTGTCCCAAGACAGACCCATCTGGTTAATTACTGCCCCTTAATAATCGAGCCATGTGCTTTGGCCGCTTTTTCGACGGCACGTTCCGAACCTTTTTTTATTATCCAGCATACTAAAGCACATTTTGAACATCCTTTCCTATTCCTACCTTTTTCCAGCTGCGGAAATTCTGACGATGGGATTTCCCGGGAATTAAGGATGCTTTGGGACACGTATTTGTAATAAAATCTATTCCTTCCTAACTGATTCGCAGGTATCTTTCCAAAGATGAAAACTTCAATGTTTGTTCCAACTCTCTCGAGGTCCGACACAAAAAATGATTCGGCTAGAAAACTGTACATAGCTACTTTCAGGTCCGATACATAAAGTGATTCAGCTAGAAGTACATTTTAACCACTATTTTCACTACATCCTAATTTTGCTAATAATAATATTTTTTAATTTGGTTAATAAGTACTATCAAGTTGTGTTAATGAATATGAACTTCATAAAAACAAGTGCCGTGTAAAATTTTTACTAGCAGCGCTAACAACAACCAAATTCTTGAGTCAGATTTTAATATTTTAAAAATACTACATCCAAATTCTTGAGTATGCAAATTGGCTCCAGTTCTATGAATTGAAGTAAAATGAAAAAAGTTTAATGCATTTGATCGAATAGGCTTAAAAACTTAACAGTAGAATCATGAACAAGACATGATTAATATAATATTGAGATTTTCAGGTAATTTGACAGGGACAGATTTAAACATACAAATTTAAAACCTTTTTCTAATCTCTCTAATCCTAGTTACAGTCCTTGCATCGATTTTATTTATATATATATGTAATTGTACGCGATAGTTGTATCCAATCTTGTTCTAAAAACCAAACGTTACGAAAAAGTTAAAACAAGTCGAAGGAAGCGGAATGAGAAAAGTGACGAGGTAAAGCTCGGTAGAAATAAGTAGAAGAAGGAAAAACCGGAGGTAAACGACGCGCCGAAAGCTTTCGCGTCTAGGATAGTTCAAGAGTTCACCGTTAGGATTCTAACGAGCCATTCCAGACCCTAATAAATGTGCTTGGGCGAATGGACGCCGGAAGCATAGCAGTCGAAATGGGAGGTAAGGAAGGGGAAGTAGGGCCTCGTTATGTCGTAAAAGCTGATGCCATTCCTTCACCTCGGCGGCGCTGCGGAGGCTGGGCAAGAAAATTCGCCGAAAACAAATTTCGACGAGCTGCTCTCGAGTGGCCTGGACCGAGCTCTGATTTGGAAAAGAAAATGAAGAGAGAGAGAGAGAGAAAGAGAAGAGTTCGCACGCTGACAGTTTTGCAAGAGACCGTCGAGTCGTTCAGCTCACTGGATGCCTCTGCGATTCTGATGAAATTTAATAATTGGATATTTATACGTATTAAAGCTTCTCTGACGTTCTTTTTTCGATTTAATAAATCAGTATATTACTTTTATTCGTGAAAGATAATTGGTTCTGAACATGGAATTATTACTGCATTTACTGGAAAAAAATAATTATGCGTTAACAATTTTGTTGCGCTTTTAATTATTGGAATTTTACGATGGCAAATACGTGACATAATACAAAAATTCATTAAAAAGATGATCAAATAAAAATAGAATTAATATTTACACGCCGAAATGTTTTTTGCTGCAAAATTCAATACGGGAGATCATAAAATGCAATTATAAATTTACGGTATTAAAATAATACAAAAATAATAAAAATCATAGTAAAAATGCAAAAAATCTATATAAAATAGATTCATTTAATATACTTAAAATTAGTGTATATTACATTGGTAAAAAATGAATAAACTATTTCTCAGGCTATTATAAGAATACAGAAAAGAAATACTTAAATAGAAAGCAATGTTTTTCCTCAATTAACGAAAACAAAATTAACGACTCAATTAATTTTATCTGTACGTAAGCTGTGCTTGCCGGTGACTCACGCTTCCAAGTAAATCTCTATTTGATAAATCAGCGATGAGTGTCACAGAAACGCTTAATTTAGCGAGCGTCTCTTAAAAATACGAAATTCTCATGATTTTATAAGAGCAAAGGGCAATAAGGAAAGAGGAACAAACGGGCCCTCGGACGAAATTCCAGCACAGACGAGGAGCTTTCAGAGAAGATTCTAGCGCGAGATGCACACACCGCCGCCGCGCATCTAATAATAAACTCGGACTTTTCTATCTCTCTTTAGCCTTCTTATTCTATCTTTCTCAGTGTCCCGGCGTCTCTTATTTTCGTTCGCCCTTTCTCCCGCGGCTTCCTTCTGTTTTCTCTTAGCGGCAGCTCTCATTCTCTCCTCCTAGCCCCGAGTCGCCGTTCGTCTTAACCCGGGCCGAAGACGGCTTCCCTCTTAAATTTGACCTCCCGCGCGTCTACTTCTATCCATCTCCTTCTCCCGCAAGCTGCCCGAGAGGTAAAAAAGCAAGAAGGAAAACTGGCGCAGATGTGCGCCTCCTCCGCCTACTCCTTCTCTCCTCCTATTCTATCTCTAGCTGCTCGGAGAGTCTACAGGCTGAAAGAACGATCGACGATTGTTCGTGTTGGATTTTAACCTTACACACGCTTTCATTCATTATGTCGCTCTCCGCTCGCCGGCTATTTCTGGAAGCGGCGGTTAACTCTGCGCGCGATGGCGCACGCGAGAGAACTAATGAGCTCCCAATTGATGCGTTTAATTGTTTCTGGAGAAAATTACTGTCGGTTTAATGGGTAATTTTAGATTTAATGTCACCTGCCGATTCGCCTGCAATTTACAATTTAATTGCAAATCGAAACATTTCTAAAGCACGTTCGACACAGGCATTATCGTTCTAATATTTAACGAGCTCATTCGGTTTAAAGAATAGGAGATTTAAAAGAAAAACGGAAAATGAACGAAGCATATAATGCATGATATTACATTTAAAGTAAATCAAAAGCTTAATTTATTCGCCGTTGAAAGTTTTAATTAATAAAAGGTATCGCATTAATTGAAATTTTCATATTTAATGTGTTTTAAAAAGGAAACGATCTCCGTAATCCAAGCTCAAGCTGGAGGCAGTAATGAAGGCGCACACTGAAGCTTTAATTAAACCAATTCGTAATATTATATAAGACTTTGTGAGAAATTGATGGATCGTCAATTTCTAAAATGTCGTTTAACTCCCAATATAGGGCACAAGTGAAGACATTTTATTAGCAGTAACGATTTACATTATACGATAGAAGCGACTAAAGTACTAATTTGATTTTAACTATTGACTGATGCGGAATTACGTTGTGCACTTAAATAATAGACTGTTCGTTTGCGTAATTTTAGAATAATCTATAGTACGCCAAATCATATATTTATGAAAACAGGTACTAACGCAGAAACTACTTTACAATGGTTCTTAAACAATTTTTTAATTCTTTAAACTTTTCACCAAAATTACATTCTCTATAAATAAGTATGTTTAGTATTTACACCCCAATCGTTATTTTAAACATCTTTAAATTATAATGATTAAAAAAGTGTGCGTACGCAAATTTATTCTGTCACAGTACACGTTCCGCTTTAACTTATATTGCATATCTGTTATACATGCGCACAGGATGTATTTCGAGCAATTTACGCATGTATCTGGAGGCTTTCGACTCATCTAAGTGCATTTAATGCCGGCCGTAGTACATTTTATCCTTTTTGATACCCGCTGTAACTCCATTTATTGTAGCGCACAAGCAATCCGGCGGCTACAAGTAGATGTAACAATGACGGTAACGCACTGGAATGTGTTTCCTCGTACGTTCACTCATTTACATTTGGGCGAATTTAGCGCGGAATTACTTTCAGCTGTATATACGCGGAGAATGAATAACTGTGTTCAGATAGTTTCGGACAGTCTCAAATTGATTCATTTGAATTCTTAAGTTCTTTTGTTCTTTCTACTGTTATAGTTATCAACATATTCAGTCAATTGTATATTATAAGTATCTATTAAAATCTTCATATTCGCAGAGCTATTATCATTTCGTTGTAATATCATCACGAGTTTTTCTTGTACGTTCAACAAAAGCTTAATTGGGGTGCAAAGTAGAAAGATCCCCTGGATTTTACTTCACTATAAAGTTACATTTACAAACGATGAAGATCGATGACGAATCGCGTTGAAAATTGCTCGATGAAACTGTACTAAACATTTCCGACCTAGATTTCCGAAGCAAGGCTCTCTTCTGCGCTTAACAGCAATCCTCCCGGCATTCTTCGAGCCCTCCCCCTCAGCAGTGCAAATCTATCATATCCCTCTCTGATTTGACATTCGTATATACACATATATACACATCCGCGCAATAACCATCCGCCGCATTCGATAAAAATCCGTTCTTCCGCCTACTTGAAGCGTACTGCGCCGGAGCATCAATTTGATTTTTCCCAGCGTCACTTCTTGCGAATTTAGCTCCTTCACTATTCTGCTACAGTGGCGGCGGTAGCTGTCCTCCTTTCCCTATTTCAATAAATTGATTTTCGCCTCCCGCGCGCGCGTATTTTTCCCTCTTCAATGCGATTCACTATATATTCCCATAATACACATTCGACAGACTTTCAAAATATTTCATTGAAATTGTCGAGAAAGGCGACAGAAAAAAATCTCCTGCAAAAGGCGGCCCACTTTGATATTGGATTAACAATTCGACGCGCCGACGTTTCGTTCGGATATTTGCAGCGTTAATCCGCAGGATAAAAGAATCGAGAATAAAAAATGAACTTTACGAGAAACTAGATAAATTAGCGAAATAAAATTTTTTACCCACTCCGGGCGGGCATAAATTCCCTCAAAATTCGAGCGCGGCCCCGTCATGACACGGATATCTATGCGCGGCGGCGTCCGAGTCCGTGTTTGCTCTGGATGTCGCTGCCCCCACTGGCCGAGTGCGGTGTGCGCCCGGCCTTTTTTACGTTATTACATCGCGGAGTGCAGATCGCCGATTCGAAAATCGGCCGCGTATACATAACGCGGCGAGCAGCCGCCGCTGTCTCTCGGCTCTATGCATATGCATGGACAAAGTGACGAGGAAGCGGCCCCCTTCCCGGCTGCCCCTCTTTCTCCGCTTCATTCGCGGAATTGAAATTTTTCGAGTTCGACGTGTACCGTATGTACATATGCGCGCGCGCTCTGCGCTCTCGTTTCGCTCCTCGCCTCCTCGTTCGGGCGGCGATACATTGACTTTTCACCGGCAGACGGACCTCCCGTGACGCTGCGCGCTGCCATTTTTCTGTTATTGAAAGCGGGGGTGGCGGAAGACGTACGCTTTCCAATCGGGCGCACCCCTCCCGCCGCCTCCGCGCGATTACGGCAGTTTCACCTTATCTTTTCTATATGGTAATAAGTTTGCTCTCGCGACTTCGCCCCGCGGGGTGACCCAGATTACGCGCGCGTCTTTCGAGCGATCGGGGGAGGAGCCCTCGATTTCATCGGGGTGCAAGTGACGCGCTTGCCGCGGCGATGCCTTTGCCAGGGGAGAGCGGGAATCGCGATCCATTGGGATGGGCTTTAAAAGCCGTGTTTTTAAAAATATAGTTCCATAATCATCTCCTAGGTAAAAATGTATTTGTTTACTTTACACCGCGTCTGGTTATGACGTGAGTTATTTTTGGTGTACTAAAAGCTTTACTTCTGAAGCAAAGGTACAGAATAAAACGCGCACAACACGGCGTCGGTATTTTCCATTTTTATAATGTAAAGAAAATACTGTCAAACTTTATTATAAGATAGAACTATATACGATTTTTAGCGCATTATTTGTAAATATTTTATTTTGTAAAAAGTTTAGGTACAAATTTCTAGTAATAAACATGCACATTCAAAATATTACTTATTTGGTTTATTTATTTTTTGGCAATTCATGTGCAACTCTATTATAACTAGAAATTTATGTATTACGTTTGAATTGGCGGAAAAAGCTAATTTCTGCTGTGAAGAATATAAACGTGACATCAAAAGAGCCACTGCTTTAACGCTTATAAAAATAACCATCGTGAAATAAGATAAAAATATTTTCACACTCGATCCGCAAAAAAGAAACATCTTTACTGGAGAATTCTCGGAGAAATTTCATACGCTTTGTCGAATTACAAATAACTACTGGGCACAGATTTTTATGTTAACTAAAATATTGTATATTGAATATTAAAGCTTAATAGAATCTATTACACTTCTTTAGGTGTAAATAAAATTCATTCCATTTGAAATTCAAATGTAAGAAAATTAAAATATTTATTATTCGTTTCGCAGTGAGCATGAAATTCCCATTCGCAAGGCAATATTTAATCTCTTGGCAGCGTATTTCTAAAATGTTTGTCCGATTCTATTCTTTGACAGTCGACTAGTCTTTCTACTGAATGAACGAACAGCGCAACGACGTTACACAGACGGAACTCCCGTTTTCCCACTCTTTCAAGTCCGCGCCCTGAAGCCAGTATTTATTTTAACGCAGCGGGCATTCCTCTTCACAAAGGAAAAGGGTCCTCGAAATGAAGTTCAAATGCGGTAATTGAGATTTAAAGATTATGCGTGCAAGGCCTGCGTAACGAGCGTTACTTGGAATTAAAATTTTAATAATTTAAATTACTGCAATGGTGTTTGTGTAGTCTTTTTCAATTTTCATTCGGCACACATTGCGTAAATCTTTTAACGCGTTCAAATTAATTAATTTAAAAGAATTTTCAAAATAACCGCCCATGTGTTTTACGTCACACTGATTGTAAGCAGTTTTAAATATTTTAATAAAGTTAATTATTCTTGGCAACATAAAATTCAGATCTTTTGAAATGGTTTTCAAGTTCACAAAATTTTAATGATTTTCTAAATGTGCTGACATGTGCATTAATTCATTTAAAAAAAGGCTCTATCGTTGTCATATAAAATCAGATTTTTGCTGAAAATTGTAAACGATCTCTTAAATAACTATAACCCAGGTAGAAATCTTACGTAGTTTTCGACTAATGAATAGCCAGAAATGCGATTTCTAGTTTAGTTTTGGCTAGTCGCTAGCTAACCATTGCGTATTTTCGTCACGCTTTGAAGCAGAATATGGCTGTTTTCTATTTAGTGACGAATTTTAAATAAATTAATCAATAAAGAAAGAAATTAATAAATTAATAAATAAATTTTTATTCAAAAACATAGTTTGAAAAGTTACAAAATTAATTTTTAAGAGGTTATGTGTTACCAACAAAGGGTAAACTTCAGCCTTCAGCACTATCGCACTTAGCCAGAAATTAGAAAATACAAACCTAATGATTAGCTAAAAAAAAATCAGATAGTGCTTAATATATTAACCAGCGGGACGGCTTTACGCCACTCACCGACTAGCTTGCCGAACTGAGCCGGCGGCCTCCATTCCGGGTAGTGTCTCGGGAAGCGTGCTCTCGACCAGTAGGTCTTCAGGGTGACCTTGTACATCGCCAGCTTGTTCTGGCGCTCGAGCCGGCTCTGGTCGCCAGAGGCCGGGCCGCACTGCGCCCTCGCCGAGCCCGGCAGCTCCGAGCAGCCGAGCAGGAGCACCAGGAGTAAGACGCGTCCCAGCCAGAGCTGCGATCCTGTCTTACCCGGCATCTGTAATTAGGAGCGAAGCGTTTAATCGTAATATTGTTGACCAGTATATTATTAGAGTAGAAAATTCGCTTCCTCCTGTAGAGGAAGCGTTGTGATAGTATTTTTGGTATATGTACTTTGACTATAAAAACTAGCGAATTTATTTTGACTTCATAAGTTAGCGAGTATAACTGCTTATTTCAGTGGTTATTGACCAATGAAGCTAACAAATTGTCAAATTTCTAGCAGGGATTGCATTAATTGTAAGCTATAATTCAAAAAGATTTGACATTTAATTAAGTTTTTTCAAGGATCAAAATTTACTTGACTTGACTGATAAGCGAGTGGATCGATAACTTCATTGACAGTATTACAGGTATCAAGTGAAATTTCACCCGAACAATGGCCAATCTCTGAATTAGAATCACGTTTTGGATCGTCGAAATTCAAAGCCCTCCGTCAGCATCAAGCTCGGATCTCCGCTGCAGCCAATACCCTCCCCCAAGTACAATTCGTTCGAGCATCCCTCCTCCTAATATCGCACTCCCATATTCGCGGCGAAACTTAACGGTACCTCGAAATGCGCATCACGCAGGAGCAGTATCCAAGGAGGGCCTGCAGACACAGCACGCGTACTATGCATGAGCGCGGGGGGGTCAAGGCCTGCACAGCCAATATCCACGCACACGTCCGCATTCACCTCTCTCCACCGAAAAGTCTCGCCTCCGAAAAGGCACCAGCGGTGTACGGCGGGCGCTCGCTCCCGCGCCACGCATGCGCACTCCTTTGGCGTTAACGGGGAGAGAGAGAGAGGTGGGGGCGCGTGCGACACTCAAAATTCAAATCGGATTCAAATAGCCTCCCATCGAGCGTGCAAAGCGAATCGTCGAAATTTCACGGGGCGCCGCGCGAGCCAGCTGCGCGATCTTCCGCCCGAATTTCCGCGGTCGGGGAGCGAGGGACCGAGAGAGAGCACGCCGGACGACGACGCGACACGTCCTGTGAATCCTAGTTTCGCGCTCCCGATCTGTCGGCCGAGCTCGCTCGCGGTCGGCGTCGCGCGCGAGCGAGCGCCGAGCTCCTCCGCAGCTCCCTCCCGCCGTCCTTTGCATCCGCGGGGATTTCCTTCCCTTTGAGACTCGCGCCTCCGCTCCGTATATACGGGCGTGCGGTGTGCGGATGCCGGGCCGCGCGCAACCTTTGCCGTTGCCTTGAGCAATCAATTACACCCGGAGATTGCCCGATTTCGGCTCGCTCCTTAATTCCAGCCCGGCGCTTGAAAAATAACTTCATCGTCCGTTATTAATTGGCGGACGCTTACGAGTCATTAATCGTGGCACGAGGAAGGTTTACTAATGCTTAAGCGAGGAGATAAAGCGGGGAATAATCCCGAAGCCTGCGCCGTGCAAATTTCGAAATTACAGTATCGCGCCGCTAAATCTATTCTGATTCGAAAACCACTTTGCGGCTGATTTTTAATGAAAATGTTTTCAGAGCGAGCATCGCTCTCCTCTTGCATGCATAGAGTTTAAACGACTTAATTACGTTTATTAAAATGCAAGCGACAAAAGAAGAAACGTCCAAGAAGAATACCTCGCCCCGACCAGGTTTAATCATAACCGCGAGCGGCAAAGTTTTTAACTGCGGCCAAACACTTAGATATTAAGATCGCCGTGAATGAGAGAGAGAGAGAGAGAGACCGAGCTCCGTCCCCGGTAAAAGTAATCGTTCTTGCGCGCGAAATTAATTTCCGGCACGGATGAAAGCAAAAGGCAAGCGCGCGCGCGGCGTGCGGGTATATACGGTAATTCGCAGTAAAAAAACTTTTCCGTGGCTTTCGCGCATTTCGCCGCGCGCCCCCGGAAACGGAGAAAAGAAAGTAGACCTCGGAGCTATCCTGGGGGGCGGAGGGGGAGATCCTCGGCCGGACGCGGCGGAGCTGTCGCCGACACCTCTTCCTGCGCCCCCCTCCTTAACTTTTCCACCTCTAACCCCTGGGACGCGTCCTCGTCCTGCTCGTTCTCGTTTAACTCAGTTTTTGCGCCCGGCGATTTCATTAAATTTGCATTGAGCGCTGCAGGACCCTTCGTTAAAACAATAAGACTGATTGCGTTAAGAAACAAGTCAATGTTTGCATCCGCTTACCGTGACTGCAAACTTTATTAGGCGTCCGCGCCGCGCGCTCGCAACTTTCTTTCCGTTTAAGCGCCGTTTTCCTAAGTGGATGTATATTAGGCGTTATCCTCCTTTATTCGCGCTGTTCATTAACCGGGAACGAAGGTAAATTGGCTTGGAGTCTCGTGTTCTGTTTATTCTTTTTGCGGATTTCGTTCGACCGTTGTAATCAGACGTCATTGTTGAGCGAAAAATAAAGTTCGCTCTGCTCTCTTTCACTTGATCTCGTAATATTTTACGCAAATTTCAGAGACAACGCGCAATTCGATCATTTGCGCAAAGTACATTAAAGTCATTTTCGCTCGCGGCCCCGAAGCTTTTTCATTGTTCCTCGGCGAGAATTGTAAATTCGGAGCCGGCGAATTTATATACATATGTATTTAAATCAAAATCAATTTGAATAAATAAATAAGCTTTCATTGAGTCGTAGAATGGGAAGACGAGAGGCGGCTTCGAAAACAAATATACGCATATAATTCACCCTACCGCAACGTTTGCCCGAAATTTATGATCCTAGCCGCACGCGGAATCTCCCGCCTGTAATACAGCTAGTTTATATCCAAATAAACTTTGGCAGACTGACGCGTCGCGCACAGGGCGCATAACGACGAGAATGCAAACTGAAATTCGTTATATGTAACGCGCAAGTGGAGGGGGAGGGGGTAGTTTTGCTTAAAATTTTAATTGAAAATTGATCTCGCGTTCGCGTTCCGCCGTGCGCCGCTCTCTCTCTCTCTCGCGAAATATTCATTCTCCGATAAAAACAAGAGACGCGACGCGCGGAAGCGCAGAACGCAATAAATTTTGTAGCTTTGCGGAGAGAGCTGCGGCACCGGGCGCAGCTCTCTGCCGTTAACCGAAACCAATACAGTCGTTCCTCTTCCTTCCCCGCGGCAGCATAATGCGCGGAAAGCCTTTTCGAACCTGTTATTTACCCTCGCCGAGTAATGAACGCTTGAAAAAATTCGGTCGCTCGCGCATTTCTTCTTTGTCAATAACTGCTTTTAGAAAAGAGATGCGACAAAACTGCAGTATTAAAAAGTGTCCGGAAAGCTCGGCGCGGCGCGCCCTTATGCGCTTATTACTAATATTAGAAAACTTGGTGTAATATAGCATCAAACTCGCTGGAGCCCATCTCGTTTAACTGAAAGTTTCATCTGGTCGGGGGGTTGTGTCTAAATAATATGAAGGACGAAGAGCAGGGAGAAAATAAAAAATCAAGAGGAGTAAGGAGAGGAGCGAAGCGCGACAGACTTTTAGTTTCAATAAAGGCATAAAACGAGATTCCTTTCCACGAGCAGCGGCAGGCAGCATCTCAATTCCCAATATACTGAGAGAGAGAGAGAGAGAGCGGCAAAGTTAAACTAATACACTCGAAGACGCGAGCAGAAGCGAGCCGACGGAGGAGCTTCGCGGTCTGCCGATTTAAACAATGTTTGAGTAAGAAGTAAAAAGTTTTCCGGTTAGAGCGCCTTGGCTTGCCCTTCTTCCAGTCTCCCTCTCTCTCTCTCTCTCTCTTTCGGTGCCTCTTTATGTTTCAATATCTATTTGAGCGCCTGCAATCCTGCGAGAATGCTCTTCGGATATTCGCAAAAGAGTTTCGCAATCAGATAGCCAACGACCGTCGGGGAAACAATATAACGACGGGAGAAAGGGGCGGAAGGGAGAGGAGAAGAAGAGGCCGAAGCCGCGTAATACGTGCGTCGACTGGTGGAAATGAGAGGGAGGGGAACGGGGGGGGGGGGGGTGAGTAAAAAGGAATTAGGAAAGGAAGAAAACGGGCGAACATGCATTGCGCCGCCGCGGAGTTTCTACTGATTCGATTTCAATCGGAGCCGCCGAGCCTCGGAGCTACTTTACTCTTTACCTCCCTGTCTCCTTGTCGGCTGCCACAAAGAAAATTCTGGCTTGTCCTTCCTTTTTTATAGATACTTCTCTTCCTTGTAAAAGAGACGCCCGAGAGAAAAGGATTTCACTAACCATCGCGATTTCCTATTTCTATTATTCCCCCAGAAGAACTTGGGTTTTACACCCAGCATTTGTAACTTTTTTTAATTATACTATATATCTCGATATTGAAGATATTCGATATTCTGAAAACGTATTAATATAACGTACAATAAAAAATCGCTAAACTTCTTTACAATTTCAACAAACATTGCCTCAATTGAACGTTCTCTATGCAGAAGAAAAATTATCTGCAAGGAAAAGATGAATGGATACTTTTTGTCGGATAGTTAATGAAGTTAATAAAACAAAATTGTAATCTGAGGAAGAGCAAAAAAGCAGCCAATTTATCGAATTTTATGAGTTATTTTTTAAGACTCCGTTTTACGATATAACCTATTTCTGCAACGTTTTATAACTACAGTTAAAGCAATTAAATTAAATTCACTTCCATCAGTTGATTTTAGATTTCTATCTAGTTTTATACGGCTTCAGTTATACTTTATTTCCATTTACTTTGTTAAAATCTTGATTAACATTTAATAGCTTATCTATTGATTGAAGTAAATGCCAACAAGATTATACTATTAAATAAAGCAAAATATTTTATAATTAAAGGGAGTTTTCTTTCTTCAAATAAAATAAAGTATCTTTTTTCGAATGTATAGTTTTTATTTAATCTTACTGAGAATCTAGCTTTCGCAATTAATAGATTTTTAAATATTTGCTGATGTTTTTCAGGTGACTTATTTTTTTAAATTAGAAATTCTCCTAAAAATAAAATAGCCATTTACATCGTACTTTTTAATTTTTAATCCTTTTATAGAATGTCCCTTATATACATCAACCCGAATATGAATTAGAAAAGAAAAAAAATTTTTTTAATGAAATAAATTCCTTAGATCGGTTAAAATTTCTCTTGCGAGGTAGAGATAGATACAAAAATAGACAAAATTTCGAAAAGTATAGCAATTAAAATTGGTATTAATCACATACATCAGGAAATTTTTAGAATTTTTAACTTTTGTATATTGCCGCAAAATTTATTTTTTAATTTCGCTAGATTTCGCTAGATTCTACAATCGTCATGTATTTAATATTTTTATAATTAAAAAGGGGACTAATTTACTGCTGTTGATTAAAAAAACTTATGTTCATGATTTTTATTTAGGTCTTACATTTTCGTCAGTTTATGATGTTATTCTTATTCTTACAAAGAGAAAGCATTCTAGATCTGTAAGAGTGATGCGCCTTTTAAAATAAGAAAGAAGTTATTGCATAATTATAATAATACTGAAAAATAATGCTGAAAAAAAATTGCGTTTATTGTGCCCACTTGTAAAATAGGTGTAAATGTTTTGAAATAAATTTTAATATTATACTTCATGAAATGTTCGAACAAATATCTTTTTTCATTCATAATCGATGGATTTTTTGTTCAATTATTACAGCTTGCAAAAAATATGAGTTACTTATATTGGAAATATGGGTGATAATTAATGAATATTAGCTTAGTATTTTAATTTAAATATCTTTGTTTAAGTAAAGCGGTATATTAAGCTCTTGCTCGTATAAGAGTAAAAAAGCAACTGAACTGCCAAATAAGGCACAGGCTCACGTAGTCCTCTGACAATCTCAAAGCTTGACTCATTATTCTATAGTTTCATAGAACTTATGTTTTTCGATCATTTTACTCGGTGGAAAATCGACTTATAAATAAATAGTTTATATACGAGACTTCTTAATAGTAAAAGTAAAATATTTCAATAACTTAAATATTTAATTACACCATCATTTTACATAAATATACTTTTAAATATAAACAAAAACAGTTATCGATTTCATTAAAAGTTAACATTTCTACAGATTTCCTTATATATTTTTTAAATATGAGATCTGTTTTATGATGGTCACAATTCTTCAGTTTGACTAATTAATAAAAAAATAATAGTAATAAATTACAGAATTACTAAATAATAAATTGCAAAAATCACTCTTTATTTAGTATTTTATATCTTTGCCTTTTGAAATGCGATCAAGAGCGTTTAAAACAATTGACTATGAATAGATTTTTCTTTAATTATAAAATAATTAACTTCCATTCAGATAATATTAATTTTCATAAATAGTTAATTAATTTATAATATTCTGTATTTGTCTAAAACGTCAATGTTATTGTTCTAAGATTATGACATATTCTTTTTAGGTTATTTTTAATACTTTTACGATTATTCCGCTTTAATAATATCTGTTTAATTTATTTATAATTATAGAAGAAAATAAGAAGAATATCTCAGAAAGAACGGAGGAAGGATTAAATTTCATAAATGTATTTTTCTAATCGTATATATAAACGAATAAAAATTCAATTGACGTAAACGCATCCTAAATAATTCTAATTGTCCTGTGTACGCAAAGTTACAAATTAAATACCAATGTTATAAATTAAATTTTATCGAGATAAAAATCTGGAAAATATAAATACAAAACAAGAGGGTAAGTTATTCAGAACCATTCTATATAGAATAAATAAATTGAACAATTTAATAAATAAGTTGAATGATTATTTTACCAAGAAATTTTCAAGATCACAGAATTCGAGATTTATTTTAAAATTGATCAAAAATGGCGAAGTCAACGTGTTCGGTGTATTTCAACGGAATGGTTTTTTGAAGTACTTGACACATTTTATTTTGACATTATTTTGACGCATCACTCAGATCTGTAAGCTCAAAACATTACAAAACCTACTTTATCTCTTTTCGTATGCTATTTATTAAAAATAAGCCTAAAAAATCTGTTAAAATTAATAAAATTTTAACTAATTTAAATTCAAATGTTGAAAAGCAAAGATATTAAATAAATTTTAATATACGCTCTGCCAAACAAACAAGAAACGAAGCTAAGAAACCCGAAACATTTAAAGAGCGCGTGCCTTTGCACATCTGGAATCAGTAAAAAATACGACAGTCATCAGCCGAGGTGAACTTTTTCCAGCAAGCTCTCCGCTCACTGCTCATCTTTGTGCGCAGGAGAACCGCAAAACGGAGATCCAAGCGCGCGACGGCATCCTGACAGTTTTATTTACACGTGGCAGCGCGCGCTAAATGACGACGCGGACCCTCAGCTAAATGCACCGCGACGACCACGATGTCGTTCCACGTGTAAACAACGCTATGATGAATCGGCAAAGGTGTGCCGCGTGCATAAAAGTTTAGAAAAGAAAGACTGCCGAGCGAAAGGTGCTTCCTTCTTTAGGAACTCGCTTCTTTTTGTTCGTCGACACTGCCAGAAAAGATATAAAATGTAAGACTACTTTGCAGGAGTAACGGAGGAAAAAAATTCTGCCGAATACTAAAGAGCGCGAAAGAAACAACGTGACGCCTCGGAAAAAAAAGAGGGAGAGAAGCAGAAGAGGAGCAAGAGTTTCGTAGTGGCAAGCAAAGCTGCTAAAAGCAGAACAGCTCTTCTCACCTTTCCTTGGATGCAGAGCTCCGCTCTCTTCTGCCGCTACTGCCGTTTCCCTTCTCGCGCCCGTCGCCTTTTACTGCTGTGGCTCTTTTCTCGTTCTTCTTCTTCTTCTCGACTCAACTCACACAATAAACACCAACCAAAAACAAAAAAGAAACTGTGGACTCTGTATCACGAATTCAAAACTCACATCGCGGTACTGGTTCGTTCCTTTTTCTTTTTCTTTTTTTTTTATCCAAAACACGCTCACAATATCTACCTCCGCGTGCTCAGCGCAAAGGCGCGATTATTCCGAACAAAGGCCGCTGAATTACTCTGTCCGGAAAAACAATGCAGAACGACGAAAAGAAAAAGAAAAAAGCCCCAGCTCGGAGAGCGAGGGGGCTGTGCGAGAAGAGAAGCGCGGACGACTTTTGCCGGCTAGTAGTAAGACACCGGGTCAGGCAAGACTGCGCGCGCGACTACTACTGCTGTCTCTTTCCCTCGGCGCGAACGAATTTGGTCGCAAGCGCGGCAAATAAAGAGAGACGGAGAAGAGTTCGGCCGCGCGGCCGTCTCCCTCGCCGAGTCGAGCCAATAATAAGAGAGGCGAGCGAGCGGAGTGTCGGCGGCGGTCTCACGTTTCACGCCGGTCCGGCAATTTCGTCTCTTCCTCTCTCTCGTCTCTTTCCCTCTGGCCGATGTTGCTTGCGCTCGCGCGAGCTTTCTCTCCCGCTAAGCTTCCGAGCCGAGAGTCAGCGCGTAACTGAACTCGCAGGCGCCGCCGTCGCGTCGCCTCTGTGCACAGGCGGAGGGGAAGGAGCTTCAGCCTGCCGCTTGCCGCCCCGCGCGCGCGCACGCCGAGAGCTGCCGAGAGGAGCCGAGCGACTGGAACCCCAAGCGGCGTGCGGGGTTTGTTATGGGAGCCGGGCATCTGGAGCTTGCCCGTCGATCCTCGCGGTCGGAGAAATTGCAATTTTTAAACCCACCACTTACGGTCTTACGCGTTTGGCTTTATTGCACTTCTGTTTGCTTTGCGATCGCGTTAACGTTAGCTTCGATCGGGTTTGGATAATGCAAGTTTTCAGTAGGGAAATTTAACAATATTGAAAAATCTGTTTATATACCGCTCTATTCTCAAAATCGCGACTTTGATATAATTTTCGGCTCTAGATAGAGTGGGAAAGGCCAGCCGTAAGGCGTCAGTCAAATGAAAAGGGAAAGGTAATGGAATTGATCATTCTATTTCTTTCATGACACTCTTTTATAGTAATCTAACTTGTTCCAACCTTGAACGTGTAAAAAAGGCCTTTTGATAGTATTTATTGGAATAGCTTTATTGTTAATTATGAGTACGTGTAAAATAATAAAATGACTATATACTGCATTGCGTGTAAAAAAGCTGTGTAAATAAGCTGCGCAACGAACCAGATCGGATTATCTAAACGATCTATCTTTTTCCAAAATTTCAAGTCAATTAAAGTCCTTTTATTCCCGTAATCGTTGGACAGAAAAAACTCATTTTTTTCAGTTTTCAGCTTTTTACTCAAAAACTAATTGACAAAATGACTTGAAATTGTTATGCTCTTTAAAATGGTTTTTATCCGATTCACATATCTCAATCCTGTCATTAAAAAAAAGTAAAATTAAATTTTTCGAAAATCCAAAATTTTCGATAAAACGAAAACGAATAAGCTAAACAAAAAAAGCATTTTTTGGCAGCCATCACAACACGAAAAGAAAAAAAAAATGAGCTGTGAAAGATGCAAATCCGTTCAGTAGAAGCTAAAGTTCAGGCGTACAATCACACGTTGGGGTCATTCTGTATATCTCTGGATCATTCTGGATTCGTGTCTGTCCTGTAAAGAACACCTTCTGCAGACAGTTGCAAAGGCAGCATCTATCACCCGGGCGCTTGCAACAGTTATGTCCACGTAGGTGGACCAAAGCAACTAAGAAGGTTGTTTGTGGGATCGGTCGTGAACTCTTAAAAAATAAAAAAAACAACAATCGGCGCGAGTACAAAGATGATAACTAACCCCTATTCAAAAAAACTAACACTACAAACGGCGCGACCTTCTCTATAATAAATTTTCTTCTCTTACCTAAAGTTCCCGGCGGGTCCAGCATCGGATGGTTCTGTTCGTCCAGTTTCTCGTCTGCACCTGGAAATAATGGCCGTCCACCGTGACCACCCAGGTGTCGCTGGTGAGGCTGGTATTGGTCGCAGGCGCTAGTTTAAATAGCACACGTTTGGGCTGAAATAAATAGCATACGTCTGGGCAATTCGCTGTTTTTCACTATAAATTATTTATAATTGTTTTGTAAAATATATCGTTTTTGGGCTGATTTACAATTAGCAGGCCGGGAGAGGGGGGAATTAATAACTGAATCTCGAAATTATTTGAAAGATCAATACAATCGATAATGGAACAATATTTTAAAAAATAGAACATTTTTTTAATTAACAGTTTAGTTATCGGAAAAACGTTCCACCGTTTATAGAAATGGATGAGCAACTGGACACCGTCTTGCGAGATTCATTTGGTAAAGAATTCTTTATTATTTATTATAAATAATTATTATTAGTGATTTCAGGATGTGCAAAAAGACATTATTATGAAAAATTTAAATGTCTACAATGTGTTTGCGCCGTTAAACACTGGGACAGGAAAAACATTGACATTTCACCTACCTACGGTTACATCCAATGGAATGTACCTCATTATTATAATTCATCGATTTCTCTCATCAATAATTATTGTGAATATTTGGAAAAATTGAAAGTAATGAAGATTTTTTTTGCTTCCTGCTAAGGAAGCTTTGTGGTGGTAATTTATGGAGTTGTTGTGAAAACATATTATAATTGTATTTTGAGATGTCAGGAATAATAACAAATGGTTTTTGAAAAATGTCTGTATAGATGTATGGATGTGTGTGTACGGATTTTCCTTGTTCACGACTCATTTTTTTTGTATTTTTTTTATGATGGCAGATGAAAAATTCGCTTTTATTTCGCTGATTCGTTTTCGTTTTATGGTAAATTTTCCATTTTAGCAAAATTTTATTTTACCTTACTTAATGGTAGGATTCAGATATTTGAATCGAACAAAAAGCATTTTAAAAAGCATAAAAATACCTATAATTTCAGGAAAAAAAGACTAGATATTATATATTGTAGTCCTTTCTTTTTTAACAAAAACGTGTTTTTTTTTAAAAAAGTTTATAACTTTTAAACTAAATTATCAACTACTCTGAAAAACCCGCTGCCAATTCATTGGCACTTAGCTTTCTCTTGACTAATTCATCGTTCCAATATTATCTCTGAGATTCATTAAAAACAATCAATTTCAACAACATAATTTCAAACTATTCTGCGTGATTTGTAATGGCGGAAAAAAAAATTTTTCCCGCCATCATAAAAAAAATACAAAACCATGAGCCGTGAACGATGAAAATCCGTTCAGTAAGTGCTGAGATCCAGTCGTATATGCACA
>JAWWEM010000054.1:14665710-14689506 GCA_035582935.1 Ormyrus thymus | reverse complement strand
CAAATGATTAAATATGTAATTGTCACTATATGATTAACGATTTCATTGATTTAATGAAATTTTTTTCTCAGTGTACATTACTGAATAACTGAGAACGGAGACTGAAGTGTAATAAAAATACGTGAGGTTATGTTCAAACTAAAAAATGGTCGAAAACCATTTCAAAAAACGTTTCATTATGACCGGAAAACTGGCCATTTTTCATGGCCATTTTATAGATTGAAAATTCCACCAGCGTTTTTCTAACGCATTAATCCGCGTTTTAAATGCGTTCCGAAACATTTATACCTTTAATTGTAATACATTAATTTATATATATATTACACACGCGTGCAGGCACATTATGAATTACGGAGCAGTTTTATTTATTAAAAAAAACGGAGAAAAAAGTTATTGTGCATTGTTCTCAGCCTCCGTGAATATTTTTCTTCGACACGTGTATCAGAAAGTGTATCCTTGTTTTTTTTTTTTTTTTTTTAATTAATTATAAATTCAAAAATTTTAATTTGTCAAACTTTGCTGTTTTACTAGCATAAGTCGGCAACATTTGTGAAAGTGTATTTCATATTCTGGATAGGTCTAATGATTCATCTGATCTTCAAGGACAAATTCGTTCATTCAATTTTATTCATTATTAGAACTTCCGAAAAGATTTTCAATCGAATCTATTTTTTACACTCAATACATCCTGAAGTAATTTAATGTCTGAAAATATTTTTATCTATAATAATTTAAGTATAAATAAAAGGTAATACTACTTATAAATAAACAATACTACGATACTACGATAAAAAGTAGAAATTTATTTTATACTTTCTTTTTTCAAAATTGTTCGTTCTTAAAAAGTATTTTTTAGTTATAAGAAATTGAAATAATTTTTTAGTTCTTGTTGAAAAATAAAAGATCAACGCAAGCCTCTTTTTACCAACAAGAACTCTTTTTACCACGCATTGCGAAAATAAAGGAGACAGTACGAAGAAAGAAAACTAAACAAAAAATCGTATTGAAGAGACCGGCCTTAGTATGAAGAGCTATGGGTGGTCATCTATTCTAAATAGGCGTACCTGCGCTTACCTGATCTTCGAAGTGTCATTGATGAAGGCCACAGAAAACTTCTCATCGTCATAACTCGTCGGTTTTCACGTAAATAGTATTTAAAATTAAAAAGTGTCGGTTTTTTTTATATACACGTGCGCAAATATGTAGATGTATTTATCATTCAATACTTGAGCTCGGTTGTTTATTAGCCGAGGTACAAATAAATCAATTCCAATTTTATTCAATATTGAAATTTAAGTTTTTATTTGGTCATACACAGAATTTAGTAAACAATTTCCATTACTATTATATATTTCAGAGTGACTTTGCGTATGTTAAATGTTGGTGGGATAAATGAAATTATTATTACGAGATAATTTTGCGGAGGGAAACTTAATGTATATGAGAGAAAGATTTTACGAAGTATCCACGTTGAATTTAAATTTACTCTATGAAAATTATAAGTCTTCGGCGGTAATGTAAAAAATTTCCAAAATATATGAGCTTCGCGGGAATGCATTAGCTTGAATATTTTATTTTAATTATTTTTTACGTCTCTTGCAGAAAATTTAAGAAGAAATCTGATCTGAAAATATAACTATACTTTTGTCACGTATTGCCTGCTGAACGTGAATCTGTCACCTAAATTCCTCTATCCCCTCGGGGATCAAGAATTTTGAAATATCTTGAATTATTAAAAATTTGAAATATATATAAAAAAAAACCAAGTAAAAATATACAGTAAGAAAAGTATAGTCACGTCTCCAAATCAGATATCTTTTTTTATTATGTGAGCCAGAGTAACTTTAGATGTACTTCTTTCTTTATTTTAATCTAACTTGTTATTTTGACATTTTCATTTAAGCAGTTCTCAGCAGGATGGATTAATAAATTCAGATAATTGCATGAAATCTTGGAAAAAACTATTTGAACTAACATTAAATAAGCAAAATTTTCGGATATTAATTAGGTAAGTCAGATAATATTGTAAATAATACTAATTATATTTAGTACATTTGAAATAATTAAGAAAACTTTTAAACGTGGAATTTTTTTCTGTCTTACGCAAATTTCAGTATCTAACCTCATTATATACAAATAAAACTTTTGGTTAGGTGACCGATCTCTTTAAAAGTAAGCTATTATCGTTAAGAAAGTCTATTCAAACCTGAGCATTGGTACTTTATTCATTTAATTCATAAACAGTACAAAAACTAGTAAAATTAATCTCAAATTTATTTCTTGATTCGAAGGCAGACCCTCCTAGCCGACAAATGTCGAGGAAGAAGGGCAAATCGGCGCTCGGCCGCGAGGAGAGGCTGCGCCTGGAGGCCGAGATGGCCCGCGAGGGCTTCAGGAGCAAGCTGAGGCAGGAGCTGCAGATGGGCGAGGCGAACGTGAAAAAGCTGCGCAAGGCGTGGCGCAAGAAAATGACGACTCTGAATCTGCCGGTCCTCAAGGAGGACATCCAAGTCGCCTGGCGATACTTCGACCGAGCCCTTGACAGTAAAGATTACTGGTGCGCGCGCGCGGGCACGCCGCTGCACTTTCTCGAGCCTCGGGCGCCAAGGCCTCGGAGCTCGGATTTCGCGCGCGGACTTTCTTTCCGAGCGGGAACGTTTTGCGGTCTCGCTCGAATTATTGATAGCGGGGAGGCGCGGGTTTGACTTTTTAAAATGGCTTTTGGTAATGATTATTTTAATTTTGGAAACTGGAGATAGTTAATAGTTAGTTTATACGTTTATGAGATGTCATTTTCTACGCGTCTGCAAATAAATTCGTTAATTCATTTGCATTAATGTTAAATTTACTTCATTAACTCATTGTGTCAGCATGATTTGAATATTGCCCAATATATTATAATAATCCAGTATATTATATTGACTACGAAATTATTCTTTTGGAAAATTATTCAAATAAACAGGAAAACTTTTCAACAAAAAAGAAGTTCGGCCTGAATAATCAAGTTTTTTTTCTACCTTTACAAAACTTCTACCGAACGGCATAATCTACATTCAAATTATAAATTATTTAATAAAAAAATATTATTCGCCACATTTCCTGTATTGGTAAAATAGCAATTCGAATACTTATATAATACGACTAATCAGGTACAACGTTGTTTTTTCAAAAAAAGTCAAATAATACATTTTTAAATACTTTTAAATGTGTCTATTAACAATAAAATAAGCAATCGTAATTGAAAATTTTTGAAAAAATGTTATCAAGAAGCACTCATCTTTCTAATTTAAGATTAAACTCCAATGGCTGAATAGATTCACTAAACTGCTTGTTTCGTTTTTATAGCATCAGCGTTCTCTTGGATGCGCTCCATACAGCCGATGAACAACAGAAACAAGCCGATGCTGGGCACATGGAAAGAATTGACCGGCTGTTGCAACTGCACAAAGGCCAACTTTTCGATAATGAAACATTTTACGCAGACAGAGTAAAATTTGCTTTAGACACGACACGAGGACAAATGGACAGAATGCAGGACGAGCAGACTGAGAATGAGCATTTTCTGCGAGCTCTCACATTTGGGACGAAGAAAAAATATGACGATTCCATAGATATCATCAATACTCAAAATTTGTGTAAGAACAAACAGTAAGGTTGTATGAATAGAGTTATCATTTACTAGGGTATGGAATGAAATGGAAAAGAAAACGGCAATACCCCGCCAAGAAATTTGTGTCACGCGTGCAAGCTCTAAATCTATTGAATAAATTCAAATATTTTTGAGAATTATACATGTATTAATTACATCAAATTCATATAAAATTTTAATTAGTTTAATTTTAAGTAAAAAGTTAAGAAGAACACGTCAAACATTAAATCCTTGAGTGTACATTTTAAATAAGTAATGGAGTTCCAATGATATATTTGCTTATTCTTATTCGTTTTGCAATTTATCTGCATATTTTGAATCCATTAATTAAAATTAAAAACTACAGAGTCCCCGAGCTAAGTTACTTAAATACTATCTTACATAAAATATTTGATTAAAATAGCCAAATTGGATACTCGGAAAGAAGAGAACGAAAATACTCGAAGATTTGCCAAAACCCTTTTAAAACGTCGTTTACGCAAATATACAGATATGCATGGAGCAATAATTCGCGAACACGAAGAAAGTGAGAGTCTCGTTTCTACCTTAATCTAATGAAAATAACTTATAGAAAACAATTTTAGACACGAAAGATTTGCGAAAAAAATATGATAAACTTAAGAAGAAAGACGACGAAGATCAAAGTGTCATTGCTTGGCAGTCGATTCGTATAGTACAGCTTTATCAAGTGATGCAGGCTCTTAGAAAACAAATTCTTGATTTCCGCACGAAAGCAGATAAAGAACTCGGAGACTATAGATTTGAGAACAATTACTTTCACACCTCATACTCAACTATTGAAAAACGCTTTCAAGAAGGTGTTTTTTTTACTATTTAAACCATTAATTTCATGCTATTTATTGGTCTGAATCATTCAGAATCACAAAAGATTGCGATCGTGTTGTAAATATTATGTTTAGATACAGTGGGTGTAAATTACGTTTTGCTTAATTCTTAAAATGCATAAGATGACATTTTATAAACGCCGCATTAAAACATTTATTTTAAAACTCATAGTTAGCTATTTATTATCGTAGCTTGCAAGGATGACAAATGCGACTTAAACTTTGAATTGGGAAAATTTTTATATTCCAAAATATGGAGGTAACCAGAATTGTAGGATATAATCTACTTCTATCTAGAAATAGTCGAATTATGAAAGTTATCAGCATCATCGCGTAAAAATATTAAAAAGCGTTAGTCTCATAAAATATCACAGAGTGCCTTAGCCAAATTTTTCAATTTATAAGTAAATTCTCATTTGATACCTGTCACTTCATTTTTCTTTTTTAAGCTGAAATATTTAAACACGAGACGCGATAATTTAATTATTTTGAGGTATCAAACCCTACAATTTTGGTTACCTTCATATTTAGATATTTAAATATTTTTTTAAAGTTTGGGTTGATTCATTGTCCACAGGCCCCCCTTTTGTTAGTATGAAAAATTATAAAAATTTTTAACAATTTTTGTTTCTTTATTTTGTTTAATATTGAAGTCGTCAAATAATTATATTTCTTATATCAATTTTAAAACTACAATGAAAATTGAGAAGCATGGAATATCAAAAACTTGAAAAATTCAAATATATATATAAATATATAAAAAAGTCCTTACTGTTTTTGTTTGCAGAATATATTTTAGATAAAGAACAATTAAAGACATTTGTTGTTGAATATGATACAACTATTCAGAGTTTAGAAGACTGTAATTCTAAAGTTGAAAAGATTATTATCATGATAGAATTGTGCGAGAAGTATGAAACATTTGAGGATAAGATCCGTCTACGTCCATTTTCCGTTTTACAAGTTAATGAAGAAAATGACATTAATAAGGTAAATTAAAATAACATTTCAATTACATCATGAATTTCAAAGTTCAAGAAATATAAAATGTCTTTCATCTTAAAGAATATAATACTGCCTATTGAGAAGTTTGTGAAACTGATTTCACAAGTCAAAAATGAAGTGGACAAATTAAAAGATAGATTGGAAAATCTAGGTAAAGAGTCACGCACCTTTATACACCTTCTAAAGCAGATCATCGAACAATTTTCTCAACCTCCTCCATTACAAATTGAAAAGAATTTAAACAGTAAACCATTAATTATTAATCTACAAGACCTTATTAAATAAAAATTCTAATATTGTGTAATGTAATATCTTTTATTAAACAAAATGAATTAAAATTCACATAAATAGGTGTTAAATTTTCATTTTTTTATCGCATCTGTACATTGTAAAAAAGCCGTAACACTAGTTACCACAATAACCCTCTTTTAATTTTGTTAGTGAAGCGAAAAAGTAAAATTTTTCGCAACAATATCTAGACGTACTTAAATGTTGTTTAATGCATGGAACATCGTCTTTTCACAAAACGTTTATAAAACGTATTACACACTTTATAACTTATTTACTAATTTGACATAGAATTAGGCATTAAAAAGTACACTGTGCAAAGTGAGAATAGTACATTTCCAAAAAACAATACTTTTAAGCGAAATATCTTTCCAGTGTATATACTATTCTGAATTAAACATGAAAAATATTCTAGTTTGTTAAAAATCATTTTACTTCTTCCGACGTATTAATGCTTCATATCACATTGTGTATTACAAAGGATAAAAGCAATTATCCTTTTCCTTATATCAGTCGTAGACAAGATCACAAAGTAATCTAACGAGATGCTTTTCGATTCTGTGCAATTTGCGACAGAAGTTTGTTTCCAGCCAAAAATGTGAGTAAACCAAGTCCCAGAAGGTATCGAAGGGTTGTAAACATGTTTAATCTCAACCAAAATATTCCAAAAAGTATGAAGATTCCTGAAAATGTTAAGAACAATCAAAATTTATTTTCATGATTGTTAAAAAAGCAGAAGTACTATTACAAATATTTTAATTATAACATAAAACTGTAGAGAATATCGGGCTGCAAATGCAACAAAATAAAGAAGTTGCATTTGTGAAAAATTCAGCAATTACTTTTTGCCTAATTGAAAACAAACAAATTTACAAAATCGATATGTCTGTCAAGCATCAGGCATTTATTACGTAAATAAAAATGTTTATAATTTTTTTTATAATTTATTTACCTCCTAATCCTAAGTGAAAGATAATAGCACTTAGTGATAATGGGAAATTTGAAATATTAACTCCTAATTTAGCCCATAAAATTAGCAGGAGAAGAATTGGCGATAAACACAATCCAGTGAATAAATTGGACACAAAGGCTGGAGGTCTTTTTTCAGGTTCACGGAACATATGCTGTAAATAAATTAAATATTATAAAAACCTTTCTGCTATTATTATGAAATTGATTTAGTTTTCATGAAAATATTTTTAAAATGTTGTCTTTTTGCAAAATCTCAAGCAAATGCACAAGAAAAAATAAAATTGCAAAAATGACCAATACTTTACCAATGATATGGAGGTTACAAAAGTATGGAATAACTTTTGTCGCTAACGAGCATTGGCATTTTAAGCTTAAGTATTTCAAAACTTACTTTGATTTCTGGTTTTGGCGAATACACATTTGGTTTCTGTCTGTAAGTCGACCTTTCGACTGTCTCTGAAGGTGACGGTTCTGGGAATTTTATGGTTACAGTACCCAAAGTCCATTGAAACGAGTTGCTTAGAACAGCATCTCCAATGATTAATTCAACATCGTAATCTCCACTTAGATAATTAAAGTTTTTGGCTGCTGTTCCTACAGGCTAAAAAAGAATAACGGCGAATATAAGTATTATTTTTTTATTTATAAATACTTAAAACAGAAAACAAATTTTTATTTAAGATTCATTAATACCATATTAAACTTGTAAGAATGAGTAGCATCTGGTTCAGCTACGAAAATGATCTCTTCTTTATCTTTGTCAGAAGAAGCTGATGAAAGTCGTACAAAAGCTTGATGTACTCTTAATGGTTTATTTTTAGAAGCATCTTTTAATACAAAATGAATAACCAGAATTTGTTGAGAATCAGCTTCAATTTTTTTATTCAATTTATTTGGATAAGCGACTCTAAAATTGAAGTATAAATAGTTATATTTGCAAAAAAATGCAAACAAAAGCTAATTACTGTATAAAAGTATTTACTTGACTAATTTTGGTTGAGTAGTCTGATCTGCATCTGCTGTTCCAATTTCCACATAATCGAGTTTAACTTCAGTCAGAACTTTTATAGTTACACTATTTGAGACTGCACCTGCAGACACTGCTATTTTGTAAAATCCTGGCTCTGGTGTTGTAGCCAAAAAGTTTAATGTATATATAGACCTGTGCATAAATTACAAAGTTATTTAGAAATATATAATAAAAATTAAAAAACATATGAATGAAAATTAAGAATTGTTTGTTGAATTTTTCATTTTATTAGTTAAAAATAAAAATAATAATATAATCCAACACTTAGTTTACCCCAAGCGTATAACTGATATTAGTAAAAAAATCTAATTCAGCAAATTATTGGGGCCTCGAGTACACAAAAAATAAATATTTTTTGTTACTTACTTATCGTCAGATGCTTGTTCGAAATTTTTCTTGCTGATGACGACCACGTCATCTCCAACCTTCGTGGCAGTATTTGCGATAACATTTCCAATTGATGCTACGGGATTACCAAGAAGATCACAAACTTTAATGCGAACAAAAGGTTGCTTATTTGAAACAACAGATCCATCTTCTGATAATGTAATACAAATTGGTTTTTCAAATGTGTTTGCAGCCAAAATGTTAATAGATGAAAGTAAACAAACGATGCCTTTAGGCGTTTGTACAGATCGACGGGATAAAAAGTAGTTGGCTAATTTAACAGTTTGTTGAGATGTTATTGGCGGCTTTTTTTTCAAAGACAAAGACATTTTGTATACCCCATTGACAAGAAGACCTAAAAATAAAGATTTTCTTTACTAAAGTAGAAGTATTATAGTAAATAAACTGAATTATTTAATAAGTTTCAGAAATTTTTATTTTCTTCACTGAAAATGCAGTAGAACGAAAGTTTTAATAAACATCATTTGTGGTTACATTAAAGTATCAATATGAAATTAATTTTAAGATATGAAATATAAAAACTATACTGACATGTTATTTAAGCTGAAAATAACTTGTTTTATAACAAATTTTTAATTTATATTGAATCCAATTTTTATTAAATGATTTCTATGTATACATTTATACATAAACAACTGAATATTAAAAAATTTTAATCATTTTATATTGAATATCAATTTTAACAAAAATATATTGTTTTTGAATGAATTTTAATAAGTAGAAGGCAATATCTTACTTGTGACAGAAAGACCCCCTTCAAATTGCAAGAACCGACCATCTACTTCATCAGCCTGAACGATTGCATCTTCAAGAAGGCTAGATGCAAATGACCCAGCAGGTCCTAAGTCTGCCGCAATATGAAATACGTATCCTAAGCTATATAAAAATATTTATAATAAATTAGTATGATAAAACTTAATTAATGTTTGTTTACAACATAATGATTGGTACATACTTTAATAAACTATCATCTTTCTTTAAAGTAGTTTGTAGGTTCTTTATTAATTTTGTTACTGTAGCATCAGACATTTTTTGATCAAATGACATAAGAGAACTAACAGCATAGTATAGTTCTGGTATAGTAGATCCCTCTTTTTCTAGAACAGCTGTTAAACTCTAAAAATAAAAAATTCTTTTTATAACATGTAATTATTTTAATAAATAATAAATATGTATATCATAACATGTCAGGCAATAAGATTGTCTTCAATGTTCTTACAGTAGAACGAAAGTTATTTTAAAACATCATTTGTAAATTGCTAATATTGTATATTATTTTAAAACTAATTTCACATACCTTGGTAAGTGAACTGAGTGGCAATGATTTAGGTTGACATTTTTCAAGAGACTTCCACGTAGCAGCAATATAATAAATCTTCTCTGGCGGTAATTCTGGGGTACCAGCTGATTTAATTAATAGCTCGCATATTTCCTACAATATACATAAACGAAATTGTAGCAGCCATATCAAATTAAACATTTTTAATTTTCTTCTCTGTTATTAATTCAGTAAGACTAATCAAAGCATCATTGACTTTCAATAAAAAGCAATTTTTCATCATTTATATTTTATATTTCAAATTAATTTTAGCATTAAATATTTTATATTTAAAATATTTATATAAATACTTTTGATTTTGATACATACAGCAATTCTTGTTATTGGTTCTTTCATGTACTTGTATCCAATAACTGCATGATGAAGATTGGCCAAATCTTCAGATTTGAAGGGATAAGTTAATCCAGGTTCCAAAACTTTTTTAAAACGGATTTTATCAGCCACCGTCAAATAAGAATTGGTTGATGATAGAACATCTGCACTTAAGGATGTGCTTATTACCAAAGAAATGAGCAGAGCTGCCCATACAACTAAAAATAAATTGTTTTTATTTATTAATTAAAATAAAATTTATCATGTAATTAAAAAAACTAAAATGTTTTAATAAAATATAAAACATGTAAATATTAGGTTAAGATGCAAGTATCAAACGCGATATCATTCTTTGAGGAAATTTTGATGAATTACCTATTTTTGGAAATACAAATTATAAGTAAAATTTAATAATTTTATCGATTAAAAACTATAATGAATTATAATAGCGACAATTTGCAATTGTAAATCATGTTAAAGCTCTAGAACGCTACTTTAAAAATCCACGTGCTCAATTATTAAGTACATTAAAATAAGTATAAAATTAAAAAAATGAAGATTTTTGTTCGAAATAAAATAATTAGTAAAGTTAGAACTAAATTTTACTTACAATTCGTCATTTTGGAGATGAAATTTCCAGGCAAGCCGGCCGCCACGTCGGCCTATAAAGCAAGATGGCTCTTTCCCCATTGCGCTTGTCAGGAAAAATGGACGAGTGAACCAATGAAGCCGCCGGAAATAGCTGGCATCGACCGACTCATGTCTGACAAACTAATAAATGTAAATTCTGCAACCATTTAAATTTAAGTTCTTATTGTTGGTCACACATTTAAAACTAACAAAATCTATAATTAAAAAGCCTTTATAACTGAAAAATATTATTTTCATTATAGGGAACTTAGGATAACAATAAAATTTATAAATTTTATAAATGTGTTTTGTAATTTTAATACAATTAGCTGATCATAAAGAAAATTGCATAATTGTAGCATAAGAAATATAAAAATTAGTATTGTTTTAACTTTACGACTTTTGGTGTTATAATTTTCATTTAACATCGTGATCTCTTAGTTTTAATTAAAAATATTTAAATTAATACATGGTATTTAATTTATTTATTATTCAAGATAATACTTTAGTTAAATTATTTGTATGCATATTGTATTAACATTCTCAATATACTACTTACTACACAATTTACAGTATAATTATTACATTATTATATATTATACTTAACACGACAGATTTACATCTAATATGTTATTATTTCGATTATAGTATATATATATATATATATATAAAGCAGAAATAGTACTCACAGGAGGCGTTGCGATCGAAAATCAGTTAAATTGTTAGATAATTTTGACATTTATTTTCATTTTATATACAATCAGATTTCCAAGTAAAAACTGTAATAAGAGATGTCTAAAACAGGATAACTGCAGTAAAAAAAGAATTGAAAGTTTATATCTACTTTTATAAAGTTTTGTTAAAATAGTGTAATGTATTTTTTATTAACCTTATCAATTGTCAAATTCGTTTAGAATAATTAAATATTATCTTTGTTTTCAAGCAAATATGTTATAGTATAGTGTTCATACACATTTATTGCAAGTAGAAAAGTTATGAATGATTACATTGTAATAATTAGTAAAATATATCTTTTTAACAATTGCAATTGGGGTCCTAATTTTTCTGATCGCATATTTTGTAGGAGAATGGGATTGAAATGAATGAATTTCTTTATTAATTAATAATTATCCTTATTTAATTAAAGATTCTAATTTAAAATAAAAAAATTTTTACAATAAATTTACATTGAATTAAATAAACTAAATTATATTAAATTTTAGTTTATTAATATAACATACTTCTACTTTTTTTATTTTTAAATTACACACACGTAACCTACTTTATTGCAATTGTAATATTAAAATAAAGGAATCTATTAAAAAGGTAAATTATAATGATATTAATATCATTTTTATTATTTTTGTGTAATTCAAATATATTCTTATTCTTTATGACAAAAAGATATTTACTTTAGTTTGTATGTGTAGATTATTACAAGTCATACAATGATTGACTTAAGTGTAAACAATATTTGAATATTACAGAATCTTGTATATTCAAAATTTAGGAAAAAATTATTTCTACCAAATACTTTAAAAATCATCATAACTAAATCTTCAAGCACTATTCCCTGTATGTACAATACTAGAAATGCTCGTTGAGAGACAATCAGTACATCAATTATAATTATTGATGCTCAACGTATTACATTAGTAAGTTAAAAAAATGAAAAACTTAAGAATAATTGATTGACAAAATATTTTATATTTTGAAACATAAAAATTAAATTTTTTTATTTATAAGACTAACTTTAATATTCTACCATACACCAATGCACTTCACTTTACAGTCATAAATTTATAGTTTGTATAGATTTGTACGCAAGACATTAACTTTTAAAATTAATTCTTTATTTTACATACGCCAATGTCTGATTGAAAACTTAAAACAATTATCACTTTAGTCACACTCTACCGATGAGGTGTATCGTACGAGGTTCCAGGTGGAGGAGGTTCAGAACAAATTGGTGAGGCAAGTGGCGGATTCACCCCTGCAAGAGTTGGGCTGGATGCAACCGGTATAACTGATGCTGCTGCTATTGCTGCCAACTCTTCTTCAGCTTTTTTCATTATATCATAATCACTCAACGAACTTAAAGTACTTTTAGAAGTTTCTTTTCGTGGAGAAGATTGCACCTCTGAACTTAATTTGCTAGTACTTGACATTTTACTATATGTTGGAGAATATTTTTCTGTGTATGTTACTGAATTAACCGTTGTTAAAAACGTTGCACTAGGCTTTGAAGGAAGATATGAATCTACTTTAGAACTTTCCTGCCGTTTTACGTTTGCCAGAATCTCTTGAAGATTTGGAGGAATAGTAATATTTGAAACTTTCTCCAAGATAGGCTGGGTTAATTTTGATATACCTTGAGGTGGTGGGGTGAAAGACCGTGTATCAGATGGACTGTATGCTTCTATTACATCACTACTTTCTGGAGGATCAAGACCCAAACCCTGAAATTGTAGAAATAAATTTAAATGTATATTTTTATATATTACGTATTCTACACTAATACTTAAAATATTATTTCCTTGAGCTCATAACTTGCCAGTTTGATTTTATATGGTTGTTTACCAATAACAAGCATAAATAATTATTAAGCAATATAATACTAGAAAAATTTTGTATATGTAATAAAACTATAAATTTTCTAAAGAATTAAATGTATAAATATATATGTATATATTTATTTCTATACTTATTCATGCATACCTATATACATACATAAATATAAAGATATACTTATGCATTACAAAACGAATTCATTTTTATGCAAATTAATATTTTTAACATTGTATTAATAAACTATTAAATTCAGCTTTAATAATAATACAATAATAAAAGACAAGTCAATAAACTTAAGGTTTACAAATTGGTATTTATTAGGTGATAAAATAAAGCATATATCACAGATTAAATATCACAGTTTGATTGTTATCACAATCTCAGATACAAAGAAAGATGTAATTGTTAAAAATATTTTCTTTTAGGAACAAAATTTAGGAAATTAGTATAGAATTAGGTGAGGTATACAAGAGGTACTTTTATTTACAATGTGCGCATAAAAATAAAAAGCGCAACAAACATCAGAGATTGTGCACGTGTTAGCGATTAAGATCCCATAAGTTTCTCACCGGCAGAGTTGTTGCGGCATCGCTGAGAAACGATGAACTAATGTTTTGAATTTGTTGTTTTTCTTCTTCGATCTGTCTACTTAACTCCTCCATTTTTCGCTGTAATTCCATTGAACTTTTTATTGATGTAGCAGATGTATCAGCCACTGATGTTTGCGGTATCTTTAGACTCGACGATGACGATAACGCGTCTTCGTCATCATCTATATTTACATCAACCGGTTCACCAGGACTATACGGTTCATCATCATCATCTAGCTGCATCTTATCCGACGAAGAGGACGATTCGAGCGTAATTTTCGAAGATAACTCGGGCACAATTTTGGATATAACTGAAAGACTTTGTTTGACCTCTTGTGTTACTACCCTGACTGTCCTCGGTGAACTTGGCGGCGTTAAGTTATCCTCTTTGCTAGCTAAACTTAATGGTGGCGGTGTATAACTTCTGTCGCTAGGTTGTTGCTCCTTCTTTGCAATCTTCGTAGGTACAGGTGTTACTTGAAGAGGCATACTAATAGGACGCTTTTTTCTACTATGCACAACAATACCTAGTAGTAAATGCTGACGATTTTCTCCTAAACCTGGAGCATCCAAAGGTAGCAATACTGACGGTAATTTGCTACCATTTGAGAAGGGCATAATATAAAAGTCTTTAATATTCGGCGAAATAGTACCCAGTACTCCTAATCGGTTACGATTGTTAAGATAACTATACAGAGTAATGTATGGGATTTTCTCCTCGTCATTAGTAGCTGTAAGCTTAATTATCAAAATTTCTTTGGTAGCATTTTTCTTCATTTTACCTATATAGTCCCATACTGTTAACGGATTTATTCTTCCAACTACATCAAAAGTGTCAGGCAGATCTTCCATAATTTCTTTTGAGTTACCACTGACGTTTTGTGCAGTGACAAAGAATTTAGCAACATCTGCCATATAGACGCAACCCCGCCAAACGGTCATTGCAGCCTTTGATCCTTCGCTGACTTTTGGCTCAATGAGTTCTTTATCAAGTTCTTCGTTAATATCAGGTGTTTTAATAATTACCGTAGAACTTGGTTCTCTGTCAGAAACGTCCGAATCGTTTCCGTCAAGAGTATTAGTCGTCGTTTCGTCTTCTATGTGCCTCCACAATCTGTCTTCTATAGGCTTATCCGAATTGGACGTATTTGTTTCAGTTTTAACTACTTCCTTCTTTTTCTCTTCTTCTTTTTTGTGCTTATCCTTATGATCCTTGTGCCTACTTCGGCTATGACTTCGACTCCTCTTACGCTTATCCTTTTTATCTTTATCTTTGTCTTTCTTTTTATCACGATCCCTACTTTTATGTTCTTTATCTCTTATACGATCTTTATCTTTGTGTTTGCTATCTTTTTTAGATTTCCTTTCTCTACTGCGATCTCTTTCTTTACTATGTCTGTGCCTACTTTTACTTCTACTTCTCTCACGCTTGTTACCATCCTTACTTGACCTATCTCGCGATCTGCCTCGACGTTTATCCCGATCTTTTTCTTTCTCTTTCTTCTTTTTCTTCTCTTCCTCAAGTGTTTTTATCTTTTTTAATTCTTCTGCTAATTTTTCATCCTTTTGCTTATTATTTTCTTCTGCCGTAGAGGATATTGTTTCACCCCTATTTAAGGCCGTTACAATATCTTGAACTGGGGTTTTTGGATCAATCCCTTCAATTGCCCCATCATTTTCAATGATTTGCTCACCTTTATGTGTTTTAACAACTATTGATTTAGCCTGAGCCATAAGATCTAACTCATTTTTTTTAATCATTTCAAGCTGATGTTTATTTTCTTTTTCACGCCACTCTGCTAATTCTTGACTTGCCATTTCTTCAGGACTAAGTTTAACTACAGCACTAGGAGTTAGTGAGCGATCAGCAATTTTTCGGAAAAGAGTAAGATTTTTTGTATCTTTGATATTAAACACCAGGCTTCGATACTTTGCCTTATATTTAACATCCGTATTCTTAAAAAACTTATACATTTCAAGCTCAATTTGCAATGCGATTTCAAGGATCTCTTCTTCAGTTAAATCGATATCATTTGCTTCTTTAATTCTGGAAGTAAGCAGTTCAGCCAATGTTTTTCTTACGTTTAATCTAATTGGTTCAGTCTCAGGTTTTTTCGGTGGAGGCGTCTTGGTTACTACTTGTTGCTGATTTTGTGGTTGTTGCTGTTGCTGCGGAGGTTGTTGCTGTTTTAATTGAGACGTTGAAGCCTTAGGTTCTTGGGATTTTTTAACAGAAGATGGCTTGGGTGTTATTACTACAACTGATTTTTGGGGCGTCTGTTGTTGTTGTTGTTGTTGTTGTTGTGGCTGCATTTGCGAAACTGCAGTTTTTATGGTTGTTTGCTTCACTTGAGCCGTCGGAGTTTTATTTGGAGTTGTAACTATAATTTGTTTTGGTCGCTGTTGAGGCGAGACAATGGCACGAGCAGGTGGAGTATCAGTTAAAAGTACTGTCTTCTTTGTACTTGGTGCTAAAACGGTTTGTTTTGAGCCAACAACTTTTGTATAAACCATTTTGGCTTGGGCTGGAGACTTGCCATGAAGCTGCTTATTCTAAAAATTTGATCAAAATAAATTAAAAAGTAAATATGTTTAGAATTTAAAGATTTACAGTAATAAAATTAATAAATATTGTGTAAATTATTAAAATCTTTAAAATTAATTTTTCCCTTTGCATTTGCATTTTTCATTTGTACATATGTGAACGTGTAAAATCGAAATGACGTACAGTTTTTATTCCTTGAGTTTGAATAGCCGTTACAGTCTTTCCTCCCAATTGTAAAGTATTTAAATTATTTGTTTTCACTACTTCATATAATGGGTGCTCTTTAAGCCAGGTTTTTAAATTTGAAGCTGTCGGAGCATCTGCACCTAAAATATATAAAATTATCAATCACTTTTGAACTATTTACTGATATAATCAAGCTTAATAACAATTTTAGATATATTCCAATGAACTAAAATACAATAAAAGTAAAACTTGTAAAGCTTTTTGGAAGATTATTTTATAAAAATAAAAAAATAAACATATCTAAGAGTAAAATAGTATTCGATCGAATGCCAATTTTGCTTTTCACAATTCATTGAATTAGATTAAACGAATAATATCATTTGTATGAATTTTGTATAAGTACTAAATATTGTAAATATCGAATCCCGTATCGACAATTTTAAAAACATTTAATCTTGCTTCAGTATCAAAACGAGACCTATACTTAATGCTTACCTGTTAAAACTTTACCAGTTCTTTTATCAAAAACAATTATTCTAGCTTCCGATTTTACTTTAGGCATTTCCACTTTCGTTGTTTTCACTTGTGGCGTTGGAGGTAATTTTTCTTTTGTAGATGTTTCTTCAGCGTGAGCTAAAATACACGCATCTGAACAATAAATACTTGATTTTCTTGCCTCTTTTTTGCAAACCACACAATCTGTAATTCCTGTAGAATGTTTTACAATATTAGGAGTAGGTTTTACTTCAGGTATTGTAGAATTAGAACTGGATGAAACTCGAATTGGTTCAGTCTGTAATGCATCAACACTATTTCTTGACCGTCGTAAAGTAACTTTGGGTTTATTTTCTTCATTCTTTTTCTTTATACAATTAGGACACACCCATTCAATACCTTGACTTTCCATTTGTTCACCTGTTGAAAGAAACGATAAAACTACGTTCAAGTTTTAATAAGAAATTCATTTTCAAAGAAATCAGTATTCTTTATTTATTATTATTATTAATAATATGCTTTTAGAAACATCCAACACCTTAATGATGACCAAAATCTCATGTTATTGTTTTTCAATGTTACATTTTTTCAATACTTTCGAGGCTCTATGAAAATTAAAATTATATTAATTACAATTAAGTTTGGAAAAAAATTAACAAAATGCATTATATAAGAATAGTTAATTTATTACTTTCCAATCGCTTCCTTGAATAAAAGATAGACTGTAGATCTTGTTATCTTATTTGTTTTAAAGTTTTAAAATTAAAGTAAAAAGAAATATATATATAATTTATATATTTTACCTAGTGCAACATTATACATTTAATTAAAAATTACCTTTGTTTGTAAAAATTAAAACATGTTCTAACATAGAAAGTAAATGAACTACATTTCTAAAACCTTATAAAGTGAATTTGTTAACTAATTTACAAAGCTGTTTACTAAAGTAATATTATATCAACAAAACAATTTCTTTAATACAACTACTGCAATTTAAAATTAAATGCAATTGAAATTGTATTACAGCATTATTTTTTTATAAAATTTTGAATACTAGAAATGAATCTGTTTAAATAAATGTTTGTTTTAGAATAACGGGTAATTTATAAAAATTGAATGTATTAAAATTAATTAAAAAAGATATTAGTTGTCGGTTATAAATCTAAAATAAAGTGTACTAACCCATTGCTTTTGTTACATGGACACATTTTCCGTGGAACCAATCTTGGCACATATCACAACAAATCATAAACCGATTGTTATGGGGTTGCCTACAAATACACCACAGTCTGTATGGATCATCTTCTGAATCGGAATTAGCTTCCTCTTCCTCTTCTTCTTCTTCATCATCATCCTCCAAATTATAAATCATATCTTGTTTCTGCAAACTAATATGTGATGGCGTCCTCCTAAAATTTGCAATAATTTTTCTCAAATAAAACAATTAAAAAATTATATAACATAATTATATATATACTTACGAGGCTCTTTCAGTTTTAATAATTATAGGTTCAACTTTAGGTTGTGGTTGTTGCTGTTGATGTTGATGTGTTTGTATGCGAGCTTTCTTTTCAATTTTCACTTGATTTTCTGCTTTAGCTTGCAGTCTTTTACTTCTTGTTGCTGGAGCTTCTATTGGTGGTAATGTTATTACTCGTCCACCACGAATAATTTGAATCGGTTCTTTCGTATCTTTCTTGATTGACAGTTCTGTTTTTATAGCAGATGCTGGTGGAGTTCCAGATGTTGCTACGCTCGTCGTCTCAATTTTCTCTTGTGGTGGTACCGCTGGGGGTACTACCTGAGGTACCGTTGGGGGAACTATTGAAGGTACAACTGGAGTTGAAGGTTCCATTATTGTTGAAGATAACATTGATTCAGATATTTCTGGAGTTGAATCAACTAAACCACTCTGAAAATATACATTTTTTTAATAATTAAATACATGAGCAGTAAAGTCTTAAAATAAATATTTATTTTATAATTTCCTATGCTTATTCTGTTCATAAAAGTAATTTAATTACTTACGTGATCTAAATCGCCAAGGGTTTCTTGTAACAGCAGCGCTTCTGCTAATAATTCTTCATCATTCGGTAATTGTTTAGCAGCCTCCATTCCTAACGTGGCTAACAAATGATCATCTCCTTCAATACCACCTAAAATTTGAAAAAATATATTTAGAAATTGTTTAATTTTAATTAAATTATACGCATTTTAATGCAAGATGTTTAATACATACATAAGCTATTTGCAAAAAAAAATGTTAACAACATAGTTTACGAAAAACAGAACTAAAACTTACTCTCAGAAACAATTTGTTTTGAGTTACTTGTTTGTTCCATTGCAGAAGGCATTTCCTTAGATGGTGTTGAATTTGATGCTAACGAAAATAATAAAGAATTGGCAAACATTAACTTAAAATTCATAAATGCAACAAAGATATAGAAATGCAAAATAAAATAGTATTTGAAGAAATCAAAGCTTTTTTAAGCAATATTGTATTATATAAATATAATAATCAGTATTTTTCTGATAAAACAATATAAACAAAAATTTTAAAAATTAACAAATCAATTTCTCAAATAGAATAAGTTTTCAATGAGTTGATGTTCATTAAAATATAGCTACAATAATTTTACATAATAGAAAAAGAAAAATAATACATTATTACGTAAAAAAAAGTATTTAATTATATAATAAAGCTTTAAATTAAATTAAGAAATAATACCCTTTATTGCAATATATCCGTAGCCAACTAATGCGAAAATAAAAACATTTACTTACTAGTATCCAATGCTGGTTGAAGTAAGTCTACTATAGCCGCTTTTTCGTCCATTTTAACATCTTCTAAACTTTCTGATAAAATAGAAGCATCTACATCAAGTCTGGTAGTCAATGCATTATTTATAGACTCGTTTACGGAAATATTCGTCTCCATTGATTCCTCTAACATATTTGTAATATTCATGGAAATTGGAGGACTTGAAGATTGAGCTGTAATTGCAGGAACGTTTAGCACAGACTTTTCAACAGGTGTACTTATATTTGTAGTGTTTGCAGTTGTGATTGGAATTGATGAAACTGCTGTTGAAACAGAGCTTTCTGAAATTTTTAATTCACCAGTGGAACCAACACGACGAATAATATCAGGAGTAGAAAACAAGGCAGGACCAAAAGCTTCAACTACAAGCGAATCAGATTTGCGGTGTTCCTTCTTAATAACTTTCTTCGTTACTGGAAATCCATAAAAATCATTAATTTTTAAAAAATGCATTCTAATAATTTTATATAGTGTCTAATTAATTGTAAATAAAACTCAGGTAAGTTAACATTTTTATTTAAAAGTAATAAATAGCTTTACCTATTGGTGTTTTTGTTTCTGTAGTTTTAGAAGGTTCAAGTACTGTCTTAGGAGTTTCAGAACTCGTATCAACTTTCTTTTTCTCTTTTTTTACTTCTAAATGTTTTGATTTTATAATCATAGGCGTTTTTTGAGTTTGTACTGGAGTCTGAATTGCATCCGTTTGAATTTCCATTGATGGTATACTAACACGGTTTACTGGTGACTGCTGTATATTTGGTGTATTGCCTTTTACTATTGCTGGAGCAGGTGATGTTTTAACATCTTTATTTGTAGAAATTTTTGAACTCTGGGGTGTTATAAGTTTATTCTTTGGAATAATAACTTGCTTCTTAATACCAAGTGTTTTAATATCACTTGAATTCATAGCTATTTGTTTCTGAACAAATACAACTTTTTGATTATTTCTGTCCTGGCCAGGTTTTGTAAGAATCATATCACCTTTAAACATGTTAGCATTAATTAGATTTGCCTTAACTTGATTCGTTGTTTGTAAAACGTTTGTCTCCACAGGTGGTAGTTCATTTGTCAGAGTTGGTGTTGATGGTTCATCTTTCTTCTTTCCACCGAAAGTTTTTAATAATTTCTTACTTTTGCCAGGACTATACTTTTCAGACTTTTCTTCTTTCTCAGGACTTTTCATTGCATTAACAGCAGCTGCCATTTCTAAGTCCAAACGCCGGACTTGTTCAATATCCATTTGTTTATTAGAACCACGCCTTCTGGAAGCAGCCATACTTCCACCCCTAGTAGTGAGACCACGTCGACCTCCTCTTGCTCTAACGCCTCTTCTAGGTTTAGGTCCAAAATCACTGTCACTATCTGATTCAGAAGATTCAGAAGATTCGGATGAAGAGAATAACTCATCGTCTTCAGCCTCGTTATCATCTTTAGAGACTTTATTTTCTTGCTGCACTGAATTAAGTGCAGTACGAGCATTTGAACTGGTACTTGATTTTGGAGTGGTTACTATAGGTTGCATTGCTGTGGAAGCTCTTCGAGGTCTGCCACCTACTGATACTGATTGCTTTACTATTTTCGGTGGCAGAGGAATTACTTTTTGTTTTATAGGTGTAATTGAAGAATTATTAATGTTACTGGAAGATACTGGCACTAACACAGGAGTGTTAGCTGCTGACTTATTAAGATCTATGCAGATTGATTCATCAATATCGGGTGAATTTATATCAGGCAGTGGATCTGCAGGTTTTGGTTGCGAAGGTGAAAATCTGCTTGTATAACAATGATCTAATTCTATACTGTATCTTATAGAATTTTGTTGTTCCTCAACTGTCAGCATATCTATAAAAGTAAATTTAAAAATGTTATTAAAACTTACCTGTTTGATATATATACTCTAATAAACTTACCAAGCATAGCAGTAACATTTTCACCAAGTATTTGTTTGGCTTCTTCACTTTGTAAAGCTGTTTCTAATCTTTCTAATTGTTCAGGATCCATTTCCATAAAAGGATCAACTAAAGCAGCTGGGTCTGTTGAAGTATTTCCTGTATTTGTTTCAGGTGGTATAAATGGAGGTGGATCTACAGTTAAAGTAATATTTCCCTCTGTGGCATCATTATCCATTTGACCTAACCTCACTACACTTACATTAGCATTTGATTGATTTACTAAAAAATAAACATTTTACTTTCATCTTCTGCAATCTTTTTTTATTTTATATTATCTAATAAAGAAGAAATCAAGAAGAAATAAACTATATATTTTTTTAGAAATTAAAAAAACCAGGTTTCCAAAGTTCATTAAAATTAATCAATAAAACCAAACATACTCACATATAAGATTTTGTAATGTATCTTGATCCACAGAAATTACACCATTATCGTTTACCATTAATATGAGAGTATCATCTTTTTTAGAACTACCCTCCTGGGGTTCGACAATGTATGAACTGGACATTCTTATCTAAAAATGAATAATATAAACAAAGATTGTATGATATATTATAAATAATACAATATAAAAGAACGATTAAATATAATATTAAAGTTCTACTTTTCAATTTATCTGATTTTATTTATTTAAAAAAATAAGGTATAAAACAAAATTATCAATTAGCATTCTTTTTTAATAATATTTAACACGTATCCTAATGAATTTATTTGGAAAAAAAGAATATAAAACTTTTACTTACATTTTTATTATAAATTCTGCAACATTTTAAAATTGTTAATCCATAGAGTACTTTTATTATGTGTTAACAGCACATAGCTTAAAATAGGAATTAACTAAAAATATTTTGATTTTAAAATTTTGAATATAATGAAGCTTCGAGTAACCTCCAGTTGCAAAAAATGATTTCTTCATAATCCCTAATGCACTTCTAGGGTATTTTTAATAGCTGTGCCTTGAAATGTTACACTTATATACAATAAATAATACAAAGATATGATGAAGAATCTTCATTAGATTGCTATATAACTAAAAAATACGAACAAGTACTTTGATTTTGAAGCACTCGAAGAAAAATTATAACGACGTGCCTATTTTTATCATGAGGCAGAATCGTGAAGCAGCTCTCAGAAGAATAGTGTGTGTGTTTATGGCCTATCGCCAGTTAGGCTGATAACGGAGCCGTGAAGCCGAGATCGACAAAAAGTACGAGCAACGGAATAAATAGCGCACAATAGCGTTCTGAGCCGAGGTAGGCGACGACGGTTATGCGGCGGAAGACTCAAAAATTCAACTCCGGCTTACTTCCCCTCACGTTCTGTAGTGTCGAGTCGGCGAAACGTGCTGGTGCGCTTTCTCGCTTGCTTCCCGCGTAAAATGCCCGCCGCAAGAACTAAAATCACACACACACTCGCACTACAATTAAACTAACAAGTGAGAGCCAGAGTCCAAGTCAAGAACTCGATCCCCGTTGTCAGAATTGAACGACTCAACACATCTAGATGGCCTTTAGAGTCGAACGATTTACAAAATTTCAAGTAAACAACGTCCGCCAGCCGACAGTAGAGGCGGCCGTTCGCCATCTTGTTCATCGCCGCATTATACTGTACTTTTCATGCCCGTGTGTGCGACGAAAGCGACAACACAACGGCAATTCGTTGAGGCGCAAGCAATATTTTGCAACAAAGCTTTCTTCTTTCTTGGCTTCACTTGACGTACTCGATCTTTCTTTTCTTGCTTACGATCCACTCATCGCGGATGCGCGCGCGACTTTTTTACCCTGTTGTCACGAAAAGAAGCATTTTTATTGTGGCGCGCATATAAGATACTCGCCTTCTCGCTGGCTGGTGCAAGGCCTCAAATAAACTGAGTTGCTTTCAACGCCTATTGGTTGATCACATTGGATAAGGCTTTATCCACAACGCTTTTCTTAGTACCTAACTACCCATCCCAATCACATACAGCAATTTTCACCATCTGCTCTTCTTAATGGTTACCTTTATCTTTTATATTTAAGAACATTCATCGCAAAATTTATTGAAATATATAAAGTAAAGTATGAACTGATCGAATAATTAAATTCCAAAGTTGCAACGTACATTATTTCACATTGTGAAGAGTAGCTTAATCACTTCTTAGTACAGTTTACAGTATTAT
>JAWWEM010000054.1:14630978-14648417 GCA_035582935.1 Ormyrus thymus | reverse complement strand
GGCACCGCGCACACACGTCGCACGAGGAAAGTAAAAATTCCAGCTATAAAATCAATCGACTCCGCGGCGCGGCAGGAGGCCAAATTTGGAAAAGCTCGATATGTAAAATCTTGATTCGATTGCGGTCGTGGCCGTGCCTCCCATCCTCCTCGATGCGGTGCCAGGGGGCACGAAGTTCTGAATGCTCGCTCCTCGATTAGAAAGAGAAAGGTTGTCATGTCAGGTGTCGTAGTTCCGCGCCGCCCGCGGCTCATTACCGAACACGCGCAGTAGCGCCTCCGCGAACTTCCGGAGGCGTTTATACCTTCGTGACGCAACTCGATTCTCCGGTGAAAATTGACCTGTGCACTTCAGTTATAGGCATTTCTCGCGCTCCTATTAGACTTTCTTGGGAAGCTATTAATCGACGCCGATTTTTCTCAAGCTTTTCTGTCCTTTTCTTTCTGATGCTTCGTTCGATTGCACTGATTACAACTGCCGCGGAAACGCGATGAAGCTTCTAACGCGGAAGGTGAAATCGAACAATCTTTATTAAGTGCATTTTGTTAATGGTCTCGATCAAGAGTGTTTTTTTACTTGTTTTAGTCTTTATTATATATTTAAACGCTTTAGTCAGTAAACTAAGTTTTTTGTTACAACTACTTCACTTTCATAGTTATAATATTTCATTTTGAAGATATATTTAACAATTTATTTACATGCCAATATACCCTATATTTTTTTAATCATGTTTTAACAGAATTATTTTTCGAGCTTGTATTAGCGATTTAGTAAAGATGAATTTTTCCGTTGACAATGAAATAAACTTTTTTCAAAACTTATTTAAAAGTCCGCATAAAGTGGTCTCGAAATTATAACGCAGTGCTGTGTAAAAATTGAATATTAATTCAGGTGCAAAAAAATAGTAAGTAACCCATTTTTATTTTTAACGAAGCCTCACTAAATTTTCAAGTTTCATTTAAAACTTTTGTATTTATATATCAACGAATAATAAAAAAACATTGGTAATTCTTTTTTAAACTTACTTACCTAGTTTTGTCAGAGACGGAGCACATGGCGCAACAAACAAAAATATAAATCAAAATAGAACGCTGCAAACTGTCAATATTCCACTGTTTCGCTCTTGCGCTAACAAATCGTGACTTTGGCGAGCGAGAGCTTGAATTACACAGATTTAAGGGTGCAGCCAATGAGCCGACCGCCAACGCGTGTAACGATAACATAGTTGCATTTAAAACCGACTAGAGGGCAGGTGTGCTAATCGCAAAGTAACAATAAAATTTCTCAAAAATAAATGGACTAAAAAATCATATAACATATAAAACATTTTTATGTCACATAATGTACACAATGTTTTTTACAAATTATTTGAATAAAATATTTCATAAAATCTTTCTCCGCTTTCAGGAATTAAATTCATTATTAATAATTACGATTATAACAGCAACTTATTTTTCTTTGGTACATATAAATTTATAAAAAAATATATACATTTGTACTTTTATAAAGTTTTCTCAAAATCTTTTAAGGCTCACTATTTAACTTAACTAAAAGTTTGTTTTTAGCAACATTTTCTCCCATTGTGCATAAAATATCATCTATAGTTCCATTTGTCGTTGCTTTAATCAAGTACTAAAAAAGATTAAATTAATTTAAAAAATGAATAATAAAATAATGAATAGTATAAATTTAAAAAAGTTTTACCTCCATTTTCATGGCAACAATTACAACTAATGGATCGCCAATTTTCACTTTGTCACCTTTTTTAATTAATATTTTATCCACAACCCCTGGCATAGGACTTACAGCTGCACCAGTAGTTACATCAACATCATTGGATAATTCTGCTTTATACTTTGGTGATGGAACAATAAGTCTCCATTTCTTTTCCTAAAAATGAAGTATTATTTTATGTAATAAAAATAAAAATTAAATTACATGTACGATTTTTATTTATTTTTATAATTTTAAAATCAAATTTCAGTGTTACTAAATCCAACTTACATTTGTGAATAAATGAACTTCATTGTTAATTTTGAAAATTCTTGATTTTTGCACAATACCGTTAATATCTGACTTTAATTCTAAAATATCTCCTTTTTTTCTTAAAGAACCAGTCACAGTATTCCATGGCCCGAGGTCATTTATTCTCATGGAATATACTTCTGGCTCAACATACTGTACATCTACAAAAAATTTCTCGTCGCCAAATTGAAAATTTAATCTTCGATTTAACGAATGGTTCAATCTAAATCCAGTTTCCGAAATAAAAGGATTAAATGGATCACTTGTTTTAATAGAATGTTTGAAAGAATCCATCTCTTCAGATAAAATTAGTGCAAGTGCACCTTGAGCCACAATCTTATTTGGTACCTGTACTTTTGGAAATAATGATTCATAATTTTCTTCAATGAAACCTGTATGAACTTCCCCGTTTCTAAATTTTTGATGCTTACATATGTCTTTAATAAAATCAATATTAGTTTCCAAACCTACAATCTAAAAATTATGTATGATTATATTTGTACAAAACAACAGTTTAAAATAGTGAAATGCTCTTCTACTAACATTATACTCTGAAAGTTTAGCCCTCATTACATTCAAAGCTTCATTTCTATCTTTTCCCCAAACTACAAGTTTGGCAATCATGGGATCATAATGTACTGAAACTTCATCATTTTGACGAACCCCAGTTTCCACCCTAACATTTTCAGCTGGCAATGGTGGAACTAAATGAAGAAGTTTTCCAGCACCAGGTAAAAATCCTTCTCGAGGGTTCTAAAACATTAATTTTAGTAAATAATCAAATTATGGTTTTAAATCTTAAAAGTATTTTAATTTTATTTATCTGCTTACTTCAGCATATATTCTAGCTTCAAAAGCATGACCATTTAAATGAATATCTTCTTGTTTTAAAGGTAATTCTTCACCAGCTGCAATCCTTAATTGCCACTCAACTAGGTCAGTACCTGTAATGGCTTCTGTAACTGGATGTTCCACTTGCAGACGTGTATTCATCTCCATGAAATGAAATTTGTGTGTATATCTGTCCATTATGAATTCTACTGTACCAGCACCTACATAGCCAACAGCTTTTGCTGCTTGAACTGCAGCTGACCCTAATTGTGCTCGAAGTTCTTTTGAGATTCCAGGCTGTAAATAAATTTATATATTAATTTATTTCGTAAAAATTTAACTTGTCTAATATTTCATTATAAATAATATTTGATATGTAAATATTTAATTATATGTTTCTTTTAATTGCTAAAATGTATAATAACAATTACGTTTAACATTTAACTTACAGCAGGAGCTTCTTCAATAACTTTTTGATGTCTCCTTTGAACAGAACAGTCTCTTTCAAATAAATAAACTGCATTACCAAGACTGTCAGCAAAAATTTGTACTTCAACATGTCTTGGTTCAGCAACATATTGTTCTAAAAGAACTGCTGAATCACCAAATGCTTTTTGAGATTCTGTCCTTGCAGATTCAAGAGCCTGGAGGAATTCTTCTTCTTTCGATGCAATTCTCATACCTTTACCTCCCCCACCACGAACAGCTTTAATCATTAAAGGGAATCCAATTTTTTTAGCTTCTTTTATTAATGTTTCATTTGACTGATCATCACCATGATATCCTAGTAGCAGAACATAATTTTAATTTAATCTTTATATTATATTGTATAATATTAATATTATATTATATTGTATTATATCTTATATACTCTGACTGTGAATTAATAAAATAAATAAATAAGCAAAATAAATTAAATTACCTTCAATAACTGGAACTCCAGCCTTAATCATAATAGCTTTTGATGTACTTTTAATACCCATATCTCTAATTGCCTTAGCAGGAGGGCCTATAAAAATAATATTTTGCTTTTGACATAATTCAGCAAATTCAGTGTTTTCTGACAAAAATCCATATCCAGGATGTATAGCTTGACATTTTGAACTTTTAGCAGCTGCTATAATTTTATCTTGTCTTAAATAGCTTTGATTTGAAGCAGCTGGTCCAATGCAATATGCTTCATCAGCAAGTTCAACATGCATAGAGTTTTTGTCAACATTACTGTAAACGGCAACAGTTTTAATACCAAGTTTTTTTGCTGTTCTTGTAATACGACAGGCAATTTCTCCCCTGTTTGCAATAAGAATCTATAAATTAAACATTATTAGTAAAGTAAATTCTTAAAGTCTATATTACAAATTTAAATGGAGTTTTAAACTTAAAAGCACAACATGAATAATTTAGTGTATACCTTGTCTATAGTCGTACAATTCACAGATCCAAGTGAAAATTCTCTGTTCTTATAAATATCTATTCGACTAAAATAAAGAAATAATTTAATTAATACATGTACATTGTAAATATGTAATAACTATTATTTATTAATTGATTTTAATACACAATACTTACTTTTTCAACAATGAATTAAATCTCTTTAATCCGTACATATTTTTAATAATTAACCTCACTACTTTATTGTTAAAATGGGATGTTGATTTGCTAAAGTTTTGCCTACAAAATGTAATTCTTTTTCTAACTTTTAATTCTCGGCATTTGAATTAAAATTGTTTTTTATATATAAAAATTAATATGCTAGATATCTTACTTCTATAAACGAATTTCTACAGAAAAAAAAAATATTTTTAAGCGCTCTTTTATGGGTCCGATTAAAATATTCGACAATAATGCAAACATAAAAATCCTTATCTTTATCGTCATGGCACTCTATAACTATATAGTAGTGCCATTTATCACTATCTCATAATACGTTACAGCGCTGCGGGTGGCAATACTTGACGTAGGTACTTTAATTTAGTCATTTGAATAAGTACGGTGGTGCAATTTGCAATCTTTATGAACCATGAAGAGATAAAAATTACTTTATTACAATATATTACAACTTCGAGATATCGCCACCTCATTTAAATTTACATAAAATTTTTAGCACTGTAATCAATAACTAATATACTCGTGTCGTCGTCGTTAAGATACTAGATCTATTGAGCCATCCCGGAGATTAATTCATCTATTTAAATAGGATTAATAGACTTCTTTTTTATTCATTTTAAAATACAAAATTTGTAAAGTTATGATTTGAACACATAAAAATATTGAAAAAAATGTATATTAATTTTAATATTCGTTTTATATGAGTAAACATAATGTTTGTTATGAGCATTTTTATGTAATAATAAAAATCTTTAAAATAAGATAATTTTTTTTATTTCCAATAATATTTTATAAAACATTTAATTTCATTACATATTGATTAATATTTATTAAAATAAGAATAGAACTTTTAAGTCTTACATTTAACAAATACTGACTTTACAATTCCATGTTTCACAAAACTTAGAATCATTGCAATTTTTATGTAGTGTAAAGCATAAACTTTTTAAATTTGATATACTACATTATTTTACGAAATAACTTAAAAAATGTAGTTAATTTATTCAGTTTATTAAATTTTTATTAAATAGTATAAATAGATTTTATGTGTAGTATTAATAATCAAAATTTAAATTTAATACAGATAAAATTTGTTGATATTCCTTATCACAGCTATTTTGCCAAATGCTTATTTTATTTAATTTTCATATATGATATTAATATTAAAAAATATTTATTTTTCATTGGCTTTAAAATATTTTTTTTAATCACTTAAAAAAGAATCTTATTTTTTATTATAAATCACTTATATCTAATATAAATCAATATTTTATCCCTTTACAATCATTTACAAATGCACAATTATACAATTTATAATTTAATTAAAATCTTATTGGTGGTGTGAGTGTACTATAATTTCCTCTTTTACCAGTTGGTTCATAATCACAAACTTCAATATCAGATTCTGACGAACTATAAATTTCAACAGTTTCATTTTTCATTTTCTGAACATCTAGTTCAAGAACATCATCATCTTCCCCTGAACAAACATCTATTTCAGATTCTATGTCGTGATCTAAGTGCTTAACATCTATTTCTACGTTAGTAACCACTGTACTATCAGCAGAAGTATCTGAATCATTAAAGTTATTATTTTCTTGATCATTTTGTAACTTAAAAGTCAAAGAATCATTTGTTTCTCCATCTTCATTTTGAAGACTACTTACATCTAATGATGCATTACTACTATCATCAACATTTATAAGATCTTCAGATAATGTTTTTGGCAATACATTATTTACAACTGATTTTGAACTTATTGATGTACTTGTAAATTGTTCTTGAAATAAACTTACTTCTGGTATTTTTTGAGCAGTTTCGTTTGTACTGGTTTTTGTTATTGGAGAATTCATTAAACTTTCCATTTCATTAGGTTTATTACCTATTGTAGATTTAGAATCTTGATACGATGAACTGAGTAATATGTCTTTAGATTTCAATAATTGAAATCTAAAATTGATGTAAGCTTCAATATTTTGAAAACAAACTTCACACAATTTTGGTGGCAATTTTTCTTCTTTGGTGACCTGTAATAATAATTTTTTGCTTAATTCTAAAATATAATTGATAAATATTTTTAATAATTATTAAATTTGATTAAATAATTATTAAATAAATTAATTATGAAAAATTATTAATAATTAATGTATTCTTTTATAATATTAATAGATTTTTAAAAACATTCAATATATAGACTAAAAAAACTTACTTTTTGTCCAATTATTAATTCAATAGCTGAACTCAATTTCATGCACCACTTTTTATCATAAGATCCTTCACAATTAAAAGATTTTATAAGTGAATCTTCATCAAATATATTTCGCCCACTCTGTTCATCTATCAATGGTCTCCGACAACCACGACAAACGGTTGATTGCTAAAAAATTATAATACGTTTTTGTAAAAAATTGTAATACAGTGAAATTGAAGTTCCTGTTTTTTAAAATAAACCTTTTACGTTTAGAAAGTAGGAAGTAAAATTATTTATATACTTACCATTTTTTTGAAAATAGTTTTGTTTTGTTATAAAATTTAAATAGAAAGGATTTCTACGCAAATTTTTGCTTATAAATCAGAAGATACCCATAACAAAAATGTTATTAAACAGACGTCACTAAAACCTAACCTCGAATTATGTAGCGCCATCTTTAGGCTTACTCTTTGCGTCTGTGTGTACTATATATATGTAAGATGTAACACATAATAATAATTATAAAACAGGCTTATGTAGGCTTTATTTACAAAAATTCTTTACTTTTATAAATTATGGAATATTAATATAGCTTGTAAAAAAAATTTTATTCTAATCAACTCCTAGTGATAAAATCTTATAAAATCTTATGACATTATGGTGCAAACACCCATTAAATTGTAGAAAGTATTTTATAAGATTTTTTCAATAGGAATAGTTTTATAGTATTAAAGTCACTAACAGAAGTTTTTAAAATAAAATTCTTTTTTCTTATTCATGATTTATAAATTATAGTAAAATTTTAATGTTCAAATAACTTATATTTACATTTGATTAAATAACAATAAGTTTAAAAACAATTTTTAGTATATTCTAATTATTTATTAATGGTTATAGGTGTTACATTTGCCGCTGCTGAAAAAGAATCTGCAGTTTTACTTATCCTATTTGGTGTTGAAATTAATCCTAAAAGCACACAATCAGCTTCTAACAAAGTTGTATCTTTGGTAGAGCCTAAAAATTTTGTAGATAACTCTAAATCCTTAATCCTTAAACGCACTTTAGCACCTCTAACATAGTCACTGTAAAAAATAATAGACATACGATTATATATAAAGAGAAAAAAATATTTTATTTCTGATTTAAAATGTTTCATACCTATTGTTTTTTATTGGCTTTGGACAAACGCAGTGAAATTTCCAACCAAAATCAATGTACAAATCATTATTTACTACTTCAAAAATTTTTCCTACTACAACTTTTCCTTCTGGGTCTCCAAGCTGCAAAAATAAATTTATAAAATTTTAAACTTAAAAAAAATCATTTTTTATTATTGGTAATTATTTAAATTATAATTGATTCTTACATTCATCAAATTAGATTGACGAAGTAAAGTAGCAAATGGTACTTCTTCTGTGTCTTTCACAGATTTTTTTTGAAGTACTATTTGAGAATCTGCTACAAGATTATCAAAGTTTGAAATCTCTAAAATTTTCTTATGAGTGTCATCTTTGTTTTCGTTAATATTTTCACTTTCATTTGATGCATTTTCCGAAATAGTTTCTTTTGTAGCAAAATATTTCGACGATAATGGTACTAATTTATAAACGCTTTTCGTTCTGTACAAGTGAGTAAACATTTTTTCAAATTTGAACATGTTATTCAGATATTATAATTTATAAAAATATTTAATTAATAATTTAATTAAATCACAGTAGCCTCTGGTTCTGTTAACACATGTTTTTCTTCGGCGCTAGTTCGTCAATAAGGTTGCAAAGTAAAACTCAGATTAGGTTAGGAATACAGATTGTAAATGCCTGGAGGATGACTTTTAATCAGTAAGGCACGTGCAAAAACTTTTTTTTTTAATATTATAAATTACTTTTTATAAAAAAATTGGTGTAAATATAAAATTTCAGGGCAATCGAAAATTTTACTGAATCATTGAAATTAATAAAATGTACCAACGTTACAAGTCTTTAAAAACAACATCGAACCTTCCAGTTCTACAAAACTTTCGACACGATCTTATTAAACTATTTTCAGATAAAGTAAATAATGACAATCCTATAAAAAGTGTGGAAGAAGAATCGGTATCAAAATTGCTTGATGAAGCTGCAACTTTTACAGATATCAACAATACTGAATGGGCAACTACTCCTTATCCAGCAAATGTTGTTCCAGAAGATACTAAACCAAAAAAACCAGCATTTGATCCCTCTGAAACATCCGTTATTTTATTTCCTGGCCAAGGAATTATTAAAGTAGGAGATGTTCAGTCATACCTGAAATATCCCAGAGTAAAAGAACTATTTGAAATAGCAAATGACATTTTAGGATATGATCTGCTAAAAATATGTTTAAAAGGTCCTCAGAATATTTTAAATCGTACTGAATTCAATCAACCAGCCACTGTAGTAACATCATTAGCTGCATTAGAAAAACTTCAAGAAGAAAGACCAAGAGCAATTGAATCTTGTATAACTGTTGCTGGTTACAGTGTTGGTGAACTTACTGCATTAATATTTTCTGGTGCTATACCTTATGAAGAAGGATTAAAATTAGTTGGTGTTCGAGCTGCTGCAATGCAAAATGCTTCAGAACTTTCATCACAAGGAATGCTTTCATGTTATTGTACGCCAAAAGCTAAAGAGTCACAAATTTGTAAAGATGCTGAAAGATGGGCAATAGATATTGGAGCACCTAATCCGCTTTGCAGGTAATATTTTAAACTGAAAGTAGTTGATAATCTAAATAAAATTTCTTAAAATAAAATATAAAAATTAAGATAATTTTTTATAATTTAGTCTAATAATTTATTTTATTTTTTTTTATAATTTGCATAATACCTGTAGCTTGTAATTTTTAAACGATTATAATAAAATTAAAAAAGTATAAATATATATATATATATATTGATTTAATAAAATTTATAATTTTTTTAAGGGTTGCTATCTTTTTGTACACTCAAGGCAAAATATTTGGCGGAAGTAATGAAGCTCTTCAATATATTGAAAAAAATAGTCATGACCTTGGTTTACGAAAAGTTCAAAGACTTCCAGTATCTGGTGCATTTCACACTCAGTTAATGGAACCTGCTTTAAAACCATTTATTAAAGCTCTAAATAACACACCTATTGAGGAACCAAATACAAAGGTTTATTCAAACTATACTGGACAAATTCATTCAACAAATATTGATAAGGTGAAGAAACACTTAATAAAACAAATTGTTTCTCCAGTAAAGTGGGAACAAATTATACAAAGAATATATCAAAGGCCAGAAAATACAAAATTTCCAAGGACATTTGAAATGGGTTCTCGTGGATCAATGAAAACCATATTAAAAATGATAAATGCTAAAGCTACCGATTCATGTTTTGTTTATTAATATGATAAAAATAAATCTGTGTAAATAGTAGTTCTTAATTTTGTAAAAACAATTTTGAAAATATTTTCAATAAAAAGACAAATAATAATTGCATTCTCTTTCTTTTATTTAAATGTCATTACAGGGCATGTATAATAAATAAATAAATATATAAATGTATATATATATATATAAATTTATATAAAACAAGTGTAAACCTAAAAATAGATAATCGATATACAAAGGCATTGAAAGAATGGGACTACAACTAATATAATTTTCTTTAAAATGATCCATACTGACATGATATCTGGTGGTAATTTGTGTTTAGAACATATGTAGTCTAATAACAGTTTTTTTTTTAATTATAAAAAAGAAGTTGATACATACACTTCTTTTAAAAAAGTATTCAGTATATATGTATAAATAAATATTAAAAATGTGCCCTGCCTTCACAATACAGTATAAATTCCCATCAATTATAATTTTATGTTTTTTAATTATTTTGTCATTTTAATTAACATTGATTTTAATGTACTTTTAACAAGATTTTTTGTGAATAGTTTTTGAACACATTTTTATGTAGACTAGTAACATTGACGTTTGATAGATTAATCTTTTTATAATATAGTTAGAGAAAAACATTTTCCAATTTAATGGAAATGATAGACTAAATTTTTAATGTTTACTGTCTTAACCTAAGTCATGAAATAAAAACTAAAAAATTTCAGGTTTACCTGATATCAAATAAAGTGTGGATCTAATTTTTACAATGTATATGTTGTAAATAATGCACCTAAATTGAAAACATAAAATGATACTGGTCTTACATACTGTGAATTGCCAGTGTTTGTGCAATTGTAAAAAAATAGTATTTATACTCAAATTGTAAACTAAATTTATAAATATAAATTATAAAACTTATATGAAAGTATAATTTGTGCAAAGGTAATATAATTTATATAACGTCGATATAAAACATCACAAGTTGTGTGTGGCAAAAAAGTATTACAATAGTATCATATTGTAGGACTCAAGTAAATTGTAACTAAAATATTAGCTGCCATAAGTTACATGATTTTTGGTAAAAAATTCTTATTTTAAGACATTGACATATTAATAACAATTATTAGTTAATAATAAATGCATAATATTTCTCATATTTGAAATATTTAATGCTTTCATTTTAATATATTATTTTCTTTCATTCTTTGATAATGATATATCAAACATATTAGTACATACGCGAAATTAAAATAGCTATAAATTAATTTTAATACTTGTTATAAAGATCTTGATATTTGCCTTGTAAAAAAGCATAAAATTTAGTATCATTATGAATGCAACATTTTATTAAAGTATTTAAGTCAAGATCTAAGTTAATGACCTTATTCTTAATAAAAATGTTTATCAATCTTCAGAGCAATCAAATTAAATAAAGTTGGTAACTTTACATTTTTTTGTGTGAATCATAATACACATTTATCATTTATATTATGAAATAAAAAAATAAAAAAATATGTAACCAAAAAGCTCTGATCGCTTAATTGATCCCAGATATTTAAATATTACGAATATGTCGTGGTCTGCGCACTAATAAACAGCAAGAAGATAAACCAGAACTAACTTTTGCTAATTCAGAAATAGGCAATGCTTTAGTTGGAAATTCCACTATTTCCGAAAATACTTTACTCGACTGCGGTATTTCATCCGGCGTTCTATGAATTAAGGTTCCATTAACATATAGCACATTAGCAGCTTCATCTTCAGGAACAGTTAATGTTTGATAACTATAAGTTGCTTCTCTTTCAATTCTCTACACAAGAAATAAATTTTTAAAAAATGACGCTTTAAGAATTAAAAAATCAACATTTTCAATCTATATGTAAAATTTTAATAATACAAAAATTACCTTTAACACTTCTTGTGATTCTTTACCAGCACCAACACAAATGAGATCTGGTCCTGCCATAGATAGAAGTGCTTTAAGACGTTTAGATTCAGCTACCTGTTAATATATATTATTAACTTTTACTTGATCATTGAATGTAAATTATATGATGATATTATTATTATAAATTAATAAATCAATTAGAGACAATATTAAAAATAATTTTAGTGATTTTATACATATAAAGTGCTGAGTGCATTAATCAACTAAATTAAGTGATCTTCTTTACAGAAATAAATGAATTAAAATTCTTATAGAATTAAATCTAGTATGAAATTTTCTAAATAAATTAAATAATAAATAAACATTATTTGTTTAATACTAAAATGAAAATATGATATTAAAGCAATGATTTAAATTTTATGTAAAACTCTGTCTAGATTTACAGATGGCATAAAGGTTAATAAAATTCATTTGAAAAAATTGTAGCATAATTGAATTGAGAAAATTAAAATCATATATTATGAAGTACATATTTTTATTCTGTGACTTAATTTTTTAATTTTATTATTTCTTTAAGTTTTTATAAAGATGAAATATTTATTGAAGAAGTTAATATTGATAAAGTAATTAAAAAATTTTATTATTTGTAGTTGTGCAATAGGTGAAAAATATTATTTATGTTGAACAAATCCATTTTTAATGAATTTGCATAAATTCCCTAACCTGAATAAGACCTGAGGTAAGATTCTCCACTACTGTTTCTTCACCTCCGTCTCCAACCTTAAATGCATTATGAGACAATGAATGTTGTGAATCTAATCATTTTTTTTATTTTTTAGTGTCTCTTCTGTTTGAATTTAATAAAGTAAAACGAAAAATTAATTATGAATGATAAATTAATTTAAAAAATAATTATAAACTATAAAGCTTGAACAACCATCAAAAATACTTGACATTCAAGCTGTATTAAAGTTTTAATTTACCTTAATGGGAGCACAAGGATATTCTGGAAATGCTGCAGCAACAGCTCTTGCTCCAGCTTCATTTGTAAATTGAGATAATCCAACAAAAAATTCCCTACCTGAAAAATAAATTATTGTTTATTTTTTTATGTACATTTAAGGTCTCTAAAAATGCAAAAAAATTACCTGTAAATAAAACATCTCCTCCATCTAAGCGAGCATTTTTATCAGCAATTTCTATCAGAGGAATTTCCAACTCTTTTTTCAGAACTGCTCTTATTGTTTCAATCTAAAAAGTATTATTTAATTAGTTTTATTTAATCGAATTTTTATTATTACATGTTCATAAAAGAATTTGAAAGAATATTTATTTAATAATAGAAGCTGAATAATATAATTAATGCAAATAAGAGTGGAAATAAGGTTTTAAACATAAATTGGACTTACAAAATAAATAAAAATACCTATGTATTTATATAATAGCTAAATTTAATTATTAATATATTAATTATTAATACATCAACAATGGAGTAATTGGTTAAAAAATTTTTATTTTGTCAAATAATAATTCTAGTTAAACAATTTATTAACTTTTAATACTTTGTAATTTAATTTTTATGGAAAACAATAATAAAAAACTTAATTATCTAAGTATCAACATAACTTCAAGAATAATTGTATGTACTACTGTACTTGTCAGTTACTTAACTAGGAAGTATAAAAACCGACTGCAAAAAAGTAAAATTTAAAAAAAAATCATACAAGTACAAGAGCTACACCTCAAAAACATTATTTTTTCACTGCGTGCAGTAAACAGAGCTTGCTTTTACGAGCTCCGATGGCAATTGAAAAATTGACGTACTACGTAACGCGTCCCGTATATTTAAAGACCGGCAAGAGTAGAATGAGATCACTCTCCCAGGGTGAAACGAACACTTAAAGATGTAAATTTCCACGAAAGAATCAACGAAATTTAGCCTTTCATACTCACTTCCTTCAGGCGTGAGGGCTCGTTAGGACGAGCAATAAGGGCAATGCCATTGCAGACGACAGCCAGATCTTCTACGAATACGCAGAGAGGTGAACTCTCATCTGGAGGCATCTCCACGACATCAATATTGAGCTCACGCAACAGCTGCGCTAGAGCTTGGTGCTGCTTCCTCGCCTCCTCGAGTTGCACCTCACCCCGGGTGCGAAGGGACAACGGGATTCGGCAGAGCACCGCGTGCGTGTAACGTACCGACATTGCTGCTCTACGAGATGTTAGTTTTCAAATCGGCCACTCCAGTAATGAAGTACTCCCTTTCAACTCAATATATCGGTAGATTATTCCTTTCACTGTAAGCGCGCGCTCCTTTTTCGCGTTTGTTGATTTCCTACTACTCGTACTCTTCTCTAATACAGCGCGCTTTGCTTCCGAGAAGAGCCCGCGTCAATCTAGTCATTATAATGCGAACGCTACAGTGCAACTGTTGTATGCCCTTCATTACGTATATCTATATATACTGAAGGCATATACTATACCTACGCAAAAGTATAGTTAGTGGCACATACGCATAAGAATATATGCGATACACATAGAACCCAACTTTAATTTTTAAATGAAAATTTTAATTAAAACCAAGATTTATTTTTATTTACTTTAGAAAGATCTTAAAATTATTGACTTAAAAGATTATTTTCAGTTCCAGTTATTTCTACATATTTTGCAAAGTCATAACACATTCTTTTTTATTTAAATATAAAAATTAATTTTTTATAATAGAATATTTTTTTGAATAAAAGTTTTTTTATGCATCCATGAGTTTCGGATCTTTTTGAAAATTTATTCTTAAAAGACAATTCTTGCAGGTACCAAAAAAATAAAAATTTTGCAAGGTGGTTAAATAATTAACTACATATCTAGATATTTTATATAACATTTATTTTGGTTTATCACATGTAAGTTAATGAAACTATAACTTAAGAAAACCTATGGACATTTAATTTCTGCATAATAATTAATTCTACATTGAAAAACATTGGTAACTTACTTCAAATTGTGTATAAAAAAAAGACTAATATTACTTTATAAATGTCAAAAAAGTTGTACATTCGGCAAGAATTTGAATGGCAAATGTTCATTTCGTGATAGATATTTGAAGAAAATATTGAAATGGTTATTACTTGTGTAAATCATTTTATGAAATATTTATACATTCATTTTTTATAATACATATAAAAATAAATATATTAAATTACTTTTAGGAATGGATTTTATTTACTTAATTAAATGAACTAAAATGATGCACTTTACTTTAAATCAACTAAAGTAAAAATAAATTATTGATCCATTTTAAGTAATAACGTTCATATTTTTCAGTTATTAGAGGTCATTTAATATGTTTGCAATATATATGTAAATATATATATGTAAATGTATATTAAATTCAAAGTTCTCGTTTGATTGAGATTTTTTTCTTAAGAAATTGCTATATCACAGTTTTAAATATACTTTAGAATTTGAAAATAAATTAACTAATAATATTTTGTTATTTACAAAAAGTATTAAATATTTCTGAATGACATTTAAAGCCCTAAAATATGTTTTTGTAATTTTATCCAATCAACAGTTTTTTGCACAGGAGTTTTTTTCTTCATGAGTACTTTGGCAGCTTGTTGAAATTTTTCTTCATTTCTTCGAATATACATTTTTGCATCTTGTTCTAATTGAGCAATTTTTTCTGGCCTAATTTCTACCATTGTCAGCATTTCAGTTAAATACGGATTAAATCTGTAGTAAACGTGATCCGGCAAAAGGTCGTTAAGCATTGTATGAACAGCTGTAAAATATATTTAAGTTATTAATTACATTATTAATTACATATATTAATAACGTATTCAAGCAAAAGCTTGATAAATATGTACATTAATTACACAGGCCCTTAAAAAATAAAAAGTGGTCTGTCCCATAGACTAGGCTACCATAATCCGTGTATATTTTGATCTATCAAATCCGAATATAACCTTAGTTCTGCTCCATCACGTTAGGATTTTGAGATATCTTGATCTTTCACAACTCAAGCTGTTTATTTTGAAGATGAAAAAAATAATTCGAAATTCTCGTTTACAACGTAGTTTAGTGTCCCTCGTCACATTTAAATTGCATTTTGTATTAAAACAATTTTTTTTCTTTAAAGAATACAGTTCAAATCTCAAAAGTAAACAAATATTCAAATGAAATGAATCTTTAGAAATAGGTTTTTGATCTTGAAAATAAGCATATCTTCAAGTTCTTACAGATCAAGATATCTCAAAATCCTAACATGATGAAGCAAAACTAAGATTCGGTTTTAGCAGATCAAAATAGATGCGGATATGGTAGTCTAGTTTAGTGAAACAGACGATTTCTTTTTTTGTGTGCCTGTGTTATTATCGAGTTGATAAATTTCAAAAGTTTATTCTTTAAAATTATCAAAAATTATCCTTTTCTTTTGAAATTACAAAATTAAGGTCAATATATCACTTTTTTGAATATAAATATTAAAAAAAATACCTTCTGTGTCTGTTGCACTGTCTAAAATTTTATAAAATTTCTCTTTCCAACTAGAAGCTGTTGCTTCTTTCTTTTCCTCATCATAAGTATGCATATTAACCGGAGTTCTTCCAGTACCAAACGAAACAACACATTGAATTTGATGATTTGGCCACAATTGTTTTGCTTCATGGATTGCAACAGCACATGGATTATTTACCATTATTCCTAAAATACATTAAATTATTAATACATTATAAAATTAAATAAATTTTCAAATAAAAGCTAATAATTACCTCCGTCTTGATGAAGAAACTCTCCACATTTAAATTCTTCAAAATAACTTGGAGCAGCTGCAGATGCTCTCACTGCTTCCCATAATTTGTGTTTGTGAGAGCCTATGTACTGACTTTCAGTTCCAATAGGAATTGAATAATTTCTGAACACATAAGCCATTACGCGTTCATGATTTACTACTGTTGAAATGGCCGAAAACTATAGAGTAAATTGTTATTAAAATTTTCATTGTTAAAACTAAGAGTAAACAAGTATTTTGAATAATTTTTTGTTGTTAATACCTTTGGTGCAATCGGATCTCGCGTAGTCTTAATCAAGTCTTTGTCGCCTAGATTTTCTTGCAACATTGTTTCCCATAATGCAGTATCATAATAAGCATGACTCCAAACCAAATTACTGGTACCACGCAGTGGGCTCTGTGTAAATATCTTCATACTCAATTCCTTGTACAATTCAGAAATCTCATCTAAAGATTTCCTCTTGTGTCCTCCTACAAATGTTTATAGATTCATTGTAAAGACTTGTAATAAAATACATAAACTAAGCATTATAAAATTTCATGAAATTAAATAAAATAAAAAAATTAATGAGTAAAATATTTGAACTCGCCAATCAATGAATAGCATTAGTTGAGCAAGTTGAATGATTACCTTCTTCATTTCCTCTTAGGACTGCTTTAAAAAACGATTCATGTCATGTAATGTTTTTATAGTTAAACCGAATTAGTAAAATAAATAAAATAAATTA
>JAWWEM010000054.1:14615928-14626603 GCA_035582935.1 Ormyrus thymus | reverse complement strand
TTAGGATTTTTACAGTCTGTGATCAAATTAAAATGTACTATTGTAATTTTTTCTAGAAAATTTTTCTCCGTGTACTTGATTTATTTCAGAACTTTCGTAACAGCCATATCAGAAATAACAGGGGGTGTCCGTTTTGCCCGCCATGACCATCTTGCCCGGGTCTCCCCTGTGCGTAATTTAAATAATTTTGGCTTTTTACTTTCTTGACGATTTTCAATTTTTGATTGATCGGACTCTTATTACATATTTGTATGGTGCACTTGCTAACACAGCTAAAAGGAAAACTGTCATAATAGTCATTTTCATTTGATTTTTCCTTCTTCCCTTGGAGGCATATTACTGGCAGGTTTCTATATAAGTGTCAGATTTCCATATTACTAGACGAGATTACATCTACGTTTCTCCAGAGAATATTCCAGAGAATGCCCCTCCATTTTCGTGAATATGAACAAAATCTCGGGAGAATACAATTAGCTCGGTTACTCCCAAAATATATATATACATTACAACGCGGTTGAAGTTGAAAGAAAGCACAAGAGGAATTGGAAAAATAGTTAATTATAATTATTTAGTAACTCGCGGATAGTAAAGTCAATAAATGTTAGTTTTCCTAAAGAAAAGTGTCTTTAAGCAACGATGATGCCATCCGTGACAGTACACCGAGAAAATGTTTGCTGACGGATATGCATATTGTTGAATATGCATAATTGAATTTTCAGTTGGTTTAACGGAAAATCCTTTACTATAATATGAACGTAACACGAAAATTTTACTGTGCGAATTTAGTGGAAATAGCTGGATCAATCATAATTTTTTTCTCGATGTAACTACAGACCTCTGATGAACCACTGATTACCTCCCGCCAGAAAAATTTTATAATACAAATTCTTGATAGATGTAATTCTCGCGGGTTTCTTCCTTAATAATTGCCAATCAATTGAGCTTATTCGGAGGCTTTTCAAAATTTAGAAATTAAAAAGAAATCATTCGAGGAGTTTAACTGATCCCAAAAATAAAATAACATTCTGCTACGTATATTAATGTAAAAAGAAAAACAGTAAACAACCATCTCGCAAAATCGAATTAAAGCGAAAACAACGCTTAAAATAAAAAGAAACTGAAAAATTTATGTTTAATTGAACTATTTCGTTTACTTATAGATTCATTGGCGCATGCTTGTGTTCCCCATCGCCGACAGTGCTGATATTAACGGAATACTGTCCAAAGGGCTCGCTAAAGGACGTGTTGGAAAACGAGGCTATCAAGCTGGACTGGAATTTTCGGATGTCTTTGATTCACGACATTGCCAAGGTACTGATACATCACCGTAAGAAATGCCTCGTATTAACTTCGGCCGATCAATTTTCCTTTGACTCCCTGGTTGAGTAAACCTTTCAAATGATGAATGATGCTCGGCGCGTTCATTTATATCGCCTCGCGAAGATGCTTGTTTAAACAATTAAAGGCACGCGCGCCGAGGCAGCGAAGTGAATTGAAACAAAAGACGAATAGCTAAATAATTGATTTTATGATAGAGTACTTTATATAAAGAATAAAGCTGGATATCATAGTGATGGATTAGGAATTACGTACCAAATACACACATCAGAAGTATCGAAGTTGATAACTTGTTAGCAATCTTTTTGCTACAATTATTATCTAAACGAAAAATTTAATTGAATTACGAAAATTCGAAAAGGTGGTTTTCTTGTTTAAATTTGTATCAGCATCTGTAATAATAATAATAATAAGGTCTTAACCAACTAATTAATTTACCATTTTTATTAAAAACTTTTTTTTAGAGGGTAATGCAATTTTGTTTACAGGGAATGGCATATCTTCATGCAAGTGAAGTGTCCGCACACGGAAAATTAAGGTCTTGTAATTGTTTAATAGACGGAAGATTCGTTCTAAAAATCTCCGACTTTGGGCTAAAAACTCTGACAACACCCTCGGACTTAGTCATGGACGAAACTTATTATACAAGTACTAGTGAAATTTTGTAAAAATCATTTTCTAATAAGTTTCCTAAATTAATTTATTATTTGTGCGCAGAATTACTATGGGTAGCCCCTGAATTGATACCCGTCACCATAACTCCTGGAAGTGTTGCAACGCAAAAAGGAGATGTTTATAGCTTCGCCATTATTCTTGAAGAAATTGTAATTCGCGGCGGTCCGTATGAGGATGCTAGAACCTACATGACTTCACAAGAGGTATATATATCAGTTAAAGTGTAATTCCGCATCCGGCATACTAAATTCATATCGATTTTGTTTTTACTTATTTCAGATCGTCAATAGAGTTGCTGCCTCGGATTCTCCCCCCTTTCGACCGGAAGTTGCACAAAAAGATTGTCCTGCTGATATTGTGTCTCTTATGGAAAAATGTTGGAATGAAATACCCGAGGAAAGGCCTACGTTTCACGCCATTCGAGGAAGTATACGTGGAATCATGAAGTACATACATCCCCATGATTATAAAATTTTGCCAGCGTTTACAGTTTACGAACTCAAATAATTTAAGTTTAACGAACAATTGTATCTTTTGTTAACTGCAGTAAACGAAGAAATATGTTTTACCTGCTATGTGTTAATTTTGAATAATTAAGTGAGAAATGTTGTATTTCAGAGGCTACTGCGAAAATTTAATGGATGACCTTTTGAGAAGGATGGAGCAATATGCGAATAATTTAGAAGCATTAGTGGAAGAAAAAACCGAGCAACTGAGTTTAGAAAAGCGGAGGAGTGAGGAACTTCTGTATCAAGTGTTGCCGCGGTAAATTTCAAAAACGATTACTACTGCTATATATGAGTTATACTATTAATCTGCTCATTGTGTTTTAATTTACAATGATATTTACTGATTATAGTCAAGTTGCTTGTCAATTAATGGCTGGAGAGATGGTACAACCTGAACAGTTCGAATACGTAACCATTTACTTCAGTGACATTGTTGGTTTCACGGCTCTTTGCGCTAAAAGCACGCCGATGGAAGTAGTTGATTTTTTGAACGATTTGTACAGTACTTTTGATCGTATTATTGGTTTTTATGACGTTTATAAGGTAAGAACTAAAAATAATAAGAAACGTTGCAAATGTGAGAAGCTATCATTTAAAGATAACACCATATTTTCACCTTGCAAGTCATAATTTGCGTAATACGTTTACTACCGGTAACAAATAATTTAACTATCAAAATACTGAAGTGCTGAACCTCGGTGCTGTTAATTTTAACGATTCTTTCGTTAATTGACATTATTAATTCGATTAAAGGTGGAGACAATAGGGGACGCGTACATGGTAGTATCAGGTTTGCCAGAACGAAACGGCGATGAGCACTCCAAGGAAATTTGCTTGATGGCACTGGCTATCCTCGATGCCGTTAAATCCTTTACGATAATGCACAAGCAGGACGCACAATTGAGCGTGAGAATAGGAGTACACAGTGGACCAGTATGCGCGGGCGTAGTTGGACAGAAGATGCCTCATTACTGTCTGTTTGGTGACACTGTTAACACAGCTTCGCGAATGGAATCTTCGGGACTACGTACGACTCGTGGCTTTTCGTTGCTTCGCGTGTAAAATTGGATTTATTTATAATGGACTTTTTTCATTTTAGCTTTAAAAATTCACGTGTCGCAGGCGACCAAAGATATTCTCGATAAATATGGTACATTTAATCTAGAATTAAGAGGTGAAGTTGAGTTGAAAGGAAAAGGCAAGGTGACGACTTATTGGCTGACAGGATGTTCAGAACCAGATCCTCGGCCGCCGTCTCCAAAGCACCGCAGAAACAGTACAAGCTTGCAAGAGAATAACAGTACCCTTAATCCCTTGATCTTTCCTCCAAATAATATCAATGGACCAAAACCTACCAATAACACATTTATTAATCTCTCTGAGTTGTAAACCATATCTAAATACATATAAATATATTTCTTGTGATTTAAAGTACAAATAAAGATCTCTTAATTTTATCACAATGTTTTTGTTGTGCTTATTTTGAAACCATCAGTCCCATTGATTAATAAAACTTTTTTAAGGATTCAGCTGAGGATTAATAAATAATTATTAACTACTTTATGTGCAGGGCAATTATTTTTATTTAAATCTATATTCAAATACAATGCTCATTACACTATAATTTTTCTTTTTAGTATCATTTGACAATGATCATAGCCTGACTAAAATAAAGTCTTTTTTACGTTATTTACATTAATAGAAGCACGAACAAAAATAACTATTAATTTTTTAGATCGATGGTAATAGTTAAGAATATATAGCGTAATTGAAAATTATTAACAAAATAATAATTTCAGTATTAAGGTTTGTAAATATGATCCTTAGTTATAAAAACTCGAAAACTCTTCAATAAAAGTCGTGTAGACCGGTACACTTCATAGATTTTTTAACTCTTGGATTACGTAATGTACTAGATTATTTTTCATACATTATTTTTGCATTTATCTTGTAATGCAGATTAAATCATAATATAATTTTTTTTAAAATAATAAAAAATAATAAAAATAATAAAAGAAAATGATTAATTCTAATAATATAATAACTAACAAAATTGTAATAATAATTTTATAGTTAAATATTATTTTTTAAAAAAAGTCTTTCAATCAATGATAAAGTAATCAAAGGGTTAAAAATTCAGCTTAACATTAATAGCTTAATTAGAAATATTTATATCTAATCTAGAATATTTATATATTCGTTTTGATAATCTTTTTTCTCCAATAGTGCACAACATTTTGTTATTTTTTAACTAAGAGAGCGTACGTCTCACGTCCATCAAAATAGACATATTTTCTATCATTTTTTGCTACTCAAAAGATATAGCCTAAATCATTATTATCGTCATAATATCGGGCTGTATTCACGTAAATTATAGCGTCTACTTTATTTTTATTCAAGCCTAAAGAAATGTATGTGTCAGGGATTCACTTATAATTGTTAAATTTTCAAATTTATTATAATACATTCTGTTCCATGCTACTTGGATGCCAAGAACATTATAAGTCTGAAAAAATAAATTATTTTTTATTTAAATATTTAAATTTTATTCAGTTACATTTCTTCAAATAATTATTATTTGCTCACCGAAAACTTATAGCTTTAGCTGCAAGAAGTCTGTTGCATTCAGCTGTATCTGGCAAAGGTAATGGCAAATAAGGACTTTCATTATCTTGCTCAGTAAAATCGAATCTGTGAATCCTTGGTGAAACCTTCATATCGCCGAATGGTCCTTTGAGAATGAGATAATGAAGCGACAGCGGGATTGTGGTTTTTGTTTTTAAAATTAACTGCAAATAAAAAAAAAATTGATTTGAGTAAATTTTTATGTAAAAATTAAAAAGTAAATTATAGGACTAATTTATACTTGATAAGTCATGTCACGTTCAGAGCTTTGTGTTGGATCCCGTTGGCTGTTATTTATGCGAGCAGTAACAACCCATTGGTTATTAAACGCAGTGAACCGAGAAGTTTCATAAAATAACTTGTGCACAAATTCATCTGTGCGATATGGCTTCATTTGTAAATCTAAAACAAACGATTTAAAGCAATCGATAAAAATAAATTTATATGCATTTGTTAAAATTTTTAATAAAGAATATATATTTACCATTGAATGCGATTTTTTCGTATGAAAGAAGATCAAACACGTTGTCAAAAAATTTACGTTCCTCTAAATTTTTTGCATCGATATCGCGCAATGCTTCCATCACGTCAGCTCCTGAGCGATGTGGATGAACACAATGAGCCTCGTGCTCTGGACGTTCATGATTAGGTCCCCGCCATGGGCATCCAATCCTACTGTATTTACAACTTGATATTCTGCAGAAAACAAATTGTGTATTAATAGAATATAGCAATTTAAACAACAAAAATCTTTTTCGTAAGTTTTAAAATTACTTTTGAAAAATTTAAAAATCTTAAATATTTGGAGCAAGCAAAATTTATGATATTTTATTATGTAGGTAATTAGGTGTAGGTGTTTTTTAAAAAATAATTAATTGTACTTTTGAAAAATAAAAAAGGCAAAGAAATATATCAATCTGTGCAAAGTACTATAGCAAGCTATTTTTATGAAAAACAACTTAAAAGCTTTTTGCTTAATAATGAATTTTTGTGCATTTATTTAGTTAACATAAATACAAAGTACAATAATTTCATATGTTTACCTCTCTTCACACATAGTTTCTTCATGGCGTTCCAATGAATTTCTGGGAAATTCCTTGGCACAGTACTGACATTCTGCTGGCAGTTCTGAGACAGCCTTTTCTACCGCAAGGTTTCGAGATGCAGAAGTTTTACTGATTTCAATTCTACAGTTGGGACAAGTTGCTAGCTCATCCCGTAGTCTAGCATCAGCCAGGACGTGAGTGAAGCATCCAGCACACATCAAATGACCATTGGTGCACTGTGAACATGAATTTAAGTATTTTTAATCTCATTCGAATATAACAGAAGATTTAAGAAAAAAGTGCTTCTCGAAGAATCATGTATTCATATTTTGAATTCTCATCAGGCGAAGCAAAAGTCAAAGAGATACTTGGCTTTTGCTCGAACCATTTTAATTTTTTTAAAACCAAAATAATATATTTAAAAGAAAAAAATAACAATGGAAAATGACTGATAGCGCACTGATAAGATTTCCTGTTATAATTTTGGAAAGACTAGGATAATTTTTGCTTTTGGTTCTGAGAAAAACCCCTTCGATACACACTAATCACATAGAATAGTCGAACTAAATCATGTTTATTACCATTACTTTGATGTTTTATAACCTGAAACACAAAACATTATGGGTACTATTAATACCTAGCATTAAAAAATAAACCAGAAGGTAACTCAAGTTTCTTTTACTATATTTTGTATTAAGTGACAAGTTAAAGGATAAATAGTTTATAATGAATATTTTATCTATATATGGAGTAGGATGACAAGGAAATAGACAGGGAGAATACAATTGGGAAAAAGTTTAAAGACAGGAAGAAAATAGACTTAAAATAACTGATCACTTTTAACTTTGTTTTATTTCTAAAATAGTTTCAGGCTATACATGATAATACAAAAAAGTGGGCTTTTGTAAACGCTTTCTTGTTTGTTTCTCACTCTCACTCTCTCGTTACATATATCACACAGTCTTTTGGTAATGTATCATTCGCAGATTCTTTAAATATTTTACACCAGCGCAAAATATATTTTACTTGCAGTTGTAAATACAAAATGCACTATATATGTAGTAATAAACAGTACACTCCAAAAAGAAATTCTTGTAGAATTTAAATCAACACTATAAGTATGCTTTCATTTTTTCTCAAAGTCTGTTAATCACATTATCCTATTTTATATACTAATTATAAATGAATATTTACACATTTAACAATTTAATCTTTTGTCTTTCCACATAGATTTATTTAAAAGATTAAATAAGTTTTAAGCAGAATGCTATTATTATTTAAACATTCTAAAAATATCACAGTTTTTTTCTAAGTATTTAAATAATTAAATTAAATTATCACCTATTCTACACATTAACAGAAATTTATTCACATAAATAAATAAAAAATATAGTATTAAATATAAGCTTTTATATACTATAAGCAAATGAGATGTATAATGATAAATATGGTGTTGTTTTTTATTTAAATTAATATGCATTAAAACCTTATTTTGGTTTAAATTCAGTCTATTAAACTCTAAAATTAAAAAATGAAACGTAACTGTAACTCAAAACGTGATCAACTTAAATATTGTTCTTTTTTACAAAACTAAAATTTTTACTTACCTTGCATTAAATTATTTATTAAATAATGTGCATTGTAAGGGATTCTAGTAGATTAAACATTTTAAGCATTATTTTTTACTTAAAAAGACTATGCAGTTTCTCCCAAAATTAATATTTTCTTACTTGTTTCAATCTACATTTAACATATATGAAATTTAATTTTTGAAAAAATATGATATGATAAAATGCACAAGTAAAAACTAAAAAAATAAAAATATCCAAGGATGTAAGTTTCAAAGGCTAGCATTCATGAATCCTTTTATTAAATGAATAAATTTCCGCGTGCCAGAACTCGAAATGAAAGGAAAACGGTCTCCGAAGCCTATCTCATTACAAGTGCGCGCTTTCATCATCAGGGCCGGTACAACAGGCTACAGCGCAGCGCTCCCACAACGCAACGTCATAAGCGCACCGTGCCCGTCTGCCCCTACCAGCAACTCTGTCAATAACGAACAGCTGTTTTTGGGATAATGCCATTCTCCCCTTTCGTTTAGTATGATATCATGCCTCGATAAGTATTACTTTTAATTGGAGATTTCAGTTTTGAATAGGTAAGGTAAGCGCTAGAATATCGCTTCGAGGCAACCGATAAATATATATACATGTCTTTCCAGCTCTTTGTGCCAGGCTTTTAATTGGATATTATATTTTATTTCACATATATTTCGTTTTATTTTGGCATATATTTATATTAAATGTGCTGAAATTAAGTTTTACCATGTTTTGAGGGTCAATACATGCTACTTTCATGTATTAGTCTAAAAACCTATAAAGAACAACAACAGGAGTAGAGACAATATTTGAGGTTAATTTAAAGGGCCAAACAAGAATCGCAACATTGATATGGGATAGGCGACACATAAGGTGGAGAGGGCAAAGTGAGCGACTGGAGCGAAGGTGAATAGGTTACTGGTGCTTATCGTTAAGTAAACAAATAAATAAGGGATTATGAAGGGATTGAGGTTAACTGTGGTATACAATTACGTCCGCAATCGAGCCTTTAAATAGGCAAGAATGCGTTATAAATACAGTGAGATATAAGTGACGAATATACCTAGATAAGAAAGAATAAAACCGGCTCATGAGTACCTGGTAAACAGCGGCGCGAGGCAGGTCGAAGCAAACGACGCAGCAGAGTATGCCGCCCAGCCTGTGCTCCAGCTTCTGCTCGGGCTTCCCAGGAAGCGGAAGGCCGTCCTGGCCAAGGGCTCCCGACGACTGGAGAGCCGGCAACTTCCGCCGCTTGCGCTCGGGCTCGAGGAACTCCTCGGGCTTTTCAAGCTCGTCACGAATCGTAGGCGTCGACGAGGGAGCTGCCAGAGCATTTCCCGTGCCGGGGCTCGACATCGTCGTTGTCGTCGACTCGGCTGCTACGCTGCCGCTCGACGAGGCAGCCTCGCTGCTCGACTCCGCCATTATTGCCGTCTGCCTCTTGGTCTAGCGGTGCTCCTCGGGCCACGCTCGCGTCCTCCGTGCAGCCTTGCCTTCTGTGTGCCTTTTAACTCGGCTTGAGAGCTGCTCGACTTCTTTCTTCCCTTTCTCTCTCTCCCCTGGTGTTATCGCTGCCTCTCGCCGCTTCTAGCGGCCGAGAGAGAATTGAAGAGAGAGAGAGAGAGAGAGAGAGAGAGAGAGAGGACGACTGTGTTGGTGCGCACCGCAAGCTTGTGCGCGTAGCGACTCTCGTTGCTGCAGCTCCTGTCGATGATGACTTGGAACTGCGCAGATGTCAAAAAGAGAAATGCACGTTACCTAGGTGTATTTATGCGACTAGGTTCTTTTGCTTTTGTAGTTAAATACAGAGCACTGCCTCTTCTCGCAAGATTTTTCTTACAAATTAGGTTTCATACAACAAAGTATTTTTTAACGAGTTTAAAGGCGACTCGATGAAAATTCAAGGATTAATAGACAATATTTTTGAGTCGAAAACAAAAGCACAAGAAGCTAAAAAATACTTGGCATGTGGATTACGTCACTCGTTAACACAACTAAACACTTTTAAAAAGAAAATAGGAAATTTCCATATACGGGCTTGAGAAGGCTTCGAGTTTTTAAATAGCAGAAATGGGGAGTTTATTCCCCTGCGACGTGAGTCCCATTGCTTATACACAAGAAAAACTAAAAATATAAGCGTATACGGAAAAGGGGGGGAGGGTACGGGGGGGAGGGACGTAGTTGGTTGACCGATAGCTGCATACAGCTAATCCCCTCTAAGTGAACGAGCGAGAGGAATACAAAGAGAAAGGGAAAGATAGCTGGTTGGTATTCTTTTCCAGTTGAAAGAAGTGAGAAGGAAAGCAGAATGACTAGTGAAGAATCGATGCGGTCGACTTTCCTACTTTCGTGCAAGCACATTCTTTTCTACTGAAGCACAAATACCTACAATTTTTTATGCGTTCCTTTTGTTCGTCTTTAATAAATATAGACGAAAATTTGAGAGAAAATTGTAAATTAAACCAACAGTAAATGCCAAGTTTTTCTTTTTTCTGATTATTATGTAAAAGGTTACATAACTTTTAAAACACTTTTGATTGGAAACAAATGTGATCATTCAGTTAAGTTTATGTATAATGCCAAAAATCGTACCGATTCGCGTTCGATAAAAAACAGCTGATCTAAGGCAGGCGACACATTTCATCTAACTCTTTCTCTCTCTAGCAAAATACTCGCAGGCGCGCTGTCTGCTAAAGCTGCTGCTTCCTTACTATATATATTTGTATATATATATATATATATACACTCACGTTTCTACGACGTCACACAGCGCAGAATAAACATGCAGGCAGCAGAAAATATAATGTCAAAAATCGTACCGATTCGCGTTCGATAAAAAACAGCTGATCTAAGGCAGGCGACACATTTCATCTAACTCTTTCTC
>JAWWEM010000054.1:14602200-14615828 GCA_035582935.1 Ormyrus thymus | reverse complement strand
TTTCTAGCAAAACACTCGCAGGTGCGCTGTCTGCTAAGACTGCTGCTTCCTACAAGCTCACGCTTCTACGCAGTCATGCAGCGCGGAGTAAGCATTCAGTAGAAAATGCCACGACAACTTAGTCCGAGAAAGAATTTTGACTCGGAATTTCAAAGCATAAATAAAACCAGCTTAGGACGCGCACGAGGTTAAGTAGCTGCTTGCTATCGTCTCTTTGTTTTTATTCATCTTCGCGTTGTCCGTGCGCAGCTGCGCGGAGACATTACGGCAGAAACACAACAAAAGGTGTCTTGTGTCGATTGACAACTTAATCACTTTAAAGTGCAGCGTCACACTAAAAACAAGAATTTATCACGATTCAAGTTCACGTTCATAACCAATTTTTCTGAAATATAAATAGCGGACATAAAAACGCTAAAGTCGCGATCAGTGAACATGGATAAACACGTAAAGGGGGGAGGGAGAGTAAAGCAAATGCGCAATATGTGTGTCGGGTGTCCGTCGTTGTCTGCAGCATTTTTATATTAACTTGCATCAAAAAATCATGCTTATATTTATACATTAAACTAGCTAATTGTACGTGCGTAAAAAGTACGTTTAATTAGTGCATTCGCTGGATATCATTATCGAAAGCCTCTATTGTAATCCTCTAGACTCGTTAATACTAATAATACTAAAATACGAAAAATGCACGACAGTCGTACCTGGCGATGAAGAAGGTTCTGTCGATGAATTTTTGCGACGTTAACGAACAGCGACAATGATCGAAAGCTTTCGAAAGGAATGCGACCTCACTGCCTCGCGTACATTTTGACAATGACAGTGACCCGTCGTAGTATTATGCAGCAGGCCAGCGGGCTGAGGCAGGCAGCACAGGCAACGCAGCAACATACGCGCGTACCTACACAAAGGATTGACGTGCGCGCTCGCGTAATTGGTTCATTCTCCTGGGGCTTTTCTCGATGTTTACCTAGAACTAACCAATCCTATCTCGGCAGCATACGAACCGCGTAGAAACAACCGAGGGAAGCAGTTGAGATTGGGCGTTCCGCTGCACGCACACATGCGCGCTTTGTGTGATATAGAACGCATCTGCGCATACGAGATACGACGATCCCTTGATCCCCCCCCCACTTATTATACTACCCAGCTGTGCAGCTCCGCTAGACATGGCTTCTCCTGCTCTTGCTTTCTGCTGCTTTGTTTGTTTGTGAGGCTTTCACTGCAACTAAATGCTGCGCCTTGCTGCTCAGGATTGCCCAGGATTGCATATAGCGTCGCTAAAAATAAAGAATGTGCATGTAGCTGGTCAAGTCTCCATTATGCATTAATGTCTTATCGACCAGATAGCATCGAAATCTAATCTATTTTGTCATTTGACACGTTCCGACAATTTAATGATTATATTATAATATAATTTTCCAACATTTTTAAGACAAAGAAAAGGTAGCAAAATTATCTAATTAAAATAAAAAAAATAAAGTACAAAAAAATAATTTTTTTTCGGTAAAATTTGTTATATCAATAATTTTATATTAAATTCAATTTATGGAGCAAGTAGTAAAATTTCAAAAACTTGAGAAGCACTCTTGAAAATAACATAAAAACTTATCAAAATCCATAACTTGCAGCAGTTTTTTATGTGCATCTGTACCATTTTACGATAAGTTTATAGATATTTATATACATTCTTTTCCGTTGAGAAGAAACTCCCTAAAAATTTCTCGAAATATAAAAACAAATATTACAGTTTCAATTCGTTTTAAATATTTTCTTTTGATTCATTACAGAATTCAGAAAATAAAGGTAAAAAAATTAAAAAAAAAATAAAAGGTGAAATTATTTTAAATTCAATAACAATTCAAAATATTTATTTTAAAAAAACAATTAGTTAATTAAAAAAATCGTATTATTACAATTTAATAAAAACGCTTCATACTTTAGGGTAAAAGTTCATTGTCAATTGTTTTCGGTAAAAAAGTTTTCTCAAATAAAATAATTGTGTTATTCAATGAATATAATGCACAAACAGCGTGGAATATATTTCCGGAAAATGCAGCAATTGTTTTTATTTTTCAACGAATCTCTAGTGAACTTCCCCTTTAAGGTGGTTGGAACGATTTTTATCTTCAATACAATATGCCTATAAAAATTGAACTCTGATGGCTTTTTGGCAGCATTATTTATGCACTATTCAAATTTCAGCCAATTTCCCCGAAAAGAACTGGAAATATAAATGTCTAACATTGGTATGTTTTACCCAGTCCCTTATGGCGGAAGGTGCGATAGAAAATCTTTTATCGATTCGTGATGGAAAACGGTCAATACAAACTTTGCAAAAAAACTAACACATTATTCTTAAAAGTATAACAAGTGATTACAAGTCGAAATCAAAAGTTTTGCCCGAGAAATTCCGGAAATATTGCGTTACAAAGTTTTTTTTCACGGCATATTGACTCCGAAACGTGCCGAAGCAGCGAATGGTGACGGGAGAGAGTGATAATTGAATAAATATGTTAATAAATCTTTGCTTTCTAGGAGTAACAATGCTACAAACTAGACTGACGCATTCCAACCACCTTAAAGGATTTTACGGATTTGAAAATTATTTAAGGTCTAAAAAGGAGATTGTAGATAATTGTTTAAATTTTTTTATTATTAACATAATTTAACATTATTACTGTGTCGAGCAAACGTTCACAGTCAGTCAAATCGATAGCTGCAATCAGAGGCACACTTTTATAGTGCTACGTTCATGTACATTTTTTTACTACTATATTTTTTTAGCAGGCTGTTTCGATGTTATTATTGTTATTATTTCACAAATTTCTGCAGTTTAACCGTCTAAAATTTAATTACTACTAAAAGCATTAGTTGTAATTTGAACAGCCCCACTCGTAAATCTAAAATATCGTGGTACTCTAAAAAATAAGGAAATCTACGCATAGTCATCCTTGCGGTCAATTAAATTCGTAGCTTAGAATTCAAACATTCGATGAATCACCCAAATGCGTACTTGACTCATTAGTTACAATGAATGAATTATTTATTATACAATATACGAATCCCTGGAAATACTTATTCAAACTATGTGAAACATTGAGCAACGCTTGTTTCCTTATCAAGTGCCATCACAGATAAATGGGCCAGAATAAGGGGCCTGAAATCTACAACTGCATACTTTAAAAAAGGAGTAGAAATCTATTCTGCCGAATTCTACAAAAATTGAACAGTATAGGAAAGTACTCATTACTTGCAAAATGCGCCTTTTATTCAATTATATTTTTATTGATTGTAAAAGCAGTAAATGCGCGCCTTTATTATTCAGAGCTCGTTGCGTCATGAACTTTCAAGATAGTATTGAAAAAAGTCGAAAGATGAATAGTTTTGTACTTATAATGTGACGTATAGCAGTACACACAAAAAACTTTTATCTACAAATTTAAATAGTACGTGATTTTGGTTATCAATGAATTATTTCATATCTGCTTAAAGAATAGTAAAGCGCTTTTTCTAAGAGATATAATTTTCTTTTATAAAAACAATTGAAAACATTTTAAATATCTGCTCGTAGAATTTTAACATGTTAAGTACTTAAAATAATAATGAAATTAATTGATTAAATGTTATGTACATGGTGCAAAAAAATATTGTGAAAATCGCCACACACTATTTTATTACATATTAAATTTGGCTATTTAATTTATTCACACATCTCACTAATTTGAATTACTTCCTATTAAGAGAAAGCTGTTTAGCGGTCGTTGATGAACTTGCATCAGATGATGCTTCATGTGCGACTGTAATACAATACATTAATTGCATTTATATTGTAAAATTTATTTTACTACCCAGGAGAATCCGGGTTCCGGATCACGGATTTAGTTCAGACTTTGAACATGGTTTCATATGAAAAATATGAAGAAAGCCAAAATATTAGGGTTTAACGCTTAAAATTTTTGTTATAGGAGATAAATAAAATTATTTTTCCCTAAAACTTCGTATTTCGTTATTTGACGAATTATATGACGATTTAACCCACCTCTTATTAAATCTAGAAATTCGACCAAAAAAGCAAACAAAAGTAGAGAAAAAGACCGATTTGAGAGGCTGTACGTTGAAAAATCTCCAATGTTTCAAAAATTATGGATAATTAAATTAGAGTATCAAAAACTATATAAAAATGAATAAGATAATACGCATTACCACGTGCTCATATTTAATTATCCATAACTTTTGAAACATTAGAGATTTTTTAACGTTCAGTCTCTCTTTTTCATGGAATTTCTAGAAGCTATCGTCAAATAACGAAATACGAAGTTTTAGAGAAAAATAACTTTATTTTCCTCCTGTATCGAAAATTTTGAGCGTTAGACCCTAATATTTTGGCTTTTTTCATATTTTGTTATAAGAAAACCGTGTTCAAAGTTTGTACAAAATCCGTCATCCGGAATCCATGTACCCTCCTAGTAAGTCTTAATTATGAAATTTACCTGACGTCTTGTGGCTTGATTCAGTTGAAAAATCCGAACTTAAAATTGCTTTCTGCGAAGGCTCTTCATTCTCTTGATTCTCTGAATTTTGCACTAAGGACACCAGAGTATCGGTAGAATTTTTAGAAATATCATACATTTGCCTCTCTTGATTGTTTTTATCGTTAGAGAGTTTATCGATTTTATTAGACAATGAATGTAACAAATTCTGCAATTCTTCTTGGTCTTTCCTTTTAACACATTCTTGCTGCAGCGTAAGTATTTGCGCACTAGCATTTTGAGCCATATCTTGAAGCGAAACTACTTTTTTCTAAAACAGTTATTGATAAAGTTAATGCAAAAATCTCAAAAAGTTAAAATTATAAAAATACTTTAACAGAGAAAATACATACATGATCGTTAGCTACGTCTTCTTGAGTCCATGTAATATTCATGGTCAGTGTTTGATTAATGTGCGTTAAATTCTGGTTCATCTGTGAAATCGCATCCCACAGCTTTTTAGTTTCTATAAGAGTTTCATTCATTGGCACCTTCTGAGGTTGTTGGGTTGAATTAGATAAACCAGATAAAGTATCCTAAAAGTATTAGAAAGTTTTGTCTTTATTTGATTTACTATTTTACGAAGATATTTTGTTCAAACAGTTGCCGATAAATACCTTAAACTTCGTTAGACTAATCTTTTGTTCTTCTTGAGTTTGTTGAAGATTCGATGTACTCTGCTTTAAGTTCGCATATATACTTTTCAAATCACTGATGTCAATTTCCAGCTGACCAATACTGTTTTGAAGACCTTTCACTGTATTGGGTAAAGTTTTTAACTCGGGCGCTGATTTCAATTGAACTTGAACTGATTGAAGTTCTTGTTGAAGATTAGTAATCTGCAAAATAAATAACACAAGTTTAGGTAAAAAAATGACCGATCAAAACTAAATACCTAATTAAAAACCGCTGCCAATTTATTGACACTTAGCTTCCTCCTAACTAATTTATCGTTCCAATATTATCTCTGAGATTCACTAAAAACAATCAATTTTAACAACATAATTTCAAACTATTCTATATTTAATTAATTATTTATTTTTTATTATTTTATTTTTATATGTCCATTTTAGAATTTAATGAACAGTAAACAAAATTTAAATAAAAATTTTGTTATTGGAATGTTTAAAGTCCTAAAAAAACAGAATTTTTGAAAATTCATGCGCAAGCTTGAATAAAAATGCATGCGTTAATTCAATCTTTGTACAAGTCGTATCAAAAAATAATGTTCAATACAAAAGCAAAAAGGTGATTTTAACCTGGTGATAACTTTTCACACTATCTTCGTTTTGAAGAAAATTAAATAAAAATTTCAAGTAATTTGAATTTTCTCCAGCAATTATTAGCAAAAAAAAGTAATTTTTTGTATTTGATTTGAACTATATTGCTGAAACTAATGTAAACAATTAAAATAATAATAATAATAAAACATGACTGTACTATGTTATATATATAATCGCGATACCATATACCAAAAATTCTTTCTAATTTTGAAAGGTTAGTTAAAGACGAAAAAAATAAGTGATCGATCATTGAAAAAAACCGATTATTCACTAAGATACAGCTATTCGAAAAATTGAAAAAAAATAAATAAATAAAACCTTAATATCTTTTGAACTAATAAATTTCATAAGCAGAAAAACTATACAGTTCTGAACATACGAAGGATCTACCTTTTCCCGAAATTGCAAGTAATTTAAAGCCTTTTTACTCTCTTTAATCGTTGGACATAGAAAACTCATTTTTTTCGGTTTTCAGCTTTTTATTAAAAAGTTAATTCATAAAACTGCTTGAAATTTTTACAGTTTATAGCTCTATATATTCTTAATTACCAAAAAATTTTTCAGAGCAGTTGATAAATCAAATTAAGAATTATATGCTTTTTTTAAAAAAAAACACGTTTTTGTTAAAAACAAAAGAACCATAAGAGCTAGAGTAACTTTTTTTCTCTGAAATTATAGCTATTTTTATGCTCTTTAAAATGGTCTTTGTTTGATTCAAATATCTCAATCAAAAACAGAAAAAATGAGCCGTGAAAGATGCATATCCGTTCAGTAGAAGCTGAAATCCAGGCGTATACATACACACATACACACACCCACACACCCACACCCATCCACCCACCCACCCACCCACACCCACACACACACACACACACACACACACACACACACACACACACGCACACACACACACACACACACAAAACAACTCCAAAAATTATTATCACGATGCTTCCTTCTAGAGGAACCCTGGTAGAAAGTTTCCGATAATGAATGTCAAAATCTAGCTTGATTTTGACATTCATTACCGGCAGCTTTCTTATTCCAAGGAATGCAAGTGAAATTAGTGTATATTTGATTTTAACTGAAGTTGACGAATTATTTCATAAGAAGGATGTTGACTTGACGTATACGAAAAATAAAAAACTTATTTATTTACACATTTGAATCAAATTCGTGAAACATAAAAATACGATTAATTACCGATACCATTTCTTTTATACCTAACTATACTTGAAATTATTTAAAGATTCAAAAACTATTATTAATTAAACAAGGACTTTTATATCAAAATGGAAAATAAAATTTACCTGATTAGAGAAATTATTTAGCGACCTATTCAGTTTTTGAATTTCGTCGGTAATATGCGTTATGTTGGTTTTAAAATTTCTATCAAGAGTGTGGCACGTCTGCAGAGCATCAGGAACACCTTCGCTTGCCGCGATCACTAAAATTTTTATATCATAAATTAAATTGGGTAAAATGATTAATTGAAGTTGCGTTATTTCTAGCGACATATATAATAATAAGTATTAAAAAAGAATTCAAAACATTTATAAATTTATTATTATCTAAGATGCTTTATCATTTTCTGTAAAGATAAAGAAAAGTTAGACGGTAAAGCTGTTTCAAAATGTGTTTCACATTTTTCAACATATTTTATTACAAAAATATTTATTCTGTTAATTATAATAATAAAATATTGAATAATCTATTTTAAATTCTTTTTATACATACATACATAAAAATAAAGGAAAATTTAACACTCTCGTGAAATAGATTTTATCTACGAAAATACGTTCGAATACTTTTCTACCTGAGATTACAATAGCAATTGTGATTTAAAAAGTTCGTAATTCAAAATGGATAATCAATACTCAATAAATATATGGCCACAGTGTCATTGCTATATTGGTTTCGCCATTTTGAATTTCCAAAGCTGTCAATTCGCGATCGCTGACTTGAAATAATGTCGGGTCAAATTTTTAGATTAATCTGGCGCAATTTTCCGTCAACACCTTCTTTATTTGTTTAATGTAGAAAATAAAGAGCGAAAATTCCGAAAAGATATTGCATTACAGTCTACGAGAGTGCTAAATAAATGAGGCGTTTCTTTTAATCTGCTACTCGACTCATTCGTCGATTACGGTTGAAAAATTGCTTAATTTTGGAGGTCCTCTACAGGGAGAAAAATATTTCAGGAAAAATGACAAACAGTTCCGTAAAAATTGCTGCATTTCCTCCCGCATAAAAAGCGAAACTATTGGCAATATTTCGCAAATGTATTGAATATTGAAATTAGCAATACGCATTGCTTTCGGCTGAAATTTTTTAGCTGACTACACATTATAACCTAAACATAATTCTTTGACATAAACAAAAAAAATAGCTCAATATGGATAAAGAGCTTGCCTGGAAAGACCAAGGCTCTGGGTTCAAATACGGATTCGGGAAATTTATTTATTTATTTATTTATGTGTAATAAAAATCAGCAGTAAAGATAAGGTTTTATTTTGAGAAAAATTCACAATATTTGCAAATATCCACGTATTGGTAAAAATATTATTACAGACGTTTGGGCGATGTATTGGATGATGTACATTTGCCGAAATCTTGTCAATGTATGGGATAAAGAATGATCCACTATATTTCAGATATATTGCTAAAGTCAATATTCAATACATTGGCGAAATACTGCCAATAGTTTCGATTTTTAGGTGGGCTCGTAAAGCACCCACTTATGGAAAGTCAATGTAATCCAATATTTTCAGTGAAACCCCCTACAGAGAACTTAATTTTTTTGCCTTCAACAATATACATATAATAACTTTTCCTAAACTATTTTTCTCCGCTCAGCTATTTTTACCGAGCAGAGAGGACTTGCCGCTGAAAATGGACTTAACGGCTTAGCGATAAAAGTCTCAAGACAACACATTATTTAAGGCCTGAAACGCTCGTAAAACGAATCAGCGCTCCTTCGCCAAGAATAATCGAAGGCGCCTCTCCTCCCTCGGAAGTACCTTGATCCAATTCGGCCCGGAGGGCGGTCAGCTGTTGGCGCACGTCGATGAAGAGCCAGATGAGGACGGCGGTGACGAGGACGACGGTGCCGGCCAGAAAGACGCTGCAGGCCCTCAGCAGGCCCGGGCAGGCGGCCCGGCTGGACTCGCGGCCGCGCGCCTTCCTGGCGCCGCCTCGCGTCGTCGACACGTTCCAGTACTCCGAGCGCTCGTCGCTGCTGTCCGACAGGAGCTCCTGAGTTCCACATTGCAACGGCTCGTCAGCTATTTCCCGACGTTCTGCGCATCGCGAGGCGGACGCGCGGATTTAGTCGCGGAGGCGTGCGGTTATCTGCGGGTGGATCGCGCTAACGCTGGATTCGCATTTGCGTCAATACTGCACGCGAGAAAGGAAATTGGCGGATTTGCGTCATTGCGCGAGGCAACTCGGGCAGCCGCGACTTTCTATTTTTTTTTCGTTCTTCTTATACAATTCGGCTCGTTAATAAAGGCGACGTTGGAGGATCAAGGTTCTATTTAAATTTATTCAAAACTAACGTATAATTAGACTAGGATCGGGCGTTTGAATTATAGTTTAATCGATATTTCGATTTTAAACGTATAAATACTTGATTGGTACGTATGTAGCCCGATCATGGTATATATTTCAGTCGAACAAGGCTTTTTTTATATCTACTCGACTACTCATCGCGTGATTAAATATGGACGATCAACCGAATGTATAAGATCGATACTCCTTATTAATACACATGAAATTAAGGTGGGTCGAGCGCGATTCTCTAGTCAATGAAGCGATGTAAAAATTCATATAATAAAATACTATTTCCCGTATACTTGCACTTTAAAATAAAAATATATATATATAATTTAGAAATTTAGGAAGTACATAAAACAAACGTATGCTTTTTCTACAAAAATAAAATTTTGTTTAGATACTCATATGATTTGAGAAGTTACTAATAGCTATTTATATTATGCTAAGTCGCTTTTAGGTTATCTAGGCTTTCAATGATATAAACATTAATAGTTTAATGAAAATAATTTTTATATTCTGAATAAGTTCTTTTAATATGTTTATTTGTGATATAAAATTTACGGCATTCTATAACGTATTTATTTACAAGAAAATTTCAATTACAAACTTTTTTACAACCTTTCAAATTTTGAAAATGAACTGCTTTGCGGAAGTAAAATAACTTCATTTTTCATAATTAAATATCTTTTTATTTTGTCCATTGTCATGTGTATATTTTTGTTGCAGTAGAAAGTGCACATTTTAAACTTTTTTAATGTAGTTTTTCATTTACATCTGCAGAATTTATCGCCAAAAAGGATATATATTTCCGGTGACTTCCATAAGAACCTCTGTCAAAATACCGAACTTTGAATAATTTTTTCCTAAATATTTACTCAGCAACCTGACCTAACATTTGGCAAGAAGATGTATTTTTATTTAAAGAATCATTCCTTTCAATTTTTAATAATTCTGCAGTGATTTGCGCAGCGCTCGGCCCACCTTAATAATAAAGAGGCTCATATTTATTAAGTCGCACTAAAAATTGATTTCCCTGCCGTGTATTCTTCGCGAGAGGCTTTAACCCTCGCGAAACTTGCCGCGGCTCCAAACTCAATTTAAACTCGCCGAGCCAGGATTTCCAAAGCGTCCGCGCCGAAGGGACTTCTCCCTTCCACTGCTCCAGAAACCCGGGGTCCGAGGAGACGAGAGAGAGAGAGAGAGAGAGAGAAAGCACAGACCTGCGAGCTGCGCTTGCCGGAGCTGCGCCTCGACACGGCGTGGGGCGGCGCGAGGGCGTCGAGCTCCTTGCGCTTCTTCATCTTCTTGGTCGGCGGCCTCAGCGGCACCGTCACGGCTACCGAGTCCATCTCGAGCAGCACCAGCTTGTCGTCGACGGCGACGACGTCCCCGGGCCCCGTCACCTTCTTCTCCAGTGCCTCGCTCCTCTTGACATCTTACGCGGGCCCCCCAAGAGTCGGGCCCGCTCCTCCTCCGATTCCCCTCGCTCCTCTCGGCGGGGGAGGGGGTGCGAGTCGGCGACGGCGAGCGGGATCAGCGGCCGGCGCGGCGGGGCGGCAGCATCGCTCGAGAGCGACGCTCTCCCTGGCCCTCGGGGCTCTTTAAACGAGAGATAGAGACAGGTGCGAGTCAGTGCGGGGCGGCTTGCGTTTCTGCCTCGCGACTCCGGGAGCTGATTCTTGCTCCTCCGCGGGACGGATTACGCTTCGGAGTAAAATGACGAATGACTGGCGGAGGCGCGCGAGGGCATATCGATTTTTAAAGCCTGCTTGTAAGCTTTAGTCATGAGGCTATACTTACGCGAGGCTAATTAAATGTTTCAACATTCCGCGGTTCGATTTATCTCTCTGCGTATCTCGTTTCGTATCGTCACCAGACGTTCGCTTCGCTCTATAGATTCATCGGGTCTTATCGCGTCTTATCGCCGTGCTTTTTATTCTATTTTTTCATCGAGGCATAGAGGCGTTCGTTTTGACACTCATGCGGATGTATTTCAGCGCGTTATCGCCTTTTTATTTCTCGCAATTTAATCTCTCGCCGCTGTGCGGAGACAAAAGTGAACGAGAAACAGTATCTTGTTTTAAGTTTATCGAACTAAAAAAAAGGTACTGCGGCAAAACATTTTTTTTCTCGGTTTGTTGTGTCTCTTTCTCGAATCAGCTCGAATCAATTCGAAGCATAAAGTAGAAAAGACTGGATTCAATTACACCTTTCTAACTATGCTGGAGTTATTAACGTCATCAGAATAACATATTATGAAGCCATACCAATTAATTAACTCCTGCAGGCGAATGGAAATGTTGAAATTAACGTAATTGGCATCGCTTCCACCGAATCCTGATCACTTTAATGCGACAATTTAATTAATGTTAAATGAAATATTCATTTTTTCGCCAGAGATGTAAAAGTTTTCAATTTAAAATGCTGCAGTAACGATTCTAAAAATAATTCAAATTTAAGCTTCTGAATTCATTTCCATTCGTGTCAATTCCATTAGCAGTACTTTAGTTACGGAGCTGGACGGAACAGCACTCCCGAGGTACATTTATTTCATTTTTACGCGGTCAATAGTACATATTAAAGCGGCTTTTACGTAATTAAAGAGAAAAGTCAATAATTATACATTCCGTTTGGACTACAAAACAATATCTGCGCGGCTGTGAAAAAATAGCTGCTGAAAAAGCCATGTAATGCATTAACTGAACCGAGTTGTTTTCTACTTTTAGCATTTTTCAAAGGTCATTTGTAATTTGTAATGTTCATTTGTTTCGCGAAACGAACGTTAAGCAAAATAATAAAAACTTGGCATTACCTAAACTGGGAATATATTAATATAAATTCTGCTGTTGTTTCAATGTTAAAGAAAATCAAGCTGATGTGAAAATTCACTGTGATGTGTTGAAAGCACACTATCCGCCAAACGATTTTTGCGCTAGAGATTTTTGCCTCGCTGCGACAAACTCGATAACAATGCCGTTGGCTTTGTCCAGTATAGGTTTCGTCACTTTAGGTCTCGACTTTTAAGAAAAAGCAGTTACGTAAACAAAATTACGAGGTGGAGGCGAAGCGAAGAGGTAACGTTAAAAAGAAAAAGAAGTAAACAATAAAATTGACCAGCATTGTAGTTATAAAATAAATTCCAAAAACAACGATTGCTTACAACGAAAGTAATTCCCCTCTGATTCACCCAGAAATCCTTCTCCGTCCAATTATCCTCGTAAACTTTGCGAAACAGAAGCGCGCGGCGGCAGCGTATCGTCACATGACTCGACGTAACCTCTTGACAAATCAGTCAAAAATCCGGGACATGTCGCCGCGCGCAGCCCACTCTCCCGCAGAATCGCGCGCGTTAAACAAGACCAGTCCACGCGAAGCTCGCTCTCGCGAAGGACGAGGGAAGCCGCTCCGACACTGCGATCAATCGGCAGGGCGACAAGGGAGAGCTCAGGGCGCGCGCGTTCCGAGTGCGAGAGCACGTGCGCTCGACGTACGCGGCGGAGTGCAAGGCGCGCGCGCTCGTGGAGGTGCGCGAGCGCGAGGCGACTGAGAGAGCTGGCTTGCGGCGTCGTGGCTCCGGCGGCAGCCACTACATTGCCGAGGCAGGTACTGGAAGGGGATGAGGCAATTTTCGCGCCAACGCGAGCGGACTCGGCGGTGTGCTGAGTAATGATTTTAGGTGGTTCTTCCTTGTCTTAACGATTCGAATTGAATTTTTGGCAAAGGCATTTGGAGGCTTTTGTTAATTAACGGGAATAGTTTAGATTTCACGCTTTGGAAAACTTTCGGCCGGTGCAAGCTCTTCTTTTTTTAAACAAAATAAAACTACCGTTTAATATTATCCCGTAAAACGTCAGGCACGAAAACGAGGATCAACAACAAATTAATTAGCACTTATCTGTAAATTTTAAACCGTTTATATTGAGATTTACACGCTACATGGTCTTTTTGACAAATATACGCTACACAGACAGAAATTTTCTATTGAAAATTACCATGAAAACCATGATATTCGTAGGGCAGGACTCCTTTTCAAAAAAATTATTTGAAATCAGATTAAATTTTAACGTGGCAGCACGGTAAAAATTATTACTCAATCCTAGTAATGTCAAAATCGCATTTATTTACTCAAAACCGAATTAAATACAAATTAAACTTTCAAATTACCCTGGTAGAAATCTTAAGTAGTTTTTGACTAATGAATAGCCAGAAATGCGATTTCTGGTTTAGTTTTGACTAGTCGCTAGCTAAGCATTGCGTA
>JAWWEM010000054.1:14560034-14579365 GCA_035582935.1 Ormyrus thymus | reverse complement strand
ACAGTGTAGAATATGTAATATTCGACACGTCATAAAATACATTTTCGACACGTAATTTTCTACGTACCCACCACTGGGTATAGTTGAAAGATGATTTTTATTCATCATCATAAATATTACTTCTTTGCATATGTATGTGTACGCATATACATATTATGCATATGATGATGACGGATCGGTAAAATATCGATTCATAAAATTTTGGTAATAATTTAAAATTTTATAATAGTTTGCTTTTACTTTAAATTTAAAAACTTCATTGCCCTATAAAAAACAATGTATATATATATATATATATATATATATATATATATACACACAGTGATTTGTGAATGATAACAGAACAACAAAAAACAGATAAACGCATATACAAATATACGTATTGGTGATTTCTGGGAATTACGTGGATTTTGTAAGGTCGGCTGTCCATTAAAAGTTTTTCCAGTACATTATAAAAGCATTCTAGTATTTTACCCCCTATTTAAGTGTATTTAAATGATAAACCAACTAACCCCACCCTCAAAACCCCTAAAAATTTACCCCGTGTTACGAGATACTATTATTTGTTTTATTCCGTGTTGGAGTAAATATAAAAAATAACCCAAATCCTTTCGTGCCTAGATAGTTTTTTACCCAATTTTCAGTGTAAAACAACCCCATCATTCCAGAAATTACCGATTCGTATATAGAGCACTTCTGGGAAATCCCAGAAATCACCGATACATGCATGAAAAGTCCCAGAAATCACCGATCTGTATATTTATACTTTCGATTATTATAAAAGATAATAAATTTAGAAAAATCTTACGTATATTACTTGTTAAATTTTTATAAAATATTTATCCAAAATTAATTATTTTATACATAAAATAATAATACGTTTATTTAATGTTTCATAATTAGATTAACTGTTGGGCAGGTAATATATTATTTACAAGTTAATTAATTTAACTTAATGATTTTATTTATATTTAAAAACATTACATTAGGAAACATAACTCTTGAACATAAAACTTGCTATATTATTTTTTTACAAGTAAATAAAGATAGAAAAAACAACTCAGGTAGAAATAAATGTAAATTACATAAAACATTGTATGTATTTGAAACATCGCAAAAAACCACTAATTATAATATGCTGTTAAATAGAATAAATAAGGGACAATAATAACAGCACACACCTAATTCGTCATGTTCAGAACTATAGTGTAAAAAAAAACACTTTTCATCTTAAAAATAAAATAAAAAAATTTAATTTAAATAAAGTACATTACTGTACAGTATATAGCAAATTTTTTTAAAAATGCAATAATTTTTTTGTATACAAAACACATTTTACTTTATATCGAAATAATTGATTGCAAAGGCAATCATAGGTACAGAATTTGCACAAAGTAAGGCAAGCTAATGAAAGAAATTTTACTCAAATTTAAAAGTATCTGTAACGCCTTACAACGAAATGTTAATAATAAGTCACAGTGAAGTATAAACAATCCAAAATACACCGATCAAATAATCATAATAAAGCATCCTAAAAAAGATTTAATAATAATTAATTTTTTGCTATGATAATCTTTAGAATTACTATCCAACTATCAAGTTACGCAATAAGTTAATGAAAGCATTTATTAATTGTTTACATTGTTATTATTATTGAATTATCACAAGCTTTTCACGTAAAAAGCGATATCATTATGAATGCTCTATAAAACTTTCGAAAACTCGAATTTTCTAGACTTCCTTTGTATACATATAGTAACATTCTTCGTTATTTATTTCTAAAAATTTTGCTATTTAAACTTCACTTATTAAGCTTATTTATATGAATTATATATAAAAATTATTTATAATTTTATTTTACGTAATGTACTTTAGATTATTAATGATAAAATGATTCATATAAAGGTCAATGTTTTGCTATTTAAATTTCGATACAAATCATTTAAAAATATTCTTATATATTTTTATATAATCCATGAATAAAGTAAGTCGAAACATAAATTATGTTAGAACAAATTATATACAATAATTTCCAGAAATTAAAAAAAATTTCCCCATTTATCTGGTTCATACAATTAAAACAATTTGGAAATTTAATAATTACTTCTTATTATTACTCTGTTTATTAGCTTATAGTGTATGATTTTTATTATAAATACTTAAGTCTAATCATATTCGGAGTAAACGGATTAATGGGTGGATTGGTTAGATGTATTTTCTATTTAAAGCATTTCATTTTCTATTATTAATCTATTTTTAATGCAATTTTACTTTCTATTGGTGACAAAGTAAATTCTGTAATATTTTCATGAAAATCCATCTAGGAAATTAAGATGTTCTTTTCTTCTGTATTTATATTTTGAGTTAAATTTTTTTTAAATTATTTTGTATTTTCCTTGCTACGTATTGGCGTTATTTATTTAACAACCGTTTTTTCTATTATTACTAATATCGACATTTTTCTACCTAAATTAATCTAACGATACTTTGGTGTTAATATTGCAGTGTAAAATTACTTCTTTTGTCAAATAATTTTTTTAATAATAATTCATTTATCGTTTTGTAAAAGAGCATTTAAAATAAATTATACAAATTGCATTTTACATAAATTACATAAATATCATTACGTATTATTTTATTTCGTTTTTTTTGATATACTGAATAATGGCACTGTTAATTTGCATAAATATGAAGTTTAAGTTTACACATTAAAATGTATTATTTTTCGACAGTAATATAACAACGATTTTAAAATGTAAAAGCGTTTTTACCCATGTTTAGTCATATCACTTAATGGCTTTTAACTCAATTTTTTTCATTAACAAATGCAAAAAGCAACATTTAAAAATTAATATTTTTCCTAGATTATATAATCTAATTGTGTCATATTATTCTATGTGTCATATAAAATGTTTTACAAATATGTATTTGTATTGAATCCTTTTCGATTAATTAATTCTTTTATATTTAAGTCTTTCTTTTCTAGGGTAAAAAGAAAGAAACAATAAAACAAAAAATCAGTCTAACATTTCATAAATCATAAATGACCTGCATACTTTCTATATTTATTAGTAAAAAACACACAATTAATTAATTGATATGCTTAGAAGAAATATTTTTAAAAATTTATAAAATGAAAGTTTATCATGAAATTGTAAAAGATTTTCGTTATAATTTGAAAAATTAGCGAAAAAATGTTATTAATTTGTAATTATTATTTTTCTTTCAGTTAATTTTAAAATTAAAAATGTATTTGATTTTACTAAGACTGCATTTTTTAATAACTTGTAAAATTTATTATACCTACGAATTCTGAACTTTTAGAGTAATATTTAATCTATAAAAATTCTTTTTTTACTATAAAGCGTCTCTTTATAATACAATATATTTTTAAGGCAAAATTTTATTGTGTAGCGGTGCCTTAAACCAATTTCATTGTATTGTAAATTAAGTTTTTTATGGTACTATAAAATACCATTAAATCTTTTAGTATCACTTAAAATTGCCATGACGTATATGATGCAGTCCATGGAGTTACAACGGACCATGATGGAAATTGTGACAGGAAATTTTTAAATCTTAAGGATCGTTGATTTTCTCCGTGCAAAAAATGACCTGCTAATGCAATAGTTAAACTGGGTCCTTTGTAGTTATTAGGCACCTACAAAGATAAAAAAATTATTAATAGGCATAACCAAGATTTGAAGTAAATAAGTGAAACAATTGAATTCAACAAACGTCTAAATCAATGGAAAAATTTAATGGTTCGCAATCTTTGAGGCAAGAGTAGTAAATAAAATATGTTTCTCTTTCATTCCACAGTGGTGCTTGCAATGGTTTTTCATCTAATATATTCCATTTTTTTAAGTGCAAACCTTTGAAAGGTGATAACATAATTCCAATGTGATCAGGCCCTTGCAAAATGAAAATAAGTTTAAAAAAATAGTCTTTTTTATCAAATGCTGAAAATTTGACAAATTTACCTGTTATATTAAACGAAAAGCTTATTGTGTTTCCTTTTATAGATTTCCCAATTAAATCTAAGGTAGTTGGAATGTTAATTAAAGGAGGTGGTCCTGGAATCCAACTAGTTTTCCTAAAAGTAATTTTGTAACATGATTAAAAAAATTTATGTTGAGTAGAGTTTAAATTATGTAATAAAAATTGTTGATATTAATTTATTAACGCCGCCGTGTCTAAAATCAATCTATTAACTAGATATTTTAACCAAGTTAAAAATGATCGATCTCATTGAAACTTCATATGTAACAGTTTTCTAAGTCGCTTTTTCTGACGTCAACAGTTAAAGTCAATTTCAAATTGAAAAATTTTCGCTCATTGAAAAGCAATGAAACGGTGGTGATTTTTATTTTATTTTCAGAATTTAAAATATTAAAAAACCCAAAAAATTGTTAATAAACTTAAAATTTTTTCTTTAAGAATGTTCTTGAAATCTTATATAATTTGTGCAAAAATTTTAATACGGGAACTTTAATAGTCTTTTAAAAAAATTCTCAAAAAAAGTGCTTCTTTTAGACCCGTTATCCCATCCCTTCCCCTCCCCTTAATGGATTAAATACATTTATTACCATAAAAAAGTTGTTACAGGTAACAAATAAGGAAATCCACAATATAGCTCATTTTTACAATCTTCCACCGTTGATAGTGCAGCACCCATTTCGGGAACCATTGCTTCCACGCTGTGTGGACTATTCATATCTAAATTAACAATCCAATATCCAGTTCCTGAATAGCGCAAGGAGCCGTCCACGTTGTAATATTGTCTTTGAGTGTGCTATAATTTATAAATGTAAATACATATTTCTATTCTATTAATTAGCTAATAATAAAATTAAAGAAGTTATCATACCGCAATCATAAATCTTTCAGGGGCAGGAGCATTTGGATCTCCACTATACGGAAATCCAAGAGGGGTTAAAATTAAAACTCCAGTAGCAATCAAAAAAACTCCAATTAAAACGCTTACAACTCTTTCTGCGTTTTTTACTAGTACGACGATTGGTATCTAAATCATGAAATATTTTGATATTACAATGATCATTCCTCTTAAGGTTTCGTTCATAACTATTAATAAGTGGGCTCTAATAATAATTAATTGGTTTGTTAACGCCCATTTGTTTTAAGAGATGAGTTCAATAAATTAAACTTATTTATTCATGTAAGAAACATGTTATATTTCTATTTACCTACACATATTTAAATCTTTTTTACTTACTAAAACTGAATGTAAACCCTGTTGAAAAAATCTTACAAAATTTTATAAGATCTTATAGATTTTGGTACAAATACAAATGTAAAATCCTAAAAAATAAGATTTATATGGATATCACACTATTTTAATGAAAAAATCGTTTAATATTCTATAAAGTCCTATTCATTCAGGTACAAATGAACGTTTGAATTCGATAAAATGATTTTTATAAGATTTTTTCAATAGAGAACAAACGAAATGAACTTAAATATGAATTTCATTTTTTTGAGTATCAAATGGCAGAAAATGATTATTGTATTAATACAAGTTTTTGTTCTAATGTAAGAAATTTTATGTAGAGTACTTACAACTTTGATGTTTATAAGTAAAACGATTTTTTTTTAGATCGACTTTAATTTTTATCAAAGTTTAGGTTTTTTTCTGCATACGAAAACTACTTAAAATTCCTACGCAAACAAACTTATTATATAAAATGTACGATTTAAATTGTTATGGTGCAAGAATACTATCAACAAACGTACGCGACTGAAACTACAATTCAAACAAAATAATTTGATGAAGCAACTACCAATTATCAAAGATATTATTTTTCAAAGCATTCATACGTAAGTATGATAAACAAATATTCAAAAAAATTTTTCAAATTATATTTAAAAGACTGTTAACCGAAAATCATTCAAAAAGTCCGCATCAACAAACTTTAAGTCGAGAACATTAATACTTCTTATACAAATATTAAAAAAATTATAAAGAATTCAATTTATTATAAATGTATTACCGTGAAACTGAGAAGAAGACAAAATGTTAGTGACAGCATATTCGCCACAACAACTTCAGAATTGAGACTAGCCCCAGCGCGGCCCATCAACGGGATAAAAAGGTAGAGCGCACCAATAGTTAGATAGAACGATTGTATGTAAGGTAAAGATATCGTACCCATATGGTAACAAAGCCATTTCCAATCTATAAATTTTAAAAATATTCTGTTAATTTAATGATATTTATTATACTAGTAATTTTAAACTTGCATTATATTACCTCTCCATTTACTAAAGAAATTTTGTCGAATTACATTTCCAACTGAAAGAAATAGCACCCAGTGCAAAGGTATAAAACCTGATCGAATATCTAATAAAATACACAAAAACAAGACTGCCATCCAAAATATAGAGTAAGCATCAAAGTATAGCTGGTAGAGAATCCAAGAAGAATTGACCTCCTATTAAACATTAAATATTATTCTTATATTTACATTATTTTCAGATAAAATGTCAGTGGTATGTACGTATTGTACATCTATTTGCAATGGTAGTAATCAGACTGAAATATTTTTTTAATGAAAGCATCTGAGATTTTCGAAAATTTCAGGACGAATTTGAAAAAATTTTATTTGTAACAAAATAAACCGATTAGGATCATTGCAATATATACAGAAATATGACATTTTTTTATTGTTTATAATATTCCCTTTTTTTATACACATTTTCGCTAGAGTATTGCAGCTAATTGCAAATAGAATTTCAATGCATTATACATATTGTATCAAATATAGTACGAATTTCTGTAGTATTGTAAATAGTGATTTATGACGCCCAAGGAGTGCTGCAAAAAAAAGGATTCTAACGCCAAATAAGTTGCATCCAAGAGAGAAAGAGAGAGAGCGAGATATTTTTTTAGTAAGATCAAAAGAAGTAGTGTCATTTATGGCGACCAGGTGTCATAATTTTAATGAGAATGAGAGAAAGAGAAAAAGGGCGATGTAAGGAATTAGCCGATGGTTGCCATAAAGTACTGAACATAAATGTATATATATATATATATATATATATATAGTGTTTCAATACACATAATTTAACAGAAATTACGATAAAAAATTTGTTAGTTTAAAACAAGCTAATTTTAAATTAAATATTTGATAATTTGAAAATTATAAGTTATTCACAATTTTTAATTTTTGCGCATCTTCATATCTCAGAATTAATTAGTTTCTACTTTTTTAAAGATTGAGACGTGCGTGTTAATTTACTTGAGTATGAAGTTACAAATAAGATGATATAACGTTAATTTCAATTATAAACAAACGATGTTATTTCCACGCCAAAGAGTTAGTTTATTAAAAGAAAACTTCAAATGTTTATCATAAATATTAATTTAATAAAATAAGTAATGAAATTTACAAAAGTTGCGTGCTCTTGCAAAAAAAATTAAACTTATTAAAATATTATTGTAATATTAAAGTTTGAACAAACCTTTCTTTGACGTGAACCCATGAAAAGGAAGAAAGTCATAGAAATAGCAACAGTTGGACAAACATAAAGGAAAAATAACCATGCTGGTCGAGCATACCAACTCATTACTTTACCAAGTTTAGTAAATAGTAAAGCAATCACAGTTACAGAGATCATTGATATGATCCAGGAGCAGATCATAGTCACAATACAAATTATCAATTGCTTAACATATGTTGACTTTTTAATTTCTAGAAAAGATGAACTTAGATTATTACTGATAGAGCAATTTTTAGAATTAAAATAATTACCTCTTTTCGCACTTTGAAGATTTAAATAAAGAGAATAGAAGCCTATTCCCATACCAGTTATATTGACGATTCTCGCAATATACTCAGGCCATCGAATAACAAATGCACCAAGGAAATCAAAAAATACAAGTGAACCTTCTGAATTTCGCAAATTTTCATCTGATAAATGATATCCAGTTACTATACTAAGAGAGAGAGCCAAAATATTATCTCCAGTTCGCTGCAATGAACCTAAAGGTATTTGACTAATGGAGTCAAACTTTGTGTGGTAGACATAGCCATTCTTTGACCAAGCAAAATCTAGTCCTATAATTTAAATATAAAAAGTGTATTTTATAAAATTATATAATTATATTATTGCTAATTGTTAATACTAATTAAATTTATTTCAGAAGAATTCAAAATTTATTGTATTTTTTACAAAATTTTACAAAGAAACATGTCAAAAAGTGGCTAAATTTTGACCATAGAAATGGTTTATTTTCTATGCCCATGTAAAAATAATTTATTATATTGGTTTTTCTATAAAATATGTATTTTTTGAACTTCAATTTTCAATTTATAACATTTTTTTAATAACAAATTATTATGTATTAATGTAAAACTTTTAAGCAAATTTTTAATTTATTGAATGTTTTCATGTCCCACAAATTAGGCACTTTTTAAAAATTTATCTTTATCTATTTGTTTGTATAATGTAACGTATTCAAGCCGCCACATTCGTCACATTAAATAAAAAATTAATTTTTATTTTCTTTAAAGAAGTAATACTATAATGTTGTAGAAAAATAAATTTTACCTGATACATTGCCAAAGTCTCTAAATATACGAAAATCTGTTTCACCTGGTACAATACCACTTTCAAATATTTCTTGTGCTAATGATGAGGCATACGGATATGGCACAGATTTGGAATATTCCTAAATAATTGTTCAATGAATTTTTACCATCATTTTGTTACAAACAATCAACAACTATTAACTAACAATATACCTCAAGAATCCAAGGATTCCCTGGACCTGCTTGGAATAAGAGTTCGCGTCCACCAGCACCACAAGCTTCTAAATTAATAAATGCTCTAACTTCTTTAGCCCAAGGATGCTGAGTTATAAATCCATGTGAAGCCTGAAACGTTTCTTTTATAAATATATTAAATAAATAATATAACAGCATCTTATATTTAAAATTTGATTTACTTGTAAGATATTTTCTTCAGCACCATTAAACAAAAATATTATGTTATGTTTTAGGTATTTGGTACTTTGAGATATAACTCTAAATATTTCTAGCATTACTGCGCAGCTTGCAGCATCATCAGAACCACCTAAAAAAATATTGAATTTATAAAAAGTATTTTTTGGAATAGTTCTTATAAAATATTACACACCAGGACTTTCAACAAAACTATCAAAATGACAGTTAAGCAGAAGACTGTGTTTAGATAGTCTATGTGGACCAAGTTTGACTATTACGTTTTGGACATTTTTGTAGACATTTGTCATACCATCCAGAAATGTCAAAGGAAAACTTCCACTGTGCCTTGTTACATCTACTAAAATCTTATGGTTCTGATTTGCATTTCTCATAATACTGTTAATTGTATCAGTCAAATATTTAACAGCTAAAACTTCATTTTCATAACTTCCAGCTACTCTAGGACCAAGCGAAGTTAAGTTATAAATATGTGCTCTGGCTCTTTCAGCTACAAACTTATCTGGGTAGAATCTTTCAGTTTCAATTAATTGCGGCTCTGGTAAAATTTTTTCCAAAACAATAATTGTTAAAGAAACAGATAAAAGAAATGTTAAAGCAAATAATAAATGTTGCGTTCCATTTTGCACTTCAATTTTAGGCTTTATGACTACTCTAGATTTGAAATAAGGTACTTCAAGTGGTCTTTGAGCTAAGTGGTGTCGATATCTTACTCCGTCACTCTGAAATTATTATAATAAATAAAGTTATAGAAATATATACAAAAAAGTATATTTACATTTACATTATAGTATACCATTTTTTTATCTTTTCCAAGTACAGAAGTAGACAAAGAGATCTAGCAAGGCACTTTCAATAATAAAATTGAAAACCTCCTTTCGTTTGTAAGGCCATGCAGTAATAAAAACTTTCTTCTTACTTGCATCTAATTAGATTAAATTGTTCATCATAAGCGACTTAGGCCTATAAATAGAAGAAAAAGTGCATGATTAATGTAGTCTTTGCACCTTACCTATATCTAAAATAACCTCCTATAAGGAGCAAAAAATAGATAGCTATTTTAGAAATGATGGTCTGTAACTAAGTATTCTTCGTTTTTGTTTTGATCGATCGGTCGTTTTGCCGTTTTACTGAACTGACTTGCAGCATGTATTATAAATATATATAATTTTAATAGAACCTATTTATTTGTCATTTTAACAATGAACATTTGACAACAAAAAGTATAAAAAGACAACCAATAACATTCTATAAAAAGTGGAAAAGAAGTTCAGTACATATGCATATACATATTTATATGATGCGTTTGTCATTTTTTTGCGGCTTACCCGTTTACGCGCCTTCTACTTGCACTTCCTGAATACACCTGCTTGTACTCCACTGAGTTGTAGGTTACAGCGAGGGTTACAGGTTTACAGGCTAAAAAATAAAGCCACCTTTCAAAATAGAGCATAAATTAATGGACAATCGTGATAAATTTAAATTATGCATTATAGATATGTACTTTAGAAATGTATTTTAGTATTTTAATAACAGAGCGAATCAAATATATTCTTTTAATCGTACAAAGGAACACTGCAATGATGTAACCAAAAAACAACGGATCATGCAGAATACAAAAACTGCCAGCTCATAAATAATTAAAATGCATTATACGTTTTATGAGTAATTTTAAAAGTTAGTTTTAGTTTCTTTGTAAATATAAACCAATGACATTTTAACAAATAAATACCTTTTAAATAAACGAGCGTAACTTTTTATGTGCGTTATACTTTAATTGTAGAAGACTGATAAGTTAAGATTTTAATTAATTTTATTTTATCGATTATCGATTATCGCATACTTGATTGAATTGGATTAAAATGCATATTTGATTCATTATATTGAGTTAGAAAAGATGTGATATAAATAAAATTATTTTTGTACTTATTAGAACAAGACAATTTTTTTTAAATAACGTAAAAAAGATCAAACGAATCAATTTAAAAAAATAAGGTTTATAAAAATGTTGTTACTTCATCTCAAAAAAATTAACTTACAAAAAATTTTGCCAAGTTTTCTTGAATTTTAGCTTGATTCGAATTGAACGGTATTAAAAAAATTTTTAATTGAAAAAATGAAAAGCTTTCTTTATTATACGGCGCCAAATGATTGATACGCATATTTGTAATGATCACTGCAATAAACAGTTTGAAACCGCTCACACTTTTAAAATTTTAATTCATATTATATTTTATATTTTAAAATAATTTTAGCTTTCCATAAAATATTTTTTATAAAAAATATCATAGTGGCGCTACTGATTTTAGCGGTGACCTTTGCGTTCTTAAGGTCTGTTTGTAAAATAATTAGATATAGTATTTTTATGTACGTATATATATATCAGATTTATAGCGCTAGTATGGCATAATAGCATTAATGCCATTTCCCATTTGCCATTCATTGCCGTACATTGTAGTCACACCTTTATCTTTCTAGTGCTTGTGCTTGACTGAGGCCTGCGCGTACTGCACATTGCACGTTTATGTAAAGAAATCAGTTATACCGGCGGAAAAAATTCTTGTTATTAATTACAGTGTATAAGAAAATAACTTCAAAATGCTGGCTGCCAAACTGACTTCAAAAATTGAATTTGAAAGTTTTATAGCGTAAGTTTTTTTTTATTTTACTCGATCAGTATCAATATAACCTATAAAATAATAGTTTATAATTATAATGCTTGTATTTATTTGAATTGTTTATTATTATTTATCATAGTAAATTTGATGATTCTAGAGATTTCTATAAATTTCACACAATTTCTAATTAAATTATCATGTATAGAATTATTAACAAATTTAATCATCTGTATATATTGCAGGTCAGATGATTTGTCAGTGGTTCATTTTTATGCAATGTGGGCAGATCAGTGTACTCATATGAATGTAGTACTCGAAGAAATGGCAAATCTTGAAGAATTTAAAAAAGTTAAATTCGGATACATTGTAGCTGAAGATTTTCCGGAAATTTCTTTAAAATATAATGTAACAGCTGTACCAACTATTGTAATATTTAAAAATAAAAATATTCTGGGAAGAATAGATGGTGCTAATCCTGGGCAAGTTACAGAACAAATAAGAAAGCAACTATCAAGTGAAAATAATTCAATAAAAGAGAGGCTTGAAGATAGACTGCAAAGACTGATAGACCAAGCTCCATGTATGTTGTTCATGAAAGGTAATCGAGAAACACCACGCTGTGGATTTTCTAGATCAATGATTGCTTTGTTAGAAAGGCTTAAAGCAGATTATGACACATTTGACATTCTGGAAGATAATGAAGTTAGAGAAGGACTTAAGACGTATAGCAATTGGCCTACATATCCTCAACTTTATATCAGAGGAGAACTTATTGGAGGTTTGGACATAGTTAAAGAAATGAATGAATCTGGAGAATTAGATGCTATGTTGCCAAAAAAACCACAAAAGACAGAAAGTCTTGAAGACAGATTAAAAGCTCTAATAAATCAAGCACCTTGCATGTTGTTTATGAAAGGAAATCGAGACATGCCACGTTGTGGATTTTCCAAAACAATGACAGCGCTATTAGATGAACACAAGGCAAATTATCAAACATTTGATATACTTGAAGATAATGATGTAAGAGAAGGACTGAAAAAATTCAGTAATTGGCCAACATATCCACAATTATATATCAATGGTGAATTAATTGGTGGTATAGATATTGTTAAAGAAATGAGTGAATCGGGAGATTTAGATAGTATGTTACCTAAAAAAGAAACTAATTAAATTTTATGATTATTTGTTTTGTTTCATTTTACTGAATAATTCAAGGTATATCATGAACCTAAAAACTTAATGGTAAAACAATATTAAACATTATATTTATTGCTTCTAAACTAAAATTTTGTTCCTTCCAATTGTATTTTTAATTTTCATAAAATAATTAATAAAAAAGAATAATAACTATAAATATACTATTTTATTTATTTTTATATTTAATTTAGTAGCAGTTTTATGTACTGCTTTAAAATATAAAAAAAATTAATTGTTAGAAATCTGTTTCAACAAAAAGAAACATTTTTCAACATCTTGATATATAAAAAAACGTTTTAAAATTTTCAAATACGATTATACAAGGCCGATTAAATCAAATAAATATTTATTTTTTAAAATTTGTTTTATGTTAATTATTTACGTTGAATAAATTAATTGCATTAATACATTTAAACACTGATATTCTGATTTCTAAATGTTTTGTAAATTATATTTAATTTAAATCAACATCTTTAATTTTTGATAAACTTTATTGTAAAATATAATCTTAAGAGATTGCCATTTCGTAAGTTTGTTACACAAGTTTGAACGAGCGAATTTCGTACATACTTACCAAATTGTGAATCGTATTAATAATGAATTAGTGTGTTATCTGACAGAATAATATAATTCATTAGAAATCGCTGGAATGTCTTGATTATGCAATACAATTAAACGTCGATGTTAGTATTATTCTTAGGAGTATAAACTGAAGTGGATCAAAACTTAGTGCTCAATTACGCACTATATTTGAATGAGATTAAATGTTTTGCCAGTACAAGTGTTAATAGTGCAGCAAATGAACATGAAGTACTTATCCTACAAATTTTTGTCTACCTGATTTTTCAATTTAAATGCTTATCACTTTCCGTAAAGCTGTAACATTTCGCTCAATAAATTGCAGGTATAAACCGTAAAAGTAATATAGAAAATCCGGGTCGTATAAAGAATACGATCTAGTAAACGCGGGCAGGTTTTAAATTAAAAAAAGAAATTTTATACTTACAAAATTGCTTGCGTCAGTATTTTCATTACATGATGGATAAATTTCGTAGGAATATATTGGGAGAAAGGTAATTTGGTAATTCAAGTAATGTTAAAGACATTTTATATTAACTGAAAAGACATGGTTGAAAAAATCAAAGTCTTGACAAACATGTAAGTTACTTACCTTTTGTAAAACTTTTTTAGTAAGGATTTTAAAGGTTTCGCTACTCATTCATTTCATTTTCAAGATGAAAATTATTTATTTTAACTAACACATTCTATTTTTTTTTTATTGACATCTTATTTATTATGAATTTTGTAATTTAAAAAATTTTTAATCTTACATATAAACACAACAATAAATCAATCAAAAATATGACTAATTACATTTGAAGTAAAGATAAAATAAACAGCCTTCTTTATTTAAGAAATATTAAATGATTTATTATAAAATATAAAGTAACAATTTGTTAAAAAAATCTTATCAAAAACATCGAGGTTGGGAAAAACGATAGTAAAAGATTATTATTTAACGATAAATAAATAGAACGCAAAAATGTTTTATTCATACTCAGAAATATACATAATACATGTTTTTTCCTAAAGTATCACGAGGTATTTGTATATTATGCTTACACTTTCACGATTCAAAATTAAAATATTTCTAAATAAAGAATAAAAATGTAACATGGAAAAGATCTACATTAGTGCTTGAAATAAATTTAAGCACACGAGCCTTTTATATTTCTGCATAAGCAAACAATCCCCACAAAGGCTGGAAAATTATTTAATATAATTTTTTTAATTTATACCGAAATAAAAACAAATTTTCGGCGAGTATCCACCTACCCGAGAAAATTATATTACGAAAATTTATACATAATATTAAGATACGAAAAACCATATTTTTTAAGATATTTGATTTGTTTTAAAAAAAAAAATTCTTCTACAAACGCTTCAATAATTTCGAAAAAGTTTAATTTATTAATGAAATTGCTTTTACTGTTTAGCTTCGTTCTAGAAATTTACTTTTACTTTTTCTATGTAGGACTTATTTACAACGGATAAAATATACCTATATGTACGTAAACTACTTTCCTAAAGTCTCTAACCAGTAGAGACGAGGAAAATATGTTAATTTTTTATTATTGTGTCGAGGAAAAATTTTTTTCGTAATTATCAAGTATATGGATGTAGGATCGCATAACTTTGGTAATATTAATCAGATCTGGCATTTCTTGTGCTCTTTTGAAAGGGAGTGCATCAGCGAGTATTTAAAAAACATGGATTATATATGTTTAGTAGGAAGTTAATGCCTCCTAAAAATGAGCGAAAATAAAAAAGAAATTTGATACATTTTTAAGAAAAAAGGAAAGTATGCGATTTATCCGAAAGATGGCCCTAAAAGTGACCCTCCAATTATTGAAAAAGTCGATGAAATCATCGAAAAAATTAAGCAAGACTGGCTCATTAGCCCTCACAATTTTGATAAGGAATTGGATGTCGATAACAAAACAGTTTTATTCATTTAGAAAAAGCTGCGAATCGTCCCTAAAACTAAACGAAATTGAGTCATTTTTTAAACGGATTATTACGGGTGTTCAAAGGTATCGTAGCTGAAAGAAGACGAAGCTCGGGAAATGGTGGTAAAACCACATGGGTGGAAAAGTAATACTATATTTGCGGTAGAATTGGAAAAAAAATCGTTTGTTCGCCATGAGTTATTACATATTTTAAACGACTACTTTTATAATTGGTTTTTAAATTGCTAATTTTTTCGTTTATTTTATCGACTTCCTTAGTAGTTACACGATTTCCAAGTTTTCCCATCGAAATTTCTAACAATGAAAAGTCTTGAACTAGTTTTGCTTTGCTATAACTATTCGTATTCGATCATTTACATAAACCCCAAAATTTTTTTAGCAGCATAAGTAGCATTTTTCATTTTCAGAGCGTATTACCTTTTTTATTTAAGCCTTTTAAAACTTACAGTTTCATTTCAGCTACACATTACCTTTTAACTGATCAAACAACATATAATTTAACTTTGTCTTAAATTCTCGCTGATGCGTTCCTAATCCAATAAATTTTACCAGAGTTTTACAATCGTAAATCCATCTGTCTGATAAATATACGAAATAAATTTTTCGTCAATCCAATATTTCAATAGATTCTTTAGTTTAGTTCAACAATAATTTTATTTACAGTCATAAAATTATAATAATATCAAGTTTCAAATATTAAAAATAATTGTACGGAAGTAAACAAAACATGTCTTAAATAAATAATTTACTCACATCTTTTGATTTATTACATCTAAAGTAAACGTTAAAATATCATTCACGAATTGCACGTATTGTAATTATCAAGTACTTAACAACTAATTGATTAATTCACAGAATATTTTCGAATTTTTTTTAATAATAGGAAATTTGTTTTCAGAAAACTTCTGTAGATAATATAAACTGTTTTCTATAAAAGTTGTGGTTTCAATATAAATATAAGATTTATTTTTTCACGTAAAATATTTATCCATGTAACTAATTTTGTACATTAGAATCAAAATTTAATTAGAATTAATACCATGGCTTATACTTTAATTGACATTGATTTTAAATTTTGCTTAAAATAATTAATTTTCTTTTCTAAGATTTTTTTATTGTATAAATATATATACGAGTCATTGGTAATAATTACACAAAGAAATGGAGCTTTAGGCTATATATTCAATCACCGTGTTTAGGCTTAATTCCACGTGTAAGTGTCAGACAAACTTTTTTTTATTAACTTTTTATTATTAAACTTTCCTACGTTTACGAGAACAGTTTCTCTTATTATTAACAATATAAGTCAACCATTTTATTCCGTGGTTCTCGTCCTATTCAAATGCAAAGGAGATCGAATAAAAATACAGTAAAAAGATTCTAGCTGAGATAATTTATTATTGTAATGAAACTCTTTCAGTGAATTAACCAATATTATGAAACATCGAAAATAAATCTTATATTTGGATTTACTGCAAGTTATTACAAAGTAATATTCTGTAAATATTTTTTTATAGCAAAATAAAAAATTTGTTCAATAATGAAAAATCTAAATCTTTAGTTTAATTTAAATCTTCGATAATTAACTTTGCTGTACAATTTAAATTACGTTATAAACAACATTATCACTTCGCTTATAATTTACATTTTAACACGATGTAAAAGAAGTACGATAAATTAAAGAATACCTTATTTTATATTAACCTAAAATATCAAAACTTGAACACTTGTAAAATGCAATAAATATGTTTACTAGATATTTACACTACCAATTCATAGAATTATACTAATAAAACATAAACTTTTAAAAATCATATCTACGAAATAGATCGCAATTTGTTTTTTCAGATCTTTTGTATCCTGGAGAAAACATTTTAAATTGTACAATAAAAATGTGTTTATTTTAATTTTAAATTTACGAGGCACATATAGAAATAATTTAATAAAAGTAAATGTTTTTAAAGCTTATAACTATTTATTGGTAGATAATGATTTGTATCAGTTCTAAATTTGTCATTATTTTTCAGCACAAAAGTGTACTAGTTTTCAGTGCACGAACAAACTTCTCAGAAGTTATTCATGTGCTCCATTTAAGCAATGATTATTCGATATTAGAATTCGTTTCAAAAAAAATTATGATTACATATGCAAGTTCTTTACAAATGTATATTACATTATTTGGAATTTTTAATATTCGATGCTCATCATTTCTAAATAAAAAACTAACAAAGAAACGACCACACCGATTTGAATACTTTATGAATATGTCGTAGTGCATCGAAAAATATTTTTTTCCCTAGCGGGCCGAAAGTACTACTTTCCCTTCCGGTGCCGAATCGGGAACGTTGTATTTTCTTCTCGCTAGGCAAAAAAATACAATGCGCTCCACGGGAGCTAAAATGGTTACGTAGCCTTCGGCTCGGGTGTCAATTTACACGCGCTATGGGCTTACCAATACTTTACCTCCCTATGTGCATGCTAATCGTGCTAATTCAGCGATTAAAGGGGTGAAAACCCTCCCTAAAGTTCACCCCCAAAAATGGTTTTTCCTATATTTCTCGATGAAAATAATACACAAATACTTGTTTTTGAACAACAAGTAATATTTACTTTAATTCACCGAGAAATTCGAAATAGTTTCCGAGAAATGTAGGAAAAACCTTAAATCGCCGAATTAGCACGAACGAAAAAATACGTGTGAAATATTTCGATGTACTACAACATATCCAAAAAGTATTAAAATCGGTGAGGCCGGGTTGGGGTAGTTTCCTTGTAAGTACCAGAAAGTACTTATTCCACTATTTTTAATACGATCTTTTCACTGTCTAACTCTAAAGAAGTAAAAATAATAAGAATTTTAAAATATTGAAATAGTATGCAGGTGCCGATTGCATTTTGGTATTTCCAATAATTTTCTTTTGTATTAAGAAATAATTACTTTTCAACTAGAATTTTAATATACAGATAAAGATTTTTTAAAGAAATTATTGAATAATAAAAAATATGAAATATATTAATGTGCATTTTTCTGCGCATTAAACTCTTTGATCTAATAAATTTTCAAAAGAACTTTTTAGTAATCGTCAGATTTTCTGAAAAAAATTCATCGAAAAATCATAAATTATAGTTTAATAATAAAAACTTCGGTATACGTATTTCTTACCTAAGCAATAAATTAAGTTGCACTTAAATGTGCAAAAATGCATTAAATGATTTACGTATCTAAAGCTTACAAACATACCTCACTTTCGTTTCTTTTTTTAATTGGCTTTCTGCGTTTTTCTTTTTTATAAGTAGTCTTCCTAACTGAGAATCAACAAATAATGCTTTGCACATAAAATTAACTATAAGTTTTTTTTTATGTGTATTTGAGAAAATAATCCACTTGTACCACCAGAACCGTTCGTAATGTTGATGCGTTGTCATATTTCTTAAACGCAAAACAAGGTATGTCTCCAATTGCTTGAATTCAAAGATGCGTCTGAAAAGGGTGGAAATGAAAAAAAGAATAAGAATTTTTTTGTAAATAATTAAAAAATAAAATAATCCAAATTGCAGAAAATGTATAAAAAAATATTATAAAGGTATGGGATTGTGATAAAAGCGTATAAGTATAACTTAATTGTAATTAAAAGCCTATTTTATGTGTATTTATCCTTATTTTTGAACTAATTTTTTTACGTTCTGTCTACCTTAGTGTTGATAAAGCCACGTAACATGTCCTTAACTACTTTCAAATATAAAATATTGTTCGATTTATTGTTCAATATTTTGAGCAAATCTTTGGAAAATTAATGATTCTTTTTTAAATACACTCAAATTTACATTCAAATTTACATTCAGATATTTACAATATTTATTAGAATTAAAATCTAAATATTTAATTATATTGCCCTGGTGGAAATCGCCCATTTTTCTCCCATGTATGAAACGCTTTTTTCCACATGTTTTAACCATTTCCTAGCCATTTCGGTCAAATAGTCATAAAATGGTTAAAACAT
>JAWWEM010000054.1:14534978-14558226 GCA_035582935.1 Ormyrus thymus | reverse complement strand
TATTAATACTTATAATTTTTCATTTGTATAAAAATAATTTAATCCGTAAGAATTAACTTTAGAGTGAATAAATCGGAGTTAAATATGTACGGATCAAGTTTACTTGAAAAACTATCTAACTTTCAAACTATTTTAACGCAACCTCAAAGTTTCTCAAAGTTTCGGCTAGTTCAACAGTTAACAGATTCCATCAGTAGCATTTATGTACTTAAAGTTTATAGTTTCTATTAAAAATATATATTTACACGTTTGTATAATATATTTTCTTGTTAAATTAAAACTTTAATCCTGCATTTGATAAAATATACAAATTAAATACAAGAGCATCGTTATAAAAAAGCCTCATTACTTATCAACTGCTTTATTTGCAAAATATCAGTTGTTCTTTGCACTACCCAAAAGCAGCCCAACATTCCGCGATACAATAACAAAACGTTAAACTAAAAACCAAGTCCTCGGCCTAAAGCCGCGCCTCTCCCTCCCGCAAAAAGCAAACGTTCCCATCCAATCCATCAATCCTCCCAGTGCCAAGTTCAATCCCCGGCAACGATTTCCCCACAAACCCGGGGCGTAAAACCCGCACGGGCCTGCGCCCCCCGCGAGCGAAGCGAAAATCTCTCTCGCACACACTACCCGCCCCCCGTCTCTGTTCAGGGCGACTGCGCAGCAGCAGCAGCAGCAGGGAGACCCTCGCTCGACAGCTCGGCAGCCAGCACTGACTGCGCCGCTCTCGGGACAGCACGTCGGATGCGTCGGCGCAGCAGCAGCAGCACCAGCAGCACCGCCAGCAGCAGCAGCAGCAAGCGCCGAGCAGCAGGGAGGAGAAGCAGCCAGTAGCAGTCCGCAGTCCGGACTGGCTCTCGGGGGTGCTCGACTACGGCGGCGACGGCGACGACGTGGGAGCAGCTGCTGGCAGGCGGCGCCAGGCCGCTCGATAGACCCGCTGCTGCCAGCGCGACATGGCCAGTGAGATGGCCAGCGACACTCGTTACAGGTTCGGCTGTTGCTTCTTTCTCTCTCTCTCTCGCTCTCTCTCTCTCGCGCGCACAGTCGCACACCCCTCCCCGCAGCCACTGAGCGAGTCACTCACGCGCGCCTCGCTTTCCAGTCGATATCTCTGCCCTTCCTCCTCCCTCCGCCGCGGCAGCGTCTTTCCTAGAGCCGTGAAATCGGATTTTCCCCCGGGGTGGGGTTCTCTCCCGGATGGACGGACGGACGGATAATAGCTTCTCTCTCTCTCTCTCTCTCTCTCTCTATTTTAGTTACCGCGCCGTGTAGGCGATCCCCCCCGAGCGCCGCCTCTCTAACTCAGTTCGACGCTGCAAGCCGGATGCACCGCACGCCGTCGTGCGCGGAAAACGGCCGAGCGAGTGGCGCAGTGTCGCGGCTCAGTGCCGGGAGCCCCGCGAGCCCACAGTTGCCAGGATGCTGGCTCGCGCGAGCTGCCGGATCTCGAGAGGTACGTACTCTCCCGTCCGCGCGGGCAGGACGCGGGACGAGCGCCGAGTGGACCGAGGAGCCTGCCCCTCTGCGCGCGCGGGTCGATGAATGAAAGGCCGACGGACGCCGGCGGATTCTCGGGGGCCGACTCGGCCTCGCGGACTGTTCTCCGCCGTTTGGCCGACGACGTGTCCAGCTTCGCGCTCGCCAGTCGTTCCGCGGGTCGTCGAGCGGGGGCTGGAGGGGGGCGAGTGAATGGAAAAGAAGCGGCGCAAGGTCAAGTCGACTTAAAATTAGAGGACTGGGCTAATTGACGCGCGCGCGAATCAAAGCGGAAGCGCGGCGGCGGCGGTCAATTTTTTTGTGCGCCTCCGCGGAGAGTGCTCCGGAACGTCGCGGCGCTCGGAAGGCCGCGTTCGAGTAACGAAGTCAAGCCGCCGCGAGGGTTGATTCAATTACGTCGCGTTTCGCCGCCGCTGAATCATCCTCGAGCTTTGAGCGGGGCGGAAAGGCTGCGCCTCGCGATGGGCCTTTGCCAGGCGGAATAACGTGGGATTCGACTGGCGGGGCGAGCAATTAATATCGCGTATCGATCGCGATTTTTTTTTTCTCGCTTTTTAATGGACCTTGATTTTCTCGCTAAATATAATACTGGATGGACAGGTTTTCCTTTTAAATAGAAAGCAATTTTTATCCGCGCGGCTTAGAAGTGTCGTTGAAAAGCTGTCGCGTTATTTTTGTCAATTATCTTCGAATTCGAACGGAGCTGCGCTTTTTGCACAAATAAATAAGTGAATCTTTGAATCGTGCACTCAAAATGCCACTCGATAGAGCAAGAAAGCGTGATAATTAATTCAGTTGATTTCTGCGTGCCTCGAAAGCGGCGGGTAAGAAACCTCCAAATAAAAGCGAATCAATGCACTCGAGCTAATTTAATGCCTAAATTAAGTTCCTTTGTGTCGGCGCAAAGTGTCGGGATTAAAAGGAGTTTGAAAGGATGTTACTCGGTGTCAATCGATTAGAGTTGGCAGTAGTAAAAGTGCATCGTTCCACCGGATGGGTTTCTGCACTCCTGCAATAAAAGATACTTTATCTTTCGTCGAGTTTATCGCCTGTCAGGTTAAAGAGTACAGAGTGACTGGATTAGTGCTGGAATTCATTGCCTCCTATACCTCGTATTTCCTTGTCTGCGTAAATAATTAATAGTGCGTAATTAGCGTACGAAGCATATTCATTTCAATCAACGTAATCGCTCATGCTTAATGCCGATTTTAGTATAATGTTTCATAAATGATAAGTACTTAGGCGCTAGCAATTTGGTTTACTAAAATAGCTTTAATCGTGCAATTGCAACAATTCTGTAGTTTAATAAAAAAAAAAAACAAAATAAAAACACCAAAACAAATACCTTGCTATTAACTGTTTCAAATCACTTTCAATTCTTTTCAATTGACTATCTATCTTGATACACTTTGCTTTAGTTGATCAATCAATTTTTGAGCTGCATAAGTAATCAAAGCTTAATTGAATGAGACACCGACACAAGATATCTGAATACTTGGAAAATTGAGACACACGCTGCCCTAATTTCTTCTCACGAGATGAATGTCAAGTTCAATATTGCACTTAGCAAAATATGATTTTATATGCTAAATTGATGTCGTCTCAAATTGTACGAATAAAATTTGTAAATTGCGGTTGGATATCTCTTAAAATTAGAAAATAAATATAAATAAATAAATTTTCAAGATAATAATTAAGTGATTTAGAGAAACTTATAAAATAAGTGTTAATTAAAAGTAAGAGAACGACAAAAACTTAAGTTTTCTTTGCTTTGCTTTTTTAAATATTAAAAAGCAGTCTTATTATTAATTGTGTGATTTGTTAGATATAAGCTTTGATTTTAATGGTAACGAGGTATTATTGATCGACCGAAGTTAAAAATTCTTTTTCTTTTTACAAGAAACCTTCCAAGTCTATTAGAGTATCAAGAAACAAATAATTTAAATGTTTATCAATAGCTTCTATCAATAGTTTTAAATAGTTTATAGTTCATAATATAGATTTCACGTAGAGCAAAAGATAACATAAAATTAACTGCGTAGTTGTATCTGCTTATATTTGTATCAGCCCTTACTGCTACAAAGATTTGTTTTAGCGATTTCGAAATTGTTGTTCAACGAAGGTTTAATTTATCCAAGAGAAATATGATTTTAAATCACCAGCGCTAATTAAAGGTTTGTCTTTCTCAAAAATTTTAATCTGGCTTTTAAATTTTCTTAGTGTGGCATAAAAGAGATGAGATGACACATAGTTTATCCTAGTGTACTTTTGCGAGCGCTGAACATTTTTTATAATAACGCAGTTGCTGCACGTGACATCGAAAGTTTGTACATAAAAAGAAAAGATCGGAAGCTTATTCGCGCGTTTGATCACGAGGTCTTAATTAAACGTGCTATTACATCGAAACCTTGGACGACATCTGGTTGGAACGAGAATTTCCGCTGCGATTGATCGAATTTCCATTCTCCCCGCTATGATTACTTACCTAGATAATTGTCTTTCATTTTCAAGTTCTATTTCGAAAACGAGACGAATCTGGAAACGAGAAAAAAAGCTTCGAAACTGCCGCTTCTTTCGGTATCGATTTTAAAAGGCTGGAAAGTCCGCCGCGGCAGTGGAAACAGTCGGGAAATAATGGAGTATTATACGAGTGCTGACGGCTAAGCTCTGCTTTTAAAAGAGCTGCGGATTCAAAACTCCTAATGCCCAGGATTTCTTCGATCCGGTCCTCTTTTAAAAGATTATTTTACAAAACTTTTCGTGAATTTTATGGACATGAAGCTGGTCGGATTCGACACCAGATTATTTTAGCGGACTCATATATTTTCAGTATCAATTTGCGACTAATTGCTTTACTGCTTTTCAATATAAGACTCATTTGCATCGACGTCGAATTAAAATTGTATTAAAATGCAGTGAAAAATACCCAAGGTAGCAACTAATTAAGGAATGGCTTTATAGTCTGAATTTTAGAGGCTTTATAACAATCAGCACCTCATAACGTGTAAAAAATCAGAATTGAAAATTTTCAATTTAATTGGCTAAAAAGGTCAAATTTAAATAAATACGTACAGGATGAAGGCCTTTCTCAAATGTTACAAAAAGCGACCTTCGCTGGTATTCAATTCCGATAAAATGAAACCGCTAAAAACTCTGGGATATTTTAGTGAAGGTAAAGCACTAATAAATCATCCCGTATAAATAAATCACTCATATAAATTGTATGAAAAAATCACCGCCATCCAACGGAGTCTCGCATCATTTTGCGAATGTAGGTCGCCCGTCGAAAACGTCATATAAAACGCACACACGAGGCAACAACACACTCTTTAAAAAGCCCTCGCTCCTTCCACTTACATGCATATACTCTTAACAGCCGGCTATTTATGAAGCGTTCCTTTAATAAAATCGCAAAGTACCTTAATAGAGCTCGCGAGCTTATCGATACTCTAATGCATTACGTAAATGCGCGCTTGCAAGCACGTTTGCGAAATCAAACTCCGTCAATGACAGCGGCGGCTGCGACCGGAGAACCTCGCGCTCGAGCACGAAATCTCGCGAGTGATCAATAATTCATCGGCGCCTAGAAGTCAGCCCTTTAAACGCGAGGCTGTTTATCTCGAGTTCCGGATCAATAATCAATGCCGAAACATTTTGCCGCGCCTGTCGTTCCTCTCGATAATTCGGAAAATTGATCAGAGTGTCGGTTTACGCAGGCGTCGAATTAATTTGGTCGTTCGAATAACGCGGCTGAGAATTCGCGAATGTCAACAGTGTTTTGTGAATATCGCTTTGAAACGCGATCTTTTCTGATTCTTGCTTTTTACTCTGCAAATTTTTTCGTAACGTTACATCACGTTTTCGTGTGAAGTTGAATTTAAGATGTACCAGGGAAGAATACGCAATTTCTTATCGATATTTTTATTGCAAGCTTATCATCCTGCACAAGTTTCTGTTTTCCTGTATCTCTCTCTCTCTCTCTCTCTCTCTACATTTGCATGTAGAATTTTAGACGATAATACAATTTTATATTAAATTTTCAATAAAATTTTGATTTTATTCGACGAAATTTCAATACATAAAAATACAATTCTATCTAGAAAATTTATTCTCCTAATTTTATTTTCGATCTTTAATAACAATGATTATTCTCAATTCTAAGAAACTATTTCTTGTATTTCGAAGAAACATTGTTTTCTGGAAAGGATTCTTCTTGACACTTTATTTTCTCTCTGCACGAAACATTTCTTTCAAAGTATGCATGAAAATCACATGTTACATAAGCATTATTATTATTTATTCAAAATATTATTAATTTAACGTTTACTCATAAGATCTTAAAAGCTATTTTATTTACTACATTGTAATTAAATATTTATTCATATATCAAAAAACGATAAGACAATATTAGTTTTATATTACAGCATGATTTCAAACTAAAATTAAAATAATTTATCAACTACTTTTTGAATGAATTTATACTATTCGCTTTATTCTTACTAGGAAAAATAATACTTTTAATATTGTATACATTGTATATCGTATAGGACCTGTCTAAATTTTAGTTTTTAAATTGATGTTATTACATTAATCTTTAATTTTTTAATTTAATATCAATTTAATTAATATTGCACTGTCTAAAAAATTCTTTGAAATGAAACTCAATAGAAATTGCGTAATACGCCGTGATCAAAATGAACAACTTACCTTAAAGAAGCAATGTTATTTTACAAAACGAGGATATTCTTCTTATCCTGAGAGCGAAAACCAGATCTTGTCTCATCTCGACTCGGAGTTTTCCAAAAGACAGCAAAGGTTGCGAATCTTATATAAGACAAAAGTCCAAGAGAGAATTCAATAGTAGTATAATGACGCAGAGTCCACGTGCCTAAAAAAAATTAAAATTAGGAAAGAAAGTGAATTAAGAAACTTTTACTTGATAAAAATTTCGACCCTTTTATTTGTACTGTATATAACATAACAAAGTTTGTACAAAGGAAAAACGTCATCTTCATGAACCCTATTTAACCGCAGTCGAGCCATCTTGTACATAATCTTGTACATAATCATGTACATAAAGCAGTTTCACTTTCTTAAAACTAGTGCATGAAAAGCATAAATTATTCTCAGCTACGAACACACGGCATTTGTTCAATTATCAATGCTGTATAAAACGAGGTTAAACTCGACGGAGCCCGAGTGTTCTAAGCGACCCAGCAATCGTCGCAGGCAAAACTTTCCCAAAAGGACCAGCGGTCCCCGAATGAAAAACGAAAAAAAAAAAACCGATCCGCTAAACAGCTGCTTCTCTCCCCCAGAACGTCGCTGCCAGCTCACGGACGCTCGGAGGTGAATTTGTGCTCGGTACTGACGCTGGGCAAGGACCTTAGCAAGATCACGATGCCGGTAATCTTCAACGAGCCGCTCTCCTTCCTCCAGCGAGTCGCCGAGTACATGGAGTACGCCAAGCTGCTCAAGCTGGCGGCCCTGGAGACCAGTCCCCTAGCGCGATTACAAGTGAGTACGGTAACGCGTGCGGTGTGACTATAACTCTTTGTTCGAGGCAGATCGAGCCTGTTTTTTTTTTAGTTTGAAGCGAAAGTGCAGCCTTTTATTTTGGTTTGAAAGCCAAATGTACGCGAGACGAGGTAATAATTTCCGAGTAAACTGTGGATGCAATACAGTAAAGTAGTCGTATAATAATATAAGCTATTTCCGAGTTTTATGATAATGCAGTGTGTGTTGAAAGATTATGGAGCGTATAATTTTGAAAAGAAGCTCATGACTGTGTTAAATAAGGATAAAGTAAGGACCTTTATTTCATGCAGTTTTAAAGAGTCGTTGTAACAGAGGATTCTCTTTAAAAAGCGTGTAATAAGCTTCTGCACATAAAAACTTTTAACCTACAAAGATTTTACAAACAACCCTTCGATACCATCAAGACCTTTCAAGAAGATACAGAAACGTTTATTATACGGAAGCTCTTACAAGTGTTCTCCATAGTACTTTCTTCTCATATTTTAACTAACCATAAAACGTATCCGATGAAACGGAAGTCTTAAAAATTTGTCCTACTTTAAATAATACACCTGCCGTGTAAAAAACATGTAACACCGAGAACTACCTTCATACCCGCTCGACGGCACTCCGGCGCGACTCCGGAGCACCACTAAATTTATAAACAGAAGCGCCTATACTCTCCCCGTCGTGTAAAAATAGCAATTCTTTATTCGGCATTTACAAAAGCGCTGAAAGCCCACCTCCGGAACCTTTTTCCTTCCCAACGCCCGGCGCGCCATCCTCGCGCCCGATGATTTTCAGCGGCGAGCAAGAAGGGCCGCCTTTCGCTCCGACGAAAAATCCCGCGCTCCTCCGGGGCGGGACGTTCGATAAGCGCGACGTCATTATCCGCGGCCCGGATTAAGAGCCCGGAGTCACGTTTCGCGAGCGCGGAGCGCCGCGATAGCTCTCGCGCGCCGATAAGACTCGCTCCCGCGGACGCCATTATTTATTGCGCCCGCGGTGGCAGCTTTATTGCGGCCCTCGTGCTGCTTCCCCCTTTGTGGCGCGACGGCCTCGAGTGCAATTGCTGCGCCGCGACACCTCCGGCTGCCGCTCGAGCTCGCGGCGATGTTTTTTTTTTTCTTCTTAGCTCCTTCCTTCGGGCAGGGATTTTCTCGCGCCGCTCTCGATACGAGTGCGCGCGCGCGCGCGCTTCGTCGGCGACGTATTTTTAGTGGAGTGTTATACCGTTACTGAGGAGTGGGATGGCGACGGATCGTTATTTTGGAATACTTTATTTTGTTTATGCCGCGTGTTGAAGAAGAATTTTAATGCTGGAAAAGTTGTCGGAGCTACGGGGATTAGAAAGTTTTTGTATTCTTTTAAACCTTCGAAATTAAAAAAGTTGTTTATATAGGTGCCAGGAAAATCATAAAATAATAGAACTTTTTACATTTTAATCTCCGCGGGGGGATTAAAAATGCAAAATATCTGTCCGTAATTTTTTCCGACGCAAAACTTTCGCTCCACTGGAATACTAATAATAATGCACCGCTTTAATGCAGGACCTATCGATTGCTCGAAATAATTAGCATACAGTTTGATAGAGCGTTAGATTGCTCTTCGGGAATGCAGACCCAAGATTTTGAGATAAAACCCAAAATTGTAACGTCTAATAAACAGTGTATCAAATGAATGCAAGTCACGGCAGTCGTTTAATTAGTATTTTAGTAGCAATATACGTATAATGTAGCCGCGAACATTGAAACCTCACTCGGGAAAGCACTACACCCGGGGGAAATGCTTCTGGGACTGGATTTTATATACCGACCAGCAGCAAATTCCCGGAGGCTCTGATCACAGAACGCGAGAGCTCTCCGCGAATATTAATTTTCGCCAAATTACTTCGCCGATTCGTAGCGCGCGGCAAGCGGGACTTTAAACGTTCCCGTAAAGAAAAGCTGAAACCCGACATAATTCTGTTTCAGTACGTCTCGGCGTTCGCCGTAAGCGCCTTGGCGTCCAACTGGGACCGCCTGGGAAAGCCCTTCAACCCCCTGCTCGGCGAGACCTACGAGCTGCAGCGCGACGACTTCCGGTAAGCTTCGCCTCCCGCCCCCCCTGCGATCCCCGGTGAACTCACGTCCCCGTGACTGCTTTCAGCATAGTGTGCGAGCAGGTGTCGCACCACCCGCCGGTCTCGGCGTTCTGCGCCGACAGCGACGGCTTCGTCTTCCACGGCAGCATACACCCGAAGCTCAAGTTCTGGGGCAAGTCGATAGAGGTCCATCCGAAGGGGATGGTCACGGTCGAGCTGCCCAAGTGAGTATGAATTGCGCTTCCCGGTGCGCGCGCGTCGAGCCTCACGGCGGTGTGCATCTCCCCTCTTGCCCGAGCTTTCCGAGCTTTTTCCATCCGTTTCGGCCGAGACCGGGAATTCGAGGAGCTCGCGTGCTTGCGGACGCGGGTTCCGGCTGTTTTGACGCTGCGAACGGGTGGCCGAGTGTGGCTTTGGGAAACAAGCTGCCGCTGCGGGAAGGTTCGCGTGGGTTTTAAGCTCGGTTCTCGCGTTGGGGAAGAGAGGATTTTCTGTAGGAATTAAGTGTATTGAATGCGAGAAGAGAGACGTTTTTCTTTTACACTAATCTGTTAAAAGCTTGCTACAAAAGAACTGGTGCGCCATCTCGAAGAATTAATAATTCCAAAAAAGGCTATTCATTTTCTTGATTAAAAACTAATCCAAAATTACTCGCCTCGAAACTAAAAACAAGCCGCTTCCCTGAAAATCGTTATAAATACTTAACCCTAAAAGCTCCTTTAATCACAGAAAAACTCCTCGCCTATAGTCCGAATTAAAGTAGAAAAGCCGAGAGTCCTCTCCGAAACTCCTCCTCCCTTAGCTCGGTCGAAAGAGAAGCCCTCCGTCGCAAAAGCTCGCGATTATCCAATGCCGCTTTATCCGCCGACAGGTGGAAGGAGGCGTACGTCTGGCAGAACGTCAACTGCATCCTGCACAACGTCCTGGTGGGCCAGATCTGGATGGAGCAGCTCGGCGTGCTCGAGATCAAGCAGTACGGCGGGGCGAACCTCAAGGCGGAGCTGTCCTTCAAGAGCGCCGGCTGGAACAACAAGGACCTCCACAGGGTCGAGGGCTTCATCGTCGATCAGGAGTGAGTACGGCTCCGGCTGCCGCTGAAGCTTCTTAATCAGCGGCCGATTGAAATTTCTGCTCGCTCGTTAAAGCTGCGCGCCCCCTTTTCGGATTTGAGGCTCGCTCTCGCTTTGGATGCTCGGGTCGCTTTGATTGAGCTGAGAATGCAGGGGGTTGGGAGGGAGAGACGATTTTGGGAGTTCAGGACTTTGCTCTGATTGGAAAAATATTATTGCAATTGAGATTTGGCGCTTCGTTTAATTTTTGAGGTTCGTTGTACTGTAAGAATATTAAATTTGATTGGACAATTGTTTAGTTAGTTAAAAATAGGTAATTGTTGAATGCAATTTCACTTCTTCAGCTTCTTACCTTATTTTCTCTTTTTTGAGTGGGATGAAAAGAAATTCTACTTTCCATAGTTCTTGACATCTTTTGAAACTCTTGAAAAAGGTTGAAAAGCTTTCAAAGCATTAATTATGCTCCTAATGTACTTTTTCAAAGCTTAAAAAGATACTGGCTTTTTCTGAGTCACGGCGTAAAAAGCCTTAAAGATTTCATAATTCTTATTATAAATAAGCGGCGAAAAATATTTTACAAGAAATTGCAGACCGTTCAAAAGAAATCTCTATACTTCTTCCCAAAGCAGTCGCAGACTGCCAAAAGCATTTTCTCCGCGTATACAATGTACATCAAACTGCCAAATTCGTAGCGTAAAAAAGGCTAACATCAGCCAAAACCCAGCCAATAACTCTGCGGCTCGCCTGCCAAATCGATTAACAGTAAATCAGCCATCAGCCGCGCATCCGCCGTCCGACCCCCTCTCGCCAGTCCACCAAAAGCGCCTATCCTGTTTCAGGCGGAAGAGGCTGGCCTTCCTGTACGGCAAGTGGACCGAGCGCCTGAGCACCTGCGAGCCCTCGCAGTACGAGGAGGCGGTGGAGAGGATGAGGCGCGAGGCGAAGAGCCCGCAGAACAGCCCCGGGCACAAGAAGGTCCTCGCGAAGCTGCACAGCCTCAAGGTCGGGGCGTTCAAGCCGTCGCACCAGGACGCGATCGACGAGCCGGAGCCCGACGCCGACGGGCTCACCGTCGACGAGATACTCGACGGCTCGACGACCCTCTGGGAAGTCACCCCTCGACCCGCCAATAGCGCCGACGTAAGTGCTGACGAGGCGCCGTGTCATTCGCCAGAGTCCGACGAGGCGGGGAGCTTTTCTTTTTCTTTTCCTTTCTTCAAGCTCTCGCCGTTCAACGACGTCTTTTGTGATCGCGAGCGGGGGAAGGGCTCGGGGAGGGTTTATGTGGGTTATCAGTTGCGGCGAAGGTTGATAAATTTTTAGTGAAATTTTTAGCACGTGCAATTTGTTAGTGAATTATGAGTTATCGCGTGGTTATTTTTAATGAGACTGTCCAAAAATTTATGGGTTTATCAGATTTCGTTGCGGGAATTACTTTTGATTTTCGCATTAATCACTTAAGTTCTTAATTAAGTATAATGAAATCTCGTCAGTACTCTCTTTGATAAGTAAATTTTGTGCGCATCTCTGTCTTTCAGTACTATCAATTCACTTCGTTTGCAATGGCGCTGAATGAAATGGAGCCGGCAATCGCCGAGAACTTGTGTCCGACGGATTCGCGCCTCAGGCCCGACATTCGGAAACTGGAAAGCGGAGACCAGGACGGAGCTGCCGCCGAGAAGAACAGATTGGAAGAGAAACAGAGAGACAACCGTAAAATGCGGAAGCATAAGAAAAATGCATCGGAGTACACTCCAAGGTAATTTCGCAAATATTTAATTCGACGTCTGCGCAGCATGAATTCATCGACGCGTTAGCCGATCCCTGGCAAAAATTTCTCACTAACCGCATTTCAATCCGACGCGCTCGCGCCCAGATGGTTCCTGAAAGGTACGAACCCCTACACAGGCCTGGAAGACTGGATCTACCAGGGCGGCTACTGGGATCGCAACTTCGCCGAGATCGAGGACATCTTCTAATCAGGCCCGACTTGTCTCGGCAAGCGCCGATAGCCCTCGAATGTGGACGCCTCGTCGTCTACCGAGTCGGTCGAAGAAAGCTCGACACCGACACAATTTTCACCCCCTCCCGCCGCAGCATCCCCTCGAGGCAGAGAAAGAGAGAGAGAGAGAGAGAGTATCGAGGAGCGCAAGTAGTACGCGAGAGCGTTTGGGCCTCCGGAGGCGTACGGCGAACCAAAAAACAAAAAAAACAAAAAAAAAAACAAGAAAAACGTTACTTAGTACCTGGCAAAAGCTCCCCGAAGCGAGGCTCGTACAAAAGACGGCCCGCGAGGGACGGAGACGCGCGGCGAGGTGCAGAGGCACAATTTGCTGCCGCTTGTCTTCTTTTTTCAGAAGGCCACTCGCACATTTGGCCGCGGCCGGGTAAAGCCCAGGCGCGGGTCGTTGCCTTTTCCTTTTTTAGAGCGCGTCTGGAATTAGCCGAAAGTAGACCTTCTAGTCGCGGGGTTTTTATTTGATTTCGCGCGGCGCTTCAACTTTCCAAGGAGTCCGGAGAGCGGGATTTCGACGCGGACCAGCGCGGATCGAGGCGCCGAAGTAAGGTGTTTACGTTCGAGGTCGCAATCTCGAAGGTTGGAGTTGTAGGAAAAGGCGTTTCGGTCGCTTTAATGGCTTGCTAAGAACGACTAGCGTCTTTTTTTTTTTATCTATCTCGAGTGTAACGAATGCTGCCTTTAGCCAAATGATCATTTCAACAGGTGTTTGTACGCCTTTGCAGTTTATTATTTTTTGGCCAATCGCCAGAATTGTGCAATTATTTATTTACAACTTGTTAGCGGCGCTCTAGCTGAGATTTATGACCTTAAAATGCACTTTGGAGAATAGTAATTAGGTGATCCTTTGCTAAAAAGTACACTTGCAATTGTTTTGAACTCGAAAATATAAGTAACGACTTTATTTTTATAACAATTGCACAGCGCATTTATCGAAGAACAAAAGAGGCATTAAAGAACAATATAAGCAGTGCATTATAGTATAATAAAAAAATAATACTAAATAACTTCCTGAAATTTTGTATAAAAGGAAAGAATAATCAAATTTAAAAGCACATTTTATCCACTAATTGCACATTGTAATCGAAACGAAATTGTATAGCTCGCACCGACTAAGAAGTCTAAAAAAAAACACCCAAATCGTGTCCAAACTTTTATAGAGCTTTGCAATCATCTTTGACTACTTTTGATAGTTGCAAAACCGAAGCATTCTTTGCCTTTAAAGCTGCCAAATTTAACCTCACTTGGTATTCCGATTGATTGAACGCCGAATATTTATCAAACTTTATTGCTTAATCAACCTTTAGCTGACCTTCCGAAAGTAGCGAGCAAAAGCGAAGGGAACAGCAATACTTTTGCGTCTGGATCTCGCCTGTCTAACTTTGTTAGAACTTTAGAAAAAGTGTAAATGTACGTAAGGGCATAAGAAGCTGTCGAAGGACCGCGGAGAAACTTTAGGAAAAATCATTGTCTATTATGTGTCTGTATATAATATATATAAATGTATGTAAGGATTGAAGACGGAACACATCAAGATTAATCTGTGACTTGATGCATTAAGTCGAGTGTCAAAAACTCTTCTTTTCCTCGAACAATTATTATATAACAACGCTGAATTAAATCTTAAGAATCATTGAAAAATACTTTCGTTTATTAATTTATTAAGGTTTCCCATTTGTTTCTTGTTTTCTTCAAGAGTTTTTGTATAGACTAGTGTTCTTAACATAGTCTTCCAATTGTCGAGAGATTCAGGAGTTATTGCTGCTCAGTAGAGAAATATAAATAAAAATAACATTCTTCGAGGATTCTCTTCCTAAGTCCAATGGCATTGTATAATCTGTAAATGCAAATTTTGCGAGGCAGTATTTTTAGCTAGTTTTGAACACGGAATCGCGACGAAAGAAACAGAATTTTTCACGATCGAGCTCTCTGTACATACGCTGAAAAATGATACTTCTTAAATGCTTTTGAAAAATTCATTTTAATTTTCATGCAGCTTTCATTGTTAGAAAGAATGATTTAAACGGTATTTTCTATTTAAGGAGTATTGCGGAGTATCGATTTTATCACAAGGCCAACACTTTTCACATTGAAACCAACGAACTCGACTGCACCTCGAAAGTGATTTCCAAGTGCTCGATTTTTTCAGAAACGAAAAGATTCTGTCATGGCGGTAGGAAGAAAAGCTTAAAAATATCGACGCAGTGAGAAAGAAAGCCTGCCGAAATTGGCAGTTTTTGTTCTCGGTGAAATGGCCAAAAGCTTATAAATTTCCGCGTGGATTTGCTCCCTTTTCTCCGACTCGGTGCGCGATACTAGTTTTGTATAACGAACTAATTATGAAACAAATACTAGAAAACTATCGCTATATAAATTGCAGCCTGATAAAGTCAACAAGAAACCATAAAAGAAGCTGCACTAGAAGCGAATAAAGAATCTTTTTTGTCAAAATATTTTCAACCCCGATGGGTTCGATCATATTTTTTTGAACGAGAAGAAAAATATTACGAAATATGCGCTCAACTCAGTGTGGCTGTGGCGACAAAAGAACATTTCTTTGTGATCTCAAGGGAAGACAGGAAGCGAAAAAAATACACTGTCGAATCAACCAGTATTATTTTTTTCGCAAAAAGCGAGCGCGGTTAATATAATTAGGGAACGTATCTTCTGAGTAGCGGTGATTATTTTTGTCTCGAATTGTTTTAGTGGCGTCCATATCAAAGTCTGACAGAACAAACAAAAATCGTGTTAGAACAAATTTTTAAATCGACTAACTCTTTTAAAACGGAAAAAAATTCTTTGAAACTCGGAAATTCGACAAAATTTTACAATTATCGACAGGGAATACTTTCAATTAGAATTTTGTATGCATAATGATTCGCTGACCTTTTATTTGATAAGCTTTTTTATACATTTCGTCTAACTATGGACAACTGTAAGGATGACAATTGCATTACAGTTTAAGTATACAAAAACAAAAAAAAAACAAAAAAAACAAAAAAAAAGAATTAAACCATTAGTTGTTAATGTGGAAAAACGTGGGAGTAATTTATTTTAAAATTTTTTTTAATAACTTACACTGATATAAATTCATATCCAACACAACCAGACTTGATATACTCACATTAAATATTTACACAAAGAAACTATTGAATTTTAAATAAATAATTTTACGCTAAAAACTCGAAAAAAAAGGTTTGAAAATTTTAGCCGAGCATTTTTTTATCATATCTATATTGATTAAAGTTCAAAGTGACCGTCAATTCCATGGGTTTCTTTCTACGCGATTTTTCTATTATACGTCGCTCGGTTTTTTGTCGTCACGCGAGAAAAAACCGTGTAAAATTAATGAAATTATAAACTAATTACTTCCCTCCCACTTGTAGAGGCAAAAAAGTGTGCGTGTTCAGTCTGTAAATAATCCTCTATAAAATACTTGTCGACATTTTTCAGTCGCCAGACACAATAAATAAATTAATAATATAATGAAACTATACGAATGTACATCGAGACTCTCCTAAAAATACAGTTGATGTAGATTATAATGTGAGAATGAGAGAGGGAAAGGTCAAAACAGTAAGCAGAGAAGCTTTTCAATGCTCTGCAAACGAGGCAGTCATGATTAATGGAATCGCCGATGTTGTCGTTGCCTCTGCACTTGTAATCCATTATCGCGGTGCAATCGCATTGCTTTACGGTGGCTAATAAACGTATTTCGAAAGGTAAATCTTGGAGAAACAGCTCCTCGTATGATTTGCCATATTTTTGAACGAAGATTTTCTTTTTAAAAATACGAGCGCTTATATTTTTTTCGTTCTAGCGAACGAAATAAAAATTTTTCGAGTGCACTTTGTCGAATTAAATATGTGAGCTAATTGCGCACTGCAAAATGTACGATGAACCCGAATTAAGGAAGGGAAGGGCAGCGACAAGTCAGCAAAGAGATGAAAACGTCAAACAATATATTTTAAAGCTATACTGCAGCTTTAAAAGTTTTCTTATATTCGCGGTGCAGCCTTAAATGATGTATATGTGAACATGTCTGTACGTGTGTAAATACGACTTACTTTTTCTTCAGAGTAACAATTTTACCACCATCCAAAAGACACAAATTGAGAAATTAAATGAAAGCAATTTCTATTTAATCGCGTGATCCATTCGTCTTGATTGATTATTTTGTTAAAAACTGGCAGTCAAAAGAATCCACTCCAATCCTTACTCGACAATAAATTCGAATCTACACCTTTGTACAAAAGCGCAAGTCAGTATAAAAAATAAAAACGTTACTTCTGAAGAGAGATTAGGCCGAGTATCGAGCCAGTCGATCTGGCCAGTAGTTTCGCTGTGCGAACCGTTCTATATAGTTTCAGCCCGTAGACACAAATGTAGCGTTGTATTCAGTAGATTTAGCACGATTAACGGGAGCTGAAAATCGCAGAACCATGCTGATAATTATATAAAAAAAATAATACGAGGTCCATACGCGTACTAATGAACGGGCTTTGCCGCACTCCTCAGGCGAGATAAGAAGTATGGATTGTTTGAACGCCTTTTTCCTTTTTCGTTGTATTCGTATGGCGTAATATTGTTTGACGCTCGTTATTTTTTGTGCGTAAAGTTGCAGAGTGCTGAGAGATTGAGTTTATTATTTGGTTTGTTTGAGTTGAAAAACTAGATTTAATTATTGAAAAAATGATCGATATTATGGATTCCTAAAAATTTTAATTGAGGAATGTACGAGGTAAGATTCGGGCTCCAGCTTTCTGACTATTTATGTTATAAATTATAATTCTATCATGAAACTATGTCGTTCATTTAAGTGAATAAAATTGGAAAGTTTTTCTTATAAAAAATAGAAGGGAAGAAGAATTTTTTTACTCGGTTGATTCTTTTCACAAATAAAAAATTTATTATAGGCTTTACTATAGTTGAGTGCACAAAAGAAGACGACGTTGATCTTTTAACTAATTAATGTAATAATGAACAAGATGGCTTAGCGAAATATTTAAAACTTCAATGTTAAGATTTGTAACAAAATTATGTCATCATAATTTATTGTTTGAAGATTATTTGGTGAATTTCACTTTAAAACCGTTTTCACCATTATAAGCTGTCAGCGATAACTTGGTAGTTTTGTTTATAAGGATGTATGAATTGTACGCTGCAAGAGCTTTTATTTTACGTTAAGGTTTAGTGCGTTCAAGTTCTTGTTGAGAGAAAGAATGGCTATATTATTGTACTGCGTATAGTTGGAAAAATCAAGGAATAAAAATGTTTAGTAAAGACGAGGAGTGTACACATTTTTTTTAATTTCATTGAGTACGTAGCCGTTAGTACAATAATTAAAACAGTTATAAATGAGAAGAAAGGCTTTGACGAAGATTCAGTTTTTCCTGTCCAACAGTTTATTCTCAAAGAGCATCGTTACGTTGATATCAATGCAGTAGCTAAGACTCACCACGAATGACTACGTCCGAACGCGAATGGAGTCTTATCCGTATAAAGACTCTGGTTCTCGTGCCAGAGTAAAGAGAGGGAATAATGTCAGTCCGTCCAGCCAGAAGTTGCTGTGGTATTGTGGTAAACGAATTAAGTTTGCAGAAAGGATCAAGATTTAACCGACATACAGTAGCGTTAATACTTGAAAAAAAAGTAATTATTTTTGAAGCATGGGGATGTATGCACTGAGAAAAAAATTTCTTTAAATCAAAGAAAGCTTCATTGCGGGCAATCGGTTAAATATTTTTTTGATTCAAAGAAAACGGGGATTCTTTGAATTAAAGAATGTTTTCTTTGAATCAACAAAATATTTAACCGATTGCCTGCAATGAAGATTTCTTTGATTTAAAGAAATTTTTTTCTCAGTGTGTATTATTGGTGAAGAAAGTTCCATTTTCAATGGTTAAAGGTAGGATTACACAATTTCAGACTTCTGCTGAGTAATTCATCGTTACATTCATGCTGTCAACGATTCTGTGTACGATTCTGTCATCGGATATCTACTTTTAATTTTTATTTGAAAAGAAGTCTAATTTAATTGAACTATAAAGACTCAAAGACTTGGTGAATATCTGGGCCAAAAGTTACTAAACGCACTACCTTGAAAAATTGAGAAGTAATCTGAAAAAAGACTAATAATGTCCACAGGCATTCTTATAAGGTAAGTGTAAAAATAATACAAATAAAAAAAGTTTTATTTACTTGATTTATATTTAATTTGACAAAATTTTTACAAAATTTTATTTTCCAAATAAAATAACATTTGTAAAATTTACTTTTTTTTTATCTAATTCTAAATAATATATTTATTAAAACTAAATTGTTTATAAGTGCAAATTTTATATACAGTACATATTACAGTATGCCACCTCTGAACATTTTACGTAGACAATATAGTAGAAAATCACGTTCTACTTTTATTTTTTTCTTGAATTCTTTTGAGCTGTTTTATCCTTTTTACGATGTAAAAGTTTCTTAAACTCTTTACCTTGTCCCTTTTTATTTCTGTAAAAAAGTTGCATTTTGAAATTTAATTCTTAACATACTTAGCTTAATACAATATTTTTTAAAACTTAATAGAACAGATTTTTCCACTAACCTCCTATTTAAGGCTGATCTTGTTAAAGGAATATACGCAAATGGATCTGGTTTGCCTTTCCTTTTTACGTCACCAAAGGCTTTTTTAGATCTATATTCTTCACCAAGTTCTTTTACTTTTTTATGCGATTTTAATGGCCGATGAATACCCGAACCACCAGCTTTAATAATCACAGATAAAACGTTTATTTTTGCAATTAAAATTATTTTGATAAAATTTCATAAACTTACCCTTATATTTTGATGACGAAGATGGATTATCAGACTTCAAGCTAGCATCACTGTCACTTAGCTTTCTTTTACGTAGACCAGATAATTTTTTTGACTTCGAAAATTCTGCATCATTTTTATCTAAAAAATTTATTATTGTGAATGTATATTTTATTATTTTACATACATGTATGTCACAGTCGTTAAGAGTTGAAGTTTAAGTGAACATTTTTTACCATCATTTTCAGAATCAACTTCCATGAAAGATAGCTTATTTTTTTTCTTTTTTGTTTTTTCATCCTCACTCTCAGTACCACTATCGTCAGCTATAATCAGACGTCCATCTGGGGCTGTCTTAAAACCTTTATCTTTAGTCTTTGGTTTAGAAGAAGCATTACTAACATTTTTTGGTTTTGTTGCTGAAAAAAAATAATTTTAATAAAAGGTGCGTCAAATATAAACTTTTTAGGTATATGTAAATATTTGTAGTACGCACTTGATATATTTTTGGCAACTCTAGGATCAATAAAGTCAACAATATGATTCTCGCTTTCTTGAATCCAAGTTTTGTTCTTTGACCTGTGATTTTGAATTTTCGATTGCTCTTCAATATCAGAATTATCAAATTCTTCCTCACTATCAGCCAGAATTTCTTCCAAACTAACAATAAAAAATAATTTGAAATTTTTATAAATAACATAGTTTAAAATTAATTATTTTAATACTGTTTCTTATATACCTTTTAGGTTTTCTTTTAATATTAAATTCTTCATCTTCATCAATATTCTTATCTTCCTTTTGCTCTTTAACTTTTTGTTTTCTAGTTTCTATCTTACGTATGTTTTTTAGTCTTTTATGCATTACTTGATCAGAAGTTGGTATTATAGGAGTAATGTTCTCAATTCCGAATTTTCTAACTAATTTCACTAGAATATCACGTACTTTTTGACGAAAATGTCGTTTACAATCATCCGTCATATGTGTTAATGCTTTTACCTATTTATAAAGTGAAATAAAGAAGTAAATTTTATTGTTCAATGTCGCTTTATAAATAATTTTACTCACAATTAATTTCAGCTTAAGTCCAATCGTTGGTGTGGGCATAACAGAAATAAATACTTTTATAAACGAAAGAGCTGATAACGTGATTTCTCGAGTTGGTCCAGTTACTAATGTACAAGTGAATTCAAGTATATTTTGAATTGTTTGAATACCCAAAGAGCCTAATAAAAATAGTTGTAATTATTACGACAATAAGTTAAAAAATTAACAAAAATAAAGGAATAAACTAAGTTTTACCATTATAGTGGTAAGTAATTGAGGTAAGAGATAATAATGATGCACTGCAATAAACAGGTTCTCCACTAAGACCAGCTACCAGCATATTAATATAATCTTGAAAATATTCTTCATTATTTAAAAATTTTTCCGCTATTATGTTTAAAAGAGTATAAGAGGCTGTTCTGCACTTTTCATTCAATTCTTTCACCCCCATAACAGCTTCTGGTACAATAGCTTTTAAAAACATCGTTTTTTCTATTTGGGGGTGCTTTTCTACGAGATGAATTATGCACCTGATACGCGCCTTTAAATAATAGTATTACAATGAATTTAAAATTTTTAAATGAAGAATTATGTATATTAAAGTATTAATTATAATTTATTATTATAAAATACTTACGCATTTGCTTGGTTTTTGTACAGTTGAAACAGATTTTATAATTAACTTTTGTATAGCTTTACGATTCTCACGTACAAATTCCTGGCATGCATCGTTCTTACTGGCGCATATTTCTTCTAAAAATCTAAAAGAAAAAATATAAACTTTGTCATTTGTACATAATTTGAAATATCTCTGAAACTTTGCACAGATTTTTGTAATCATAAGTCGCTTCAATAAAAGTTAGGTAATGCATATATTTTTTTAGCAAATTATTAAACATTTATTATACTTTATGACCAATATATTCTGTGGTCGGTAAAAGTTCAGTTTAGTAGAGTTTCATACACATTTACCTGTAGGCTTTTTTCTGTTCTTTTTGAAGCTTAGTATTTGCAAGAAGTGGCACACATTTTTCATATAACACTTGAACTTTATTTATATCTGCATATTGACACAAGATTCTCAATAAATCAAAAACACTTTCTTTAAAAAAATCATTTTTGTCAGGCTTAGCTAAATTCTCTAAAGCATTATCAAATAAAGTGCCAATCAACTCTTGACTAGTGACTTTTAAATATACCTAAAAACAAAAAATAATTATTACTGCAAAACCATTTAAATATCAATTTAGAGAAACTTATAAAATTTTTAGTTACTTTAATCGTTTCACAGCAAGCTAGCCTTTGTCCTTCTTCATCAGTACCTTGTGGTTTAAATGTATATAAATCAAATAAAAGAGGTAAATAATTTTTAGCGAACCGTCCAAGTTCCTCAACATCATTTTGATTGTTTGCATCAATTGATTTTTGCAATAATTTCCGTAATGAAGCCATAACTGATAATCGTAAATGTTTTTTTTGGCTAATGACTAATCCCAAAGTTTTTGCGATTCTCTAAAATATTAGTATAAATATTATTAAATTTTTGTATTTCGAATTCCGCAAAATAATTAGAAATAAAATTCGAATTTTACCTGAAAATTTTCTTTTATATCTGGTGGATTATTACAAAAACTTGGTAAAAGAGCCCAAATTTGAGAAGTTAATAGTTCATTACTGTGAGCTCCTATTCCATCACCTTTTTGTTTTAACGTTTGAGATTTTAATCTAGTTCACAATGAATATTTTAATAAATCTATTATTCAACGAATTATAAAAAAATTAAATTTTGAATACTTACTCGCAAGTCTCGGCTAATGGAAGTAAATTGTCAATAAAGTATGAAAGCGATGACTGGTCAATACAGTCTTTTAAAACTGGCAATACCCAACTTCGCTTCAAATCAAATTCACCTGTGGAAGTCTAAAAATAATTTCAAATTTTTATTCAATTATTTTGTTAAGTAAAAAAAGTAAATATATATTTATCAAAACATACTTTCAATGGAATTGCAGATAAAATTACTTCTGGTCCTAAAGATCTTACTGCTGCACCAACTGCAAACTCAATTTCTGCATTATAAGAGAACTTGTGAGAATCTCGTAGATCTGCTAATTCTTTTAAAATTTCTTCTAATTCTTTTTGACAAAGAGGACCAATTGCCTGTAAAACCAATTGTAAATTTCATAAAAAATTTAAAACATACACTAAACATTTTTTAAAAATTACCTTAAATACTGAAGCTAAAATGTGCAGCACATGATGCCATGCAGAGTTATATTGATATTTCATTCCTTGTTGAATAAGATGTATTATTTTAACTAGTATTGGTTTACATCTAAAAAGATAATTATTTTTACGATTTAATCCTTTATTTTTTTAATTTTGTAAATAGTTAAGTCTCTTACTTTTGTTTTAATGTTTTATTTTCACATAAAGGAGTAACGCAAGTTTCAAGAAGAGCTTTTATAGTATGAGATGCTCCAGAAAGTATATCTATTTTTTGTGAGAGCCACAATTCTGTGCATTTTTCGGTTATTCGAGGAAGATTTAGAGCACAGAGTTCTAGAGAGTGCCTAAAACAGTTTTCGTTAAATTAATATTTTTGCACGTTGTTCTTAATATTTTTTCAAATTATTGTTCTACATTATTTACTTACACAGCTAAATTGCAATAAGCTTCTTGCATAACAGCAAGCCAAGCTAATGTAGGCTGAGCATCACCTGGAGCTGGCTGGTAATCGTAAAGTGCGTTTATGATCTGTGCATTCAATTGAGATGGCAAAATTGCTTCAGTTGGTTTAGATATAAACAGACCATGTAAAGTTTGGAAACAGCAAGAAGTGACAAGCACATTATTCAAAGTCATAATACTTAATAAAGCTTCACATAAAGACTGCAATAAAAAAAGATATTAAAAAACTTAAAAAATACTAAACAATGGATTTTTTAACCACAATTAAAAAATGTATACTTTTACAAAAGTTTTTGGAAGCTGGTGAGCAATATCTTTGAGTAATGTTAATGTCTGTAATGTACTAGTCAATTGCCCTGGTTGACCTGCTATTTCTAACTGAGCAAGACAATGTTTAGCTACTTGAGGAGCTGCTGGATGAAACGCAGGAGAATTATCAGTTCTCATAATATTGCTTCCTGATCATAATTAAAAATTAACATTATTATGATATTATTATTTACTTTAATTAATATT
>JAWWEM010000054.1:14508024-14526468 GCA_035582935.1 Ormyrus thymus | reverse complement strand
GGGCTGACTGGGCCCGCGGCGGCGCTCACGGGGGTCGAGGTGGCGATCGGGACCGAGGCCGCCGCGGCCTCGCCCGGGCCAGGGCTCGCTGCTTCGGCAAGGAAAGGCACCGGGTAAAGCACAGAAAGCGGCGCTCTTACCAGGCCTCGCACAGTGTACACTGATATCGATCAAGATTTATTGAAAATCCGCTTCGCGCCGTTTCGGTGTTTGAGCGTTCTGTCTTATTTGGGCTTCGGCGGAGTGTTTCAGACACTTTGGTCGACTGGCGTAGCGCGAGGGATAGTCTTTCGCTTGGTCCTCGGCTTTTGTTGGTAAATGCTTTCATCGCGAGCGGAAGACACTTGTCGAGTACGCAAGGAGAAAAACGACTTTTATCCAATGAACAACGTTTACAATGAAAAGCAAGTTCGAGTGTCTTTGAAGAAGATGATAATGAACGGTTGAAGCGATTTGGTAAGCCATCCCAATGTGCAAATATATATATGTATATGAAATATTTACAAAAAAATCCATGATTTTCTGGTTGCGAAAATTTGTTATTTAGAAGCCAACTTTTAATACGGAAACAATCAAGAATGCTCGAAAAGTTACTTAAGGAAATGTTTATAATTATACGACTATTTTACACTTTTATTTACAGCAGCGTGATGTGTCCATTTATAAAAAGTTAATTCAGCTTTTATTTTTTACCATTCCAATTTTCAATAAACTTTTTTATCAGTGTACAGTGTTTAAATAATGCCGGTACGTAATCCAATATGAATAGTCTTGAAAATGATCAACAACATTCTATCGTGCTAAAGTGTGCATGCACAAGATTCACTAAATTTATCAAACAATAGTACAATTGATAATAAGCAATTTCAATCGTTTTAAAATAATTTTATAAAAATTGCAATTGCCTAAATATTATACTATTTATTTTCAATCTAATACTCGGATTTTGTGATCTTAAAACAATATGAGATTTTGCCACAACGTGTAGTCAACTTGATTTTGTCACGGAAAAAAAATTGTAAAGCCGTGATAAACTTACTATCTACTTGAAGCGATAATTAATAATGCATTAGTTCAAGCTCCATAAACATTGCTTTTTAAATGCTATATAGATGAACATTTTTTTAATAATTCGTGTAATATATTGATTGGCATCCATTTCGTTACGTTACTTTAATGTTATTTCATTATTTTTGGCAAATGTATTTGTTAAATAGATTAAAATAATGATTTATGAAGTAATATTAATGCTAGTAGAAATTAAGTATATTTTTTCACAACCTTCTTATCGCGATACATAAAATATTAATATCGTAAAGTTATCGAAAACTTGAATTTAAATAATTTAAATGAATTAATTGAATCATTGTAGCGTTAAATGACATCAAATTAGAAGGTCAATATTCAACTGTTTGAAAAATCATTGACATTAACTACTGCATTAATCAATAATGCAATCCGTCAAACGAAAACTCGACTCGATGACGATGTCCAAGAAGGTCGGAAAACAAAGAAACAGCGCATTACGATTAAATGAGCGTGGCACGAAACTCACCAGGCTTCGTGGGTGATGTAGCATGCAAAACCGAGCTTCCTGTCGCCGCCACCGCTAAACCACCACATATAACAACATGCAATTACTAGATTTCGTGAAGATCTCGAAAGCAGAAAAATAAGGCTCTCCCCGATTTTCGGGCGATAGGCGTGTAACTTAAAAAGGGAAAGGGCTGATTATCGGTTTGCTTAAAAAATAATTGGTTCTGGTATCGAATTTGGCTACTTTTCTTTTCTGCTTTCGTTTTGATTACAGCTCTAAACGTATTTGTGTATTAATGGCAATGATAAAGCACAGTGACGAAATCATAGAAAAGGTCAGTTCGCAATGGCTGTGCTTGCCGCGCACGTTTGTAAATCGTAAATAAGAAAAAAATGCCATGACCGTAAAAAAAAACAAGTCAAAAAATAAAGGTTAAAACGTCAGGTAAACGTGTCATGTGCCTATATGATTCTGTTTTTTTAAGCCATTAAAGCGAGCGAAGAAAAGGACAATTAGCATCTTTAAAAATGCGACTCCGCATAATTATTCTTTCAAAAATACTTTGGCATCAGTTCGAAGGTTGTGGACCGCAGGCTTATTAATGTTCTCGAGGTGGAGACTCGGGTGATACTATCAGTGGGGCTTGCTTTTTTCTCGGGCTTTTCGTTAATAATAAAACATTTCAAGTGTAAAAGTCAATTTAAATGAAAAAAACAACCAAAAAAATGTTGAAGGATACCTTTAATTATTTGTCGCTGTTACTATTTTAAATTATTAAAAAGGGCAAATAGTTCATCGATTGCGTTTTATCTCACTTTTTAAATTTCCTTTCAATCCGCTTTAGGGTTTAAAAAATAACCCCGAGTCTTACAACGATTTTCATGTAAAAAGTATTATTGGTGCTGGTAATGCAGTATTTTAAGTTTTCCTACTTGACCTAGAATCGTTTACCTAGATTTGCACTCACGCAAAATAAAAGAAATATCAGCTGTAAATCAAACGACTAAATAACCGCAAATAATTGTGCATTCGTCACGGGCGGCTTAACAAAGGAAAAAAAAAGGTACTGTGTTCTCGCAATGTATGAAGCCACGTAGCGGCTTGCAAAAAGCAGCATGTCACATGTATATTCGGTAATTCTGTTTATACTTGTATAATATACACACAGATATATTTCGCGCGCAAAACTGAGCTAATATGCCTTGAAAGGATTTACCTGTGGAATCGAAGTCGCCCTCCAGCGGCCTCAAGGGCCTCGAGATGCTTTTCCTCTTCGACGGGGAATGTTTCAGCGCTGCAACACAAATTTTACTTTGTTGAATAAGACTTTACGCGCGTGGTCCCGTCATCTTTCCCCAGCGAAAAGATTATCTCGTCAGTCGTGTCGCGAAAATCGGCGGTGCACACAGTTAGTCAAAAAATGTAAAACAGCGGCTTTGCCCCTTCGAGGTAAGAGCCTCTGGATTTTGTGCTTTTTTTACACGTCAAAAGGTTTCGGCCGAAAACATTTGCTGGAGCTTAGTTACAGGGGGATGCGGAATATGTATTTTAGCGCCTTCCTCGTCAATTATCAAAAGCGTGAAAAACTGTTTTTAGTTATTAATAACAATGATCTGTCGGTTTTTGAAACTACGATACTTTTTTAAAAAAAATTCACTTTCTATAAACTTATTGATTTTCAGTAAATAAATACTTTTAGTCGAAATAAAAAAATTAAAACAGCTTGCAATTTAATATACTCCTATATACTTACTTTAGTTAATCTTTTATATTTTCAAATACGTTTAAATACTAGATTTTCAATTTTACTTCTTTCATCATTTTTATTTGGGATAAAAACTTTATTTTATTTATAGACTAATCTAATTTATGCATTCCTAAATCTAGACTATAAATTTAACGACTTGCTAAATTAAAATTTTAATACAGTTAATAATTACGTTCAAAACTTGGTATATATAAATGTGGAAAACTATGAAAGGAGCATTTCACTTTGTGGATAAAAATATGTATTTCCATTAGTTTAAAAGCTTTTAGATTTTAAATATGTAGACGAGCTGACGGTTTATTTTTATAAAAGTTATGGGTAAAAAATCTAGAAAACATTCTAAAGGAAGAAAAATGGTTTAAAAATTTGTGGGTAACATTATTAACAAAGTCGTGATCTTGTTTCATTTTGAAACGTATTAACAAGGTATAGTATTTAGAATACAAAAACTGAACAAAGTATCATTTTAAATGTTAATAATAAGTTTTCAGGAAATGAGAAAATCATGACTTTGTTTTATTATTTTTAGTATAATCTGGAGATTTCAAATGTCGATGAAAAGGGTTTGAAAAAGCATATTTGGGTGAATTTTACGTACGATTCATTTGCAAGAATGTAAATCGTAAGTGACAACAGACCTTTATCCAAATCCTTTGAATCGCTGTTAGCTTTAAGTTGCCTCAATTTTTTCGATTTTTTTGATTTAGTTCCTAAATTTTAAATACTTTCAGGATTATCCTTGAAATTTCAATATTTGTAAAAATATATACAATATTTCGTAAAAGCAAAAAATTAGCGAGAAAGAACATATTAAAAAATAATAATTACTATTTATACGGCATAGTATCATTTTGAAAAAAGAAAAATTTTCGGTGTATTATATACCGAAATTAGTTTACGTAGTTGTAGTAATTTGCTAGACAACACACAATCATTACACATTCTATTTTAGACAAGGCAAAAATCTAAGTGTGTTTAAAAATCTAGTTACGTATTATTTCAAAGCAAACTCATTTCACTCAAGAAAATCATCGTGTATTCTGTAGTACCAAACAAACTTTTAACTACGGTATGATGTCTCCATTTAATTTTAATTTATACCGAAGTCTCTTTGATCAGAAATATATGTTTTACCGTATATCAACATGTAGAATAATGGGAACATCATACTTTTTCAGTTTGGTCGGCGATGCAATTGTAAACGAGTAACTTCGTGTTCAAACAATTCAAAAAGAAAAAAAAAACAATGTTTTCGTATTATTTTATTCATACGTAACTGCTGCATGTATTTATGCTTCCTTCATAATTAATACAAAGCCTCAAAAAGGCAGTAAAGTTGAGTTAAAAAAAATTTATTTACGTTCCAGGAAATGCAGTAAACAAAAAATTCTATTCACAAGGGAGGGACAAAAGCATTTTATGTGCAACAGTTGCGTAAGAATTACATAAAAATGTTCGATTGTCAATTCGCACTTGTGTGTATATGAAACATTACATAAAAGTAAAATAAAAACGAGCACAAGCAGGTAACACATTCGTAGTGCTAAACGTGGTTGATATATGAAGCTTTGAAACTTTTCAAAGAAACATATTGTATAAGAAAAGAAAGAGCTAACAAAAAAATATGAAAAATAATTTGTTTTTAATTGAAAATGAAGGATGAACGATGAACTTTTGAAGGGTGCAAAAGTAATTTCACAAGTAGTTGTCCAATTAAAAAAAGTCTCAGTTTAACACGTATCGTCATTCTAATAAAAAGAAAAAGGTAACCGAAGCCTCTATGGACAACTTGTGGATAACAAGGGAAAAAAAAACGTACAAACAAACAAAGGAAAAAATGACAAGAAAACTGCGTTGTTGAGCAGGCATGACAAAAAAAAGGACGTGAAGTACAATAAAATACAACACTCGAGCTGGAAAACTCACACGCAAATGGAACAAACAGATGGGTTAGACAGACAGAGACAGAGTAGAGTTACCTATGTAGCTGGTGACGAGGTTACGGAATTTGCGATGATTCCCCTTAATCTCGGGCAGGTCCACTTTATTTGCACCGCCGCAACAATAGGCGATTAGCGGTATTATTGCAAGTTTTGTTCGATTGTCGGTTTGGCAGGTCGGGTTCAAGGGGTCGAACACGAAAGAGAAGTGCACGGACACAAAAACATCACATTTAGCTAACTCAGTACTCAACATTATATTATAAGTCCAAGTAATGCCGATCTATGCATGTGTATGTATACTTTTTACGCACGGATACGGTTGAAAGTATACATATACATGTGTATATATATAATATATATTTGGAAATTCAACGAAAATACGTGTACATCGCGTCAGAGACTAAGAGAACAGAAACGTATAGATAAACAGTGATAGATATACAAAATGTAATAGGAAGATCTATATATTTATATAAGAGCAGGATATAATTATGTCTTGTTAATAATTTTCACATTCATATTTGTGTAAAGTATATTTTAATAGATCGATTTAACTGCGTTTTTTTATTGTGTTAGTAATTATCAAGATCTTTTTCTGCATAGCTCGTGTTCCAAAAAGAGAATAAGTGTCTTGTGGTTCAACGTGATTTGTGTATTAATCACAAACTTAGTCCCGATTCTGAATAACTTTATTTATATTTTTCTACATAAAACGTATGGAAAACAAATAATTTTGTAAAATTGGCTTATATATAATTTGAGTAGTGGATCGAGTGTCTACGTGTTGGAGACAGGTCTGGTATAAAATGAAATGTAAGTTTGTCAACAGAGCAAATGTTTATTGAGAAAATATCAGTATGTACATTGGTGCCCACATTATGTTAATAGCTGAATATTTTAATAATAATAAAAAAATAATCTATTCTACTTTGCGTTCATTGCAGTCCTACTATTACTATATCCTTGCTCGTAAAAAATCCGATAAAAGTAGCTTTCATTGTCAATTTGGTTCGATCAAAAAATAAAGCTTTTTCAAAAAGTTATGCAAATTAAAAATACGCTGAAAGAATTCTAATTCTATCGGACTTTTTACTTCTACAGACTACGCTTAAATCAATCCTATTTTGATTTGCTGACAATAAACCGGCGAGTACAATATAGTTATCGTAACGCGTGTTATAAATTTTTACTGTATCGTATAATAATTATTAAAAATAGCACACGTATGCATAGTGATAAAAAGTTTGTCGATCATTGTAATGTATCGTAATATATATTATATAATGCAAAGTGGATGTGTGCGAGGCTCGGATTTCGTTCATTCTGAGTTCCCCGCCATGGAATAAAATAGCAAATAGCAAATAGCAAACGACGTCCATAATCACAGCATTTAATAATCTCCAAAGTCGAAGTTTAAAGTAACAACGTTTATTAAATCGACGTATTTATTCAGAAGATTCATCTTTGCACTATAATAAGACATACATTAAAGTCTCTTGATTTCTGTATACGTCTACACATAATATGTATACGCGTATATTGTATATATTCGCACAATAAACGATCGCCTATAATTCTTTTGCTATAATAATTTCGTTTAATAAATGAATAAAATAAGCGTCGATTCTTCTCAAATAATGCAGATTGTTTCACAAGCAGTGTATTATTTGTATTCCCGCTATCTTACACGTCACTGTAGTAGATAAGTTCAAAGTAACCACGACGAGTAGTTTGTGACAATAAGAAATCTCAAACGTTATGAATTTTTAATGACGCTTTTTCTTCTCTAGCGTCACTCGAATGCGTCACTTTATGACATTCCCTTTCTGTTTGAATTAATCATTAATACTTATCACTTGTTTTTTTCAAATTTATTTGTACATATTGCTTTATAATAGGAACATTAAAAGATACTTTATTTAAAAAATATTCTAATGAAATTTGCGTCTATTTTTATTTATTTATTTTTTGTATAACTGTTTTAAAACTATTGTATTTATGTTAACTCAAGTCAAAAAATTAATAATTCATTTCATTAAACTACTTGTTGCACTTTTCCGTAGATAAAGAGTGATTGTATAGAAATATATTTATAGTGCTAAAAATGTTGTGCCATAAAAAACGCATTAAATTATTGACACTTTTATATTTTAAAAATAAAAAAAAATGTTTCTTATTATTATTAATACTTTATTTATATAAAAATGTTAAGCTTATACTGTTCAGAAAAAAAGTGGATATTAATACGTTCGAACTGGGACTAGATAATTTACAGTCAATATTGCAGTAAAATTAATATGTCCAAAAAAGATGATTTTTCTTACAATCACTCAGGTTAATTATATGGCAAGAAATTTTAATTTTCAGAATACTAATTAAAAATTTCTTAGAGATTCAAAAAATAAAATATATCTAAATATCTAAATAATACTTATTACGATCGTATTCTATACATAAGTCTTTTATAAAATTGGCGTATTTGGAACTACATTAACTTACTAAATAGAGCATTTTTTAATCTCGCATTATCGTTAAAACTTCTATCTTCGATTGTACAAAATACTCAGCTATTCCCGTGGACACCAGGCTTTGTACAATTACATTACAAATCGCGTAAAAATTATATATTTAATCTCGTGAAAATAATACAGCGCACAATTTTAACTAAAAATTAAAGTTTCGAGTTCAACTTATAAATGTAAAAAAGTATCGAAAATAATTGAATATGTGCAATGTGTAATTAAATATACTTTAGTACTTGAGCATGAAGATAAATACTGTAGTAAAAATAACAAACTTTTCTTACCATACTATCTGACAGTGCAATTATAGACTACCAAATCTAGAAAATTATTATACTTTACGCAGATTATTGAAATCGTTTTAATAAAATATAGATTCTGGTCAATAAATGGATTAGTTTCGAGATATAAGAGGTTAAAATTTTGGGTTTACGTTGCAAAGAGGATCTATGTGTATATGTGATCCAAAACAATATATTTATGATTTCGATTAAATCGACTGGACATTTAGCACGATGAAATTTTGGTCAAAAAAGTAGGCAGTTTTTGATTTCGAGTGCATTACATAGGTAATTTTACTGGGGTCCAAAATCCGTAAAATTTATGCGGGGTCCTTTACCGAGTGAAAAATAATTCATACGCGTAAATATAATCCAATTGTTATGCTATATGTAACTGTAGGTAAACTTATTTACACTTATGTAAACTTATTATCTATTCGTTAGTGAACAAACATTTTTAAAAAATATCTACGTTTTTCGAGATAGCGACTCTCTTTAAAGTTTAATAAATTTCCGTATACTTTTTATGAGTTTGCTATAAAGTAAATTCTTTTCAGGTTTCGTAGTTTAAAGTTACTTGTCATATAGTACAATAATTTTTAGTCATATATTTTCTAAAGTATTTATCTCTGAGTACAAAAAAATAAATGTGAATATTTTAATAACGTAGAAAAACTTAAAAGTTATAAAGAAAAGTTTGTGAAATTATTCTTTTCCATGAAAGACAGACTAAGTACATGATTATGTTTCGTGTGAACTACACAATTTTTTCGCATCATTGTCTCGCTTTCAACAGTCAATAACCTCATTTTACTATCGTGTATAATATTCGTTTCTCTAAGGCGTATATAAAAAAAGAAATGAAGAATGACAGTAAAACATCTGGTAGAAACATTTTCGCAAAATATATTTGGAAATGATTGTTTGGCAATTATGCATATCACAGTAATTTTTAAATTATTATATCAAGTAAAAAATGCGCATTGTAAATATTTACGGTAATTAGTATGAAAACAGAAATAAAAAGTTGCTTTTAACTGCTCTTAAGAAATAATACGAAAAATTGTTTACGATTCAATTATTAATAAAATCGCAAAAAAAATCTTTCTACCAGAATAATGATATTTTTATAAATCACAGACTTTCATCGCGGCGCATTAACTACCGTTGGAAACAATGTTAAAAAATATATTTCTAGCTTACAGCCTACAGCGTACTGTGCTCTCTGCTTTTAATACAAATATACTTGTTACCAAAGGTCGTTATAACCTGCGAAAAATCTCTTCTCGGATCGCTGTTTATGTAACCAAGACGTTAATACCTAACTACCATTTGTTCTTTTTTAACAATTAGTTCTCTTGACAAAGTAACAGTACAATCTTATTCTTTAGAAATTTTCTAATGCAAAACTGTAATATGTACTGAAACTGTCACAAACTTTTAAAAACTTATGTATTAAGAAATGACACGGAAGTTGTCGTTTGTTAGGAATGAGCTTTGTTGAGTACTAGCATTGAGGTCAAGTGTGCTACTAATGGTTGATTCGGATGGTACTTACGTGATGGTATTTTCTTGAAGACCGTTTTTGCCATAAAGCTTTGGAAGCGCTCAGCGTAAAAGCCAGGACGATGTACAGATACTGTATCCTAAATTTTAAACATCGAAAATACTATATTCTTCATCATACTTTTAATTAGGCTTTTAACTTATAATACTTGCTGATCTGCTATACTTACACCATCGTGAATCATAGATTTCAATGTGTGCTCAAGTTTTTTCTTCAGTCTATAGCTTTGAAGAATATCAATGATACCAATAAAGAGGAGGAGACGCTCGCCACGAGCATTCCTCGCTGGAATACCACCTGGACTGCTAGGAACATACGTTTTTTTAAAAAGACGAAATCACAGCCTAATTCATTAGGTATATTCAGTTTTTAAATGTATAAATGACTTGAAAACGAAATACTCACGGCACATCATCTTCTTCATCAATCGGTTCACTCTCAGCTTGAATACTTTCCATAGCAGTACTATGAGCAACTAGCCTTTGTCGATTTATACTACGAGATCTGTTTAAAGCAGCAGCTCCTATTCTATCCTCTCTTTCTCTTTCTGCTTGTACGAATCCAGCGCTATCAGTACCAGATTCCCCGGCTTCCTCTTCTGCACTCGTTGATAACCTCTGCTCCTATTATTAATTGCAAGCAAATAAAAGAATTTTTTAGAGAAAAAAAAACTATTATATGCACATATTAAAAGGATCTTTATATTTACAGTTTTTTCTCTAGCAGCTTGATCAAGATTATGTATCCCAAGTAACAATGAATAATCCATTATCTTAAAACTTTCTAAAACTCTACAGTCTCGTTGAATTGTTTTAATAAGCGCATTATAAGTGTCTGATTCTAGAAAAATACCCTCTGCATGATGTTCCATAAAATCTAAATCTTTATATGTTGGCGATCGTTTTGCTCTTTCCGATTTAGATGCCTAATAAATATAAAAATAATAACATTAACTAGTTCAATGGAAATTTAAGTGACTAAAACATATGAACTTACTTTTCTTTTATAAGTTGAACCTTTTAAATCATATTTTTGATGAAGTTTAACTGCTGATGGCAAAAGATTATTCATGGCAATAAGTCGAACGTTTTTACTATTACAGCGGTAACAATATAAACCAAAGAATTTTGGCAGTAATGTTCTAGGATTTTGGTTTAAATTCTAAAAATCATATTCAGTTATATTATGCAAAATTAATTAATCTAATTTAATGTTTAAATAAATAAATTAAATGAATTACCATGTAATAGCCAGGCAAAAGAGTTTGTAAAAATTCACCTTCTTTATGCTGAACAGTTTTAATGATAAATTCATCATCATCTGTTAAATAAAAAATACTTCCACTAGCACCAGGATTAGATAGTTCTCGCAATGGTGCACTACACATTGACATCTGTAATATTGATTGAATTCATGAATATTAAAAAAAAACTTTTCTATAAAATAAAAATTTTTTTTTAAAACTAACCAAAAAGTCATCTGGCTGGATGCCAAACAAATCTCTAAAGTAACGAAATGCAATAGGTGCGTAATTTTTAAACTTGAATTCAGAAAAATGATGAGCTGGTGTATGATTTGAGCCTTCACTTGGAAAATTTGTTGTTTCTACAGTCATGAAATCCTGCATAAGTAAATCTCGCTCAGGTTTGCTTGCAAGGCCTCCAATTGCATGTTGTATACCCAGCTGAATAGATCCCATAATTTGTGTAGTTTGAATCTAAGTGAATAAAAAATTATAGTAAACTTTTTTTTAATAAATTCTATAAAAATAATTTTGCTAATTTTAAGATTATATTTTTGAAAACTTAATTTAGTGCTTACAAGTAAAGATATCCATTCCAAACACTTTATATATTGCAACTCAATAATTATTTAACTAATGTTTTTAACTTTCACAAATTTACCATTTTACTGACACCATTTTTTGCCTAATATCTATAAAAAAGAATTGCTTTTCACGTTATTCCTTCAAACTCATCTTTGTAAAGCTTGGTATTACTGAATCAACTTTTATTTATAGCATTTCCAATTATTTGAAGAAAAATTAACATGGTGTCAAAAAAGAGTGTAAAATGGTATGTAACCATTGTTGGAGTTAAGCAAGAATATAAGTGTTTAGAAAGAACTTATCTTTGCTTTTTGTATTTCTGACATTAAGATTTGTTTATTAATATTTATGTTGAAAATAAACATTTTTAATTAAACTAACTTTATTATTAATAAGATATTACCTTCTTGTAGGTGATTTCACCACCCACACCAACTCTCCGATGTCCAATTTTCCTTTCCTTTTCAGACTTATTCCTCGACACACCCGCCGATGTTTTAGGACCCACATTACCATGTTGAGCTGTTGAACTCTGTTATAAAACATTGATACAATAAAAAATAATATTACTGAGATTAAATTACTAGAAAGAAAAATTAATGTTTGAAAACAGTAACCAAAAATATAGAAAATTCATTCACTAATTAATTTTATCTTTTTGTTTAGCTTATAACATAATTGCACAATCAGAATTGCAAAAGTTGTTACATGAGAGTTCTATGAAGTAATTATCTGCAACTATCTTCAAACAAGTATCACTGATTAATTTTTTTAACATTATTGTCTTTTATATATTAACAATGTACAAAAAATAAAAAAATATTTTAATCCAATAATTAACAAAAATTAATACTTAAATCACTATGATCAATTGGTTAATTCACTTTGTTGTTGCATATATTACATATATACATACATAAATGTATGCAATTTGTTAAATTAGCATATATTATAGAGGTTAAAACTTATGAAGTACCATTGACATTTTATAAGCTTTTCAAATGTTTATAAAAAGAAAGGATGTCAGATACTTTGTATAAATGATTTTTGTTTATCAGAATTTTTTATTGGTAAATATGCATATCATTGCCATCATGAATATTTTTAAAATTCTGAGAATACAAAACTGTCTGAATCATAAGTCTACCTATAATCATAATACATTTATAAACCCATACAGAATTTGGATTAGATCATTAATTAGATTAAAATATTTATCTGCATTATCATTGACATGATAAATTGAAATAGTTTATTGTTTATGTATTAAAAAACAGATCATTATTATAAAAAACAGTTGTAATTTGGAATTTAAAAACTATAAATAGATACTGCCAATATTATTAGGAATATTGTTAAATAAAGGAATTACTTGAAATGTTTACTTGTTTCTTTTGCAGAATATTATCAAATTTAAAATATAAATTAATAAATTTTGATTAAAGATTAAAATCTCCTGGTGGTCATTCATGCATTTTCACATATATGGTAGTAGAAAGTAGAACAAGAGGCCTTGAGAGTGACAATGGCCTAAGAATGCTCTTATAGTGTCCATTTAGAGGTCTCAGGTCTGACACAGTTTGAATGTAATTCTTTTCTTGTCAAAGAAATAAAATATGATGAATATTTTTTAAAATTTGGCATAGAATCATTGTTTGCAAATGCATACATGCGATTAATCCCTAAAAAATAGATGTTTGTGGGTTTCTCAAATGAATCACCACTGTGGCATGCGTAGATGATAAGATCAAGAAATTGTTTATTGTGTTCTGTAGATAGAATACTGTTTGGTAAAATAGATTTTTTCAATTTTTCCCAGTTCAGATAAAATTTAAAACTATACAAAGAGTGATGCTACTTTATCAGTTGAACAGATTTTATGCTTCAAACAGCTGTCATGTTATCTGCTGTCTGACATACCATCAGCTCATAAATATTTGCTGTGGTTTTTCATGATTGTGTAATTATGCACAGAATTCCTTAATAAACTTTAATATTAGTATTAATTGTAATATACTTACATCAAAAACTGTAAGTTTATCTCCAACTGTAGATTTATCTGAAATAATAAAAGACATTTTCTAAATAAATTAAGCACTTTACTGATTTTTTGCACAAATAACTGTCATAACATAAAATTAAATGCAAAGATTAGTCTAGAGAATTAAAATTTCATGAGACTACTGGGTATTTTAACCTGTCATTTCCATTGCAAATATTTTACCTTCATTTATCACGAAGGAAAAATTGTTAGAAAAACTTTATGGGGTCATCAATGAATTTCATTTCACCTCGTAAAAAGAGAAATATCAGTCTTTAAAGCCTTTGAAAAAGTGCTTAATAGATTAATTCGCTTCATTAGCGGAACTCGTTGACAAACGGGTTACAAAGGGAAACCCTCCGCGTAAATTTCAGGCTGAGAAGAAGGGGAAGGAGGCAACTCGATCTCTCTTTTTTAGGGTTTGAATTGGTCGGGTGCCGCCCGCATCAGCTGTCAAAGCCCTTGAAGAAAACGCGTTCCGTCCTTATCGTTCGTCCAGCGACTTTCCTAAGCGATGACGTCAAGGCTCCGCTTATGTGTACGTTTCGCTTTTTCTTTCCCATGTGCGCATTCTTCTTTCGAACTCCGATCACGCGTGCGAGTGTTGTCTCACACACGCACCTGGAATGCTTCGTTCTGCTCGCGCGAGCCCTCGACAGCCGAGCGAATGCCTCTAAAGTAAATGAACGCGAGAATAATAACAAATGTACGTTCCGAACAACGAGCTTTCTTCGTAGAAATCTTTAAATACTCGTTTGATGTACGGACGGTGTTCGCTCTCGCTCTCTCTCTCTCTCTCTCTCTCTCTCTCTCTCTCTCTCTCTCTCTCTCTCTTTTCACGCAGCCTGAACAAGCCAGCCTCGAAAAGAAGTCGACAAAGAGGCGAGCCATCCATTGTTTTGAAGGAAAGCAATCTCTCGATAGCGCTTAGGACGAAGCGCTCCCGTCGCGAACCTCGCGCAGAAAATCGAGCGAGCGTTGCAGAGAAAAGCGGCTTTTCCCGAAGGGTCGATATCGCTCCTTTCCAGCCACTCGAATGGCCAAGTACCGCCTTCTTTTCGCGCGGAGGTTATGTTCGATCGAGTGTGCCTCCCTTCCCGATAAGCCAGAGAGAAGCCCCATAAGGGAGACAGCGGCCCGAGCTTACTCGAGCCACTCGCTGAAGCATGCAGGGAAAAGGGGGCCAAGCCCGGAGAAAGCCAGGCGAACTCACGGTCTTCGTCCGCCGAGTCGTCGTGGCCATGGTCGCCCGTGGAGTTGGCCGGGCCGGCGATGCTCGTCTCCACCACCTCGATGACGTCTACGTTGTCGCCCGAAGCCATCTTGCCTGGCCTGGGCAAAGCCGCTCTCTCGGAGGCTGACAGCGGGGGTGGCGCGGCGCTCCCTGGCGACGCTCTTCCTCCTCCTCGGCTTCCAGTTGGCCGTCTCCCGTTCTCGCGCACACTCACACTCGCTCTCTCGCGGGCTATCGATGCGTCAACCCTGCCCTTGCATCCTACGCGCTCTATCTCGTATCCCTACGCTCTCCTCCGGAGGCGCGCGCGCGCGTACACTCGGGCACTCTGGCTGCAGGATTCTTTCCTCTCGCTCGCGCGGCTCTCTCGGGGCGAGGAGGCCGATTCCACTGCCGTTCCTCTCAGACGAGCCAAGGGCCTCGGAGGGCCACGAGCCCCTCGCGCATCCTGGCGCACTACCGTCGCACACACACAGCGAGTGCGCTACTGCTCGTGCCACTGCTGCCACTGCTCGGCTTTCTGCATGCCCTCCCTCCTCTTCGCCGCGCCGCCTCGGTCCGATGATGCTCATGCACAGGCGCACTGCACTCGCGACGGCGACGGCTCTCGACTGTCCCGCTATTTCCCCGAGGTTACCGCAGCGGCCGATGTCTTTCACTCGCCTCCTCTCGCTCCTTCTCCTTTTCGCCAGCCTCGGATTTCGAGTCTGGATCCGGGCTACTTTCCGCACGGCGGCGCACGGCCGCGCATCGATGCTCACCAGCGCCGAGTCCCCGAGAGCCGCCCGCACTGTTTGCCTCTCCGTCTCGCGTGCGCCGGATGCATTCTTTAACTCTTTTGCTGCCTGCCCATGGAGAAAGAGAGAGAGAGAGAGAGAGACGGCTTCGTCGCGGGGACACTTGCTTTCCCTCCTTTTCCTTCCTCTGGCCCGATATAGGTATATCTGGCGCTTTCACGTCGTCTATTGACCGGACGCCATTTTCGGGCCTGAAACAGCGCCAGCGGGTGTTTACCGCGCGAAGCGGCGACGTTCGACTTTCGAATGCGACCGTCGATACTATAGAGCTCGGCCGATTAGAGCTCGACCTTTTCTACTGACGACGCTGAAGATTTTTTTTACCTTGTTTCGAATTTACCGGTAAAAGAGCTCGACGCTCGGCGGCGATAAGATCTTATCTTTTGCAAATACGCTACCTGTAATTCATTCGCAGATACTGATCAATTGTACTTGTAGAGATATTTACCTAATATAATTATTAGAGCGTACATTTACAAGTTAAAAAGTAAACAACATTTTTCCGTACAAATTTTAAAACTATAAATAGTGTACTAAATTTTTTACTCAAAAATATTTCTCCAATTTAAGAATGCCTATTTAGTATAATAATATAAAATATTTGCTTTTCAAGAAAATTACACTTGTAAAGTTTCTTGAGAGCTTCGATCCAGTCGCGACATTAATTGTAATGCAATAGTATAGCTATATAAGGACAAAATGATTTGAGAGAAAAACGTTTACTTACTATATAAAAACACAATTAATCATTGTCTTGTGTTTTATTAGGACACGTTAGGCAAATAATAATTTTAATCTCTTACTTTAGAGACCATAAAATTTCATGAATAAAATTGCTTTCGACAGATGGCATGCAAACACAAAACAAAATAATTAAGCTATTTAATTTTCTCCGTTATAAATATTTGACTTTTAGGGCGAGAGAGAGAGAGAGAGAGCAAAAGCATCTAAGCCTCCGAATGATTAAAATTTATGCTCAAATACTCGTCCTTAATTGAGTCTTATTTAAGATCGTGTAAATAAGTGACGATTGTATCCAATTAAGAGTTTTCTCGGGTAATGCGCCTGAAATTTATTTATACAGTTATTTTACATCTACTTTTGTATTAATAGCTCGTATTTGCACGAGGACGCGACGACTACATTTATTTGTTCCTGCAGAAAACGTATCCCACTCGGCGGACAAGTTTAATCAAATTTAAACGGGGTATTTATTCATTGGCATTCTTTCTTATCAGTGCCGAGTTAGTTTTCGTTAAGATAACAATTCCGCCAGGTTAATTATCCAGAGCGTTACGAAATACTTGCAAAGGGCATTAAACAATTAAGCTTTCAATGGGTATTTTTTAAGTACGTGTAATTTTTAATAAAGTTCAATTTCGATAAGATAGTATATCATATTTGTATTACATTTTTGAGTTTAATCTAAATTGTAAAAATTATCTTATATCATTTATAAACGTGGAATTGCAAAATCAATTTCGTTGCATCGGTAAATGATATTCATATTCGATTATTTACTTATAATTTCACGTTCTATTAACGTATAGTTTTCGGGTTTGCGCGCGACAGAAAGTATATTAAAGAAGAAAATACGACGATTTCCTCCTTATTGAGGTATTAAACGTCATTTTATTCCGGTCAATGATAAAACCTATTTTTAATTTCCAGCGCCACCTGTTCAATGTAACAAACATTGATTGGGAGATGAACAGCTTATTGAATTAGTTTCCATCTGACGCAGTTTTTACGCAGAAACCCGTTTGAAAGGCTCTCAAAAGAATAAAGGCCTTCGTTATTGATAAAACACGCCAGAGAATCGAGACGAAATAATTTACATTTTCCTTATCCTGCTTAGGCTAATGAATAATTTACGTCTCAATCAAAAATAAAGTGTATTATACCGTCGCCATGGCGCTTAACACTTAATACCCACAAAACCCACAAAACAACCACATTACATCCGCCAAATACACACAAATTTCTATTAAAAATCCCCTCCGCCCGGATCAGCGCGAACCTTAATTTCGATGATCAAAACCGACGTCGCCCTAAGAGAATCCCCCCCCCCCCCCGTTCCAAACAGCTCGCTCGCGACCGTCGCCGGCCAGTTCACGCTGCGCGTCATTCTGCGCGCGCGCGATCCGTGCCGGACGTCCCAAGAGCGTTTCAGCCACGCGCCGCGGACGTTCGCGCGGACGTCGGGTCGAGGGGCAGAGCGTGTAGGCAACAGCGGAGATCGACCGATGCGCGATCGCCGCTCGATTCCCGCGCAGGCGCGCGAGCCGCCGGGGGATGTATATTGGTTCAACGCACTTCGGCGTACTGCTCGGCCAGAACTCGAGAGCACGAGTTGTCGCGGGATCGCATATCGCGAATTACGACTAATTGAAGGCGTTATGGAAAGCATCCCGGCGCACGCCGCTTCGCGCAAGCAAAGCTGTGTGCCGCCGAACACGTTCGACGCTTTTGATGAGGTTCCCTCGGTCTATGTCATTTTTTTTATTTCAAGGGTTTGCATTCTGCGCTGTATTGAGTCGTTTTTTTGGTTTCCTTTTGGGACGGAAAGTTGAGAGCTTTGCGAAGATTGAAATTTTAATTATTTTTTGGAATCATACTGGGAATATGTTATAAAATAGGAAGATACACGGAGAGAAATATTTTAGCAAAAGTTACAAATATTTCAAGAAAAATTACTAAACTTTCTGGTAATGCAAGCGCAGACTGCCAAAACCCAAAAAATTACCATGCTTTTTAGTAAATTTTACTGAAATTTCAGGGACGATTAATAAAATTACACGAATTTTTACTAAAATTTCATTAAAATTTACCCAGAAGTATGGTAATTTTTACACTGAGAAAAATTTTTTTGAAAAATTACTATTTTAATAGCACTCGTGGGACACACGCATCTTCTAATAATTTT
>JAWWEM010000054.1:14451136-14507924 GCA_035582935.1 Ormyrus thymus | reverse complement strand
GGAAAAAATTTAGATGCGGAAATCGGCGGCCTAACCTTTTGAACTTAAAATATTTTAATATAAGGCAATCTTTTTAACTGAAATTTTTTTATTTTTATGTACTATGAAAAAAATGAGACATATTATGCTTAAATAATTATGATATTAATAAATTTTCAAAGCTATATAAAAGTTTGAAATTCGTGACAGGCCGAAATCAAAGTATATAAGGAACGGTCGGCCCGCCACAAGTGTCGTCTGCACATGCGACTCCTACTTGCCAACAGGGCGCGACCGCGCCCCTTAATTATCACTAATTTGAAAATTTACTGTATTTAATTCGATTTTAAATAAATAAATACGATTTTGACATTGCTAGGATTGAGTAATAATTTTTATCGTTCTGTCCCGTTAAAATTTAATCTGATTTCAAATAACTTTTTTGAGAAGGGAGTAATTTTTTTTAAATTTAGTGGCGGAGCATTTTTTTAAATCAAAGAATCTCAGAATTAACGCCGCACTCGCAGCCCGAGAGTTGGAGAATCTGATAATTGGGCGGAATTCTCGCGGTATAATTTGCCTGCTAACAAGGCCTTTCCGCGAACACGGTTCCTATCGTCGCAAATCTATTCGGACACTGCTGAAAGCTAATTTGGTCCGCGATTCCGCGGGCCGTCCAAACATTCTACTCTCTTGACTAAACGTTCGCCATATTTGTGTACTGTTATTTTCTCTGTAAGGCAGACGACAGCTAGTTCGCCTGTAATGTTTATCGGACACTTGCTGATTACGTCGCCGGGGACGGGTTATTTGTTTTAAATCTATCCTGAGAACTTAAATTCTTTGACATGGGCAATTATAATTTATCACTGAGAATGTTGGTAAATTAAAACGCTTACCTTACTTACTGCGGCTTTCATCTAGCGCTTGTAATTGTGAATCAATTGAAATTAATGAACGTTCTTTCTAAATTACAGGTACAAAATTGTATTATTTATTACTTTGATTGTGTTTCTTAAGAAATGTACTTTCTTTCCGTAAATCGTAATTTCATCACGATGCGCGGATTTTATTACAAAAAAATTCCATTCGAGGGTTTATTTTCTTTTATAATTAGGTTACGTTGCTGATTTCATTCTGGACTAACTTCTTTTTATTATTTTTTTAAATGCCGCTATTCTAATCCGCTGTTTAGTCTTACTTTTAATTTACAAGTATTAATATAACATTTTGAAAAGTTAAGTAACCTCCTCCGATCACAGACAAGTTCTCGTGCGTCCAAAGAATACGGTTCCCATAGTTGTACGACGAACGCTCAAAAATAATAAACATCGTAGTCATCCACCACAACGTCCATAACCAAGAAAAATCCTTAGTTAATGATTGAACACGTTTTCCTACGCCACACCACACCCAGATTCTGTTAAGGAAACGATATGGACTGCTCCAGCAAGAAAAAGACAAACTGTCCAAAGTGAGTTCTTGCACAATCAATTAAAGCCAGTCCGTTTCGTATCGATTGAACGCCTTCTTGCGCCCAGTCGCACGGCTTCTTTACGACGCGCTTGATTGGGGCAAACTTTTGCGCTCGAAGGTGTTGCCCGAAGCAGTGTAAGACCTGTCCGGTACCGCAGTCGTTCTTCAGAAAATTATCTAAAGGGCTGATGGACGAGTTTCGCGATTTTGGAAACTCGGCACCGAGAAATAAGGATAAATGCGCTTCCTCGCGATCGAACAAGTACTCCTTTGCATTTACAATTTACTCGAAATAATACATCCGAACTGCCTTCGTTAATTTACTGCAAAAATATGTGTGCGGCATATTTACCGTGAATGCTACTTCAACGTCGTATATTTAAATTAGTATTATCCACATTATAAATATTTTTCATGAAAAAAGTCATTTATAATCGTTTAAAACGCGTTATATTCTAATTTACTCGAAATAGTCGCGAAAGCTAAAGTAATATTTTTAATTCTTCATTAGAAAAGAAAGAAATTTGGAAAAACATATTGTCAATTGTAATATTTTTTTTCAGATATTATTCAAACGAAACCTTTACGAAATCCGATGAAAAAATACGTAAGTAAATTAACCAAAATATTTAGGTTAAGAATTAAAACACTTCTGATAAAATATTATAAATATTAACTTAATTGAGTGTACTGTTTAATTAGAATCAATTTAGAACTGTAAAACAGAGTATGAATTTGAAAAAAATTTTTAAAAAGTAATACTTAAAAGTTGAAGATTACATTTTATCGAAATACTTTTTTTAGAAAAAAGATATTTAAAATGAAAATAAAAATGAATATCCAGCATTAAAATTTTTCATTATATTTTCAGCGTTAACTATACCTGTTGCCCTGCAACTACTGAAGAATTGGTACAGAGAAGCTTGCTATGAAGCAGAAGATACCCTTTATGACATAAAGTGCATTTGGAATTCAACAGGTCATTATTGCTTTGTTTGATTTTTATTATCTCATAATGATATCTTTCTTTTTTAACAGATGTCGAATTTTCAAAAAAAATTTCTACTACAAACAGACTTTTCATTTATTACTTGCTTATCCTCGCTATTTATATAATTCACGTGTGCTTTTTAATTGATGAAAAATTATTTGAAGGCTTATGTAAAATTCTTTCGTCAATAAATGCAATATAATTGATATTTAAAAAAAAATTGAAGGCCGATTAAAGATAGATTTTTATTCAGATATTGGACGCTGCTTATTTTTGTGGTAATATTCTTTCTGATTAAAACTACTTGAAATGTATTCTTGTAAGACATAATAATTATTAATCTCCATTAATAGTAAAACGTTTTTGAAAGAATAGCTTGTAAAACAAAGCACTTAAAAAAAGTACAGTTTACTCTTGCAAAATTTCCAATTTTCAATTTAAAACTTTTGAAAAACTTAACCCAGCAATACCAGTTAAATAAAAAAAATACACGCGAAGTAGGCATCTGGAAACGGCCTTTATTCAGAAGGGCAACAAGCTGCAGAGTTAAATACTCAATATTGAATTGCAGCACAGCGTATCGCGAGTGATTGACTTTTGAGTGTTGAAGCGTGAGATGACGCCGGAGAATGAATTTGCATTACGAGAAGCTCGCGTGTATTTTATAGCCTTGCTTGACTGACCCTTTCGACTGGTCATGATTTTGCTTTAACCGCAATAATTCTTGCGTGCAAATAAAGCCTTTTTTACGGATCGCTGGACGCCGCAAATGCACTGGATTACAGCAGATGTTCTTTTAGCAATCTACAATGCTGATGTTCTGCAAAAAATGAGAAATTTATCATTGCCGTGTGGTTTTAGGCTTGCAAAAAATCCTTTTGCCATCAGTTTCGACTGCAATTATTTCCGAGCGGAAAACATTAGCTCAGCAAGATCGGCAGAAAAATCCGATTTCCGCGCGCTCCTACTCATTTCGAGGAAGCCTTTTGCGGAGGCAGATTTTTGAGCGGTTTTTATGTCTCACTGGGTCAAGACTCGCTTGATTTCTGCCGCAGGAGTGAATGCACTTTCGTTCTGTGTACATAAAACTTGGGCGCAATTAGCTTGGAATGCTCCGTGAGGAGGTTGCCGGGGAGGAAGAACGAAAGAGCGAAGAGAGAATGAGATATAAAATACGATCGACCTTCAGAGTGAACGCGGCAGGTGATCGACCTTAGGATCGTGGATACTTCGAGCCTCGCTTCACTTTCCTGCAGTTGCGCGCGCAGGCAGACTGGCTGCATAGTCCCCCCCTCCCCCCTTCCACCCCGCGTGACTCAATCGATCGAGCCTCGCCGATCATTACTTTTTGTATCCGGATAATGATTTTTTGGATGTTATCGCAGTAATACAACGTGAGATGACACTGAACAAATAGACCTACAAGTCGCTGCAAGTTTTAAAAGTCGCGGCGCGAAAAACCATTCCTGATCTATGCGCAACGGTGTTTTTACTGTATGTACATAAATTATTCGATAATTTTATTTCAAGTCTGTATTGCACGCTCGACTTTATATAAAAATGTATTAACACGAGATGAGCGGAGAAAGAAGGTGGTGCTTACCAATTCTTTAAAATAAAATTTGACAAAATAAAGTAAAACATGTCTTACGCGATCACCTTTATCATTGCAGAATGCATTGATTTTATAATTTTCTGCAACACTGTTTCTTTATGACGTCCCTACATTTTAAATTTGTCAAAGTCTCATGATGAATAGATATTGGACGTTGAGTCACGCTACCTCCATAAATAATTATCCTTTTTACAACTATTCTAGTGTTACATTCGAAGACGTATCCTGAGACGCATATATACGTCTTAGGACGTAAACCTAGATTCAGTAAGCAGTTAAATTAGTAAGAATTATAATTGTTTAAAATAAAATTTTTCAGTGGTTGAATTGTTTTTTAGAATAGTAGCTTGAAATTTTTGAGCCAATAATAATCGGTTTGCTCGTAGAACTCCTACCAGTTCCTTAGTAAAGATTCATAGTAGTTATAGCATTATTAATTGGCTTTCTTCACTAAACTGATACTCTTGAAATAAATTTCAAAGATTATCAATTTTATTTGAATGGTTCGTGAGTTTTTAGAGATGCCTTCGTTTGCTAGTGAATTCTGGTGTATTTTGAAATTTGGTACTTTTTAATATTAAGAGTTACGGTTATAGATTGCTAAAGAAACACTAGAAATTACTAAAAACTTGAGACAATGTTTGTTATCCGTCGTAACCAATTAAAACAGTTAAATAAGCGATAGTCTGAGTATAAACCGTATTCTGACGTTACAAAGCAATTAGTTCATTGATCGAGTAAGAAAGAACGACGAATGGCGATCGAAGCGTGACAGTAAACGACCATGAAATCAGATAGATTCTCCCACGAGTTCGCTCAGAATTATCGGTCTATCAATGGACAGTTGAGTAAAAGCGGATGGGCTAAATTTAAGTAAAAATCCATTCAACACAGTAAATCAAGTCTAAACTCGAAATGTAGGTGATACAATTTTCGAAAAAGAGTAGAACAAGTAAATCTTTTTGAGAATTAAAATTTTGTTGCGTCAAATCTGGTCTCACAAGGGTCTAAGCCATGCTAATTTGTAGATTACAAATATAATTAAGTGATTTAAATTAGTTGGATTGTCTCTAAACAGCAGTAAAGGTAAAATTTTATCTTTTAATAGAAGTAGTATTTGCAATCAATTAGTACTACAACTATAGACGATCAAACATCCCGAAGACATCTTTGTTAATGGTCTTGAGTTTTTCATTAGCACATAAAGTTTGTTCTACCCAAACCGTATAATCAGTTAAGTTTTATTAGTTGTATGTAACGAGTGCTTATGCACGTTTCTGCGATTGTAAGGTTCTTATATGGTACAATCATTACTCGTGACCGACGCGCAACAAATCGAGTTAAGAAGGAAATAAAATAAGAAATAAGTAATTTGATAATTTAAAAAACTTACGACGGAAAATTTTTTTTTGATGCAATATATGAAATTTTTTTACGCGAAACCTTTTTCTGAATTTATAAGTAAAATAGCGTTCTATTAAACCCAGTTATGATTAACATAAAGCTATTTAACGACGCGGCAAATATTTGAAAATCTCGCGAACCAATATCAAAGGTACATAGTATCGCGGTCGTCCTCAGGCGACCGAGCTCCTTGATTATTTGAAAATATTATAATAGCATTTATGACTTTAAAATAAGAAACTTTTTGTTTAAATTTTCATCAGAACTTTTATTTTGAAACATTTAACATTTCTGATTGTGCACGGTATTATCGTGTTATTTGATCAGTTCTCCTGTATTATTAAATAATAAATGTAAAACATATGTACAAACGGTAAAATTTGTTTTTATCTAATTAAAGTAAGTTAAGGGAATGTAATATATTAAAATGATATATTAATTGCGTGAATCTCAGATACGTTTGTGCATACAATGATATATATTTCTTAAAATTTTAAAATCAAGAAGTATTGCTTAAAAAGGTCGGAATTTCAATTTTTCTATAATACCAGCTTTAATAAATTTACTTTTCAAGTACACTATATATTTACTTTACTATTCATGGTACACTTGAAATACTAGTTTTATCGTCGCCTCGGATTCGCTGTTTGAAATTTATCATCATTATCTACCTAAGGCGGCGCTACTTTCGCGGTATATATATTGCAATCATTCTCAATTCAGCAGGCGACAAAGTGAGCAGAAATTACGTTCCTATTTTTGTTCTGCTGCGCTGACTATTTAAAATTATGTATTTATTTCTCACGGTGACATAAAATTCTCTTCATACTGCTTTTTGTGACTTTCTCATTTGAAAATGTGGTTTCCGTACTTTCTTTTAGTTCTACTTGTACTCATCTCCAAAGCTGAATTCCTAGTAAGTTAAATTAATTATTTAAAATAAATAACTACGCAAACTAAAATAGTCTATAACTCTTTTATTCTCAAGAAATTTTTAAATTTATTTTATTCTTTTACTGAATATTTTTTCTTTTTCCATTAATAAATTTCATTATTCAATCGTATTAAAATTAAAAAATAATGCACACAACACAATTAATAGCGGAGGAAATAAAATTTTCCATGTAAGATCTTGTAAACGAGATAAAAATCTTGTGACGAAGTGATGTTGTTGATCTTTTTTTACGATTCTTACCACCGTATTATGTCAATGAATCTTATCGCACGTTCTAAGGTACGCGCACTGCGTCAAACAAACAGTTGCACATAAGCTTTTAAATCTATTGTTGATCGTTTTCTGGGCTGGATATATGATGCAAAATTTTGTTTAATTTAATATTTTAGGATAATAAGGTGGGTTTAAGTACATTTTCAGAATTTTCTCTTTTACTATTTAATTATTGTTTCTATGCGATTCTAGAGGACAAGACATGTCGAGCGCAGTTCAATGAATTTGAATAAGAAAACTACTTTTATAACAAACGTACCTGAAAGTGAGTATAATTTTAAAAACCATTAATTTTGCATCGCATATCAAAATTCGTGTCTAGCAAATACTTTTTATTTTAGATTGTATATTCGTCACGTCGGATACTGGTCACTTTATTTACAATTCAATCACAACCAGCGAAAAAGTGTGCGGAATTTACTTTTTAACTGCTCCAGGAAATGTAGTGGAAATTAGTTTTATAGATTTTGACGTTCCGTGCAATAATGGAAATAAAACTGGCAATCTTGTGCAGGTAGAATGAAACATAAATTTTTTATAAAATTTAAGTTTTTCCCCAGTTTTTGTACATTAAAGTAGATCATAGAAGTGAAAAATGTTGTTTTCAATCAGTATTTAGATGGTTGGGAATTAAATGGAGAAGTATTTCCGAGCTCAACGGCACAGAATCAAAGTTCACCCGAAGTATTAGAATTTTGTTCAAATAATAAACCAGATAAGACATTTGTGAGTTCACAAAATGGAGCATTAATTTCGTATCGGATACCAGAAGTTGCAAAAGGATTTTCATTGTTTGTCAAACATAAGAAGCAGTCTTCGCGTAAGTGAATTATTAAGTACATTTATTAATGACATTATAATCATCAAAAAATAATATTTTCTTGCAGCGTGCAATATTATTCACACGGATGGATTGAATTTTGTCATAAGAAATTATGGAAAGCGATTAAATTGTTCCATTTGGGCTCCTTATCCGGTGGTTTTTAAACTCAACTCTTTCAGTGTTGGTAATCTTCAATCAAATGAAATTTCGACGACTAAGGTCAGTGTGCAATACTTGTTACTGTTTTAGAAATATTCTTTTTTAATCATTCTAACTCGAAAGACAGTGTATCCCTAGAATAGCGTTTCTCACAAAGATGTTTTTTTAATTCTTTAATTATTTTAATTTAATTTATCAAAAAAACGTTTTAAATACTTTGTTCAAATTTATAGTGCTCTGACTCTGCCAATCGAATTGAAATTGGAGGAGGTGGATTGGATACAAATCAAATGGAGATTGTTGATTCAATATGTAATAAAGCAACTTTGAGTAGTGAGTTTTTAAAATATAATAACTTTTAAAGTCGAACATAAAATTCTTATCTAAAATCGTAAATTTTAATTTTGCAAATATTTTTTGCTTCAAAAATTAAATGTTGCGTGTTTTGCAAATATTAATTTATTACTTCTTTTATAATTTCAACATAAATAAATTAAAGCAAATTTAAAAAAAAATATTATGCAAATATAATTTTTTTCTTCTTTTAAAATAATATCTTACCTATTTTCAGGCGAAAAAGAAAATATTGTGTTATGTTCAACAACTACCATAAAACTTGTATCAGATGGAACTTCTGAAAATTATCTGAATGCTTCCGTACGCCTAGCTACTCAAGATAATGAAAGATCATACGAAAATAAAAAATACCAATGTAAATCTTTTTAACAAAATGTTTATTAAATTACACCCAGAAATTGATTTCAATTTTTTTTAAATTTTATTCCCTCTTAATAATAACGCGCAATTTAATCTTTTTTCTTACACCTTGGATTATGTAATATTTATTACGGGACGAAAAATGCCGTTCGAATGAATTATCAGACGAGATTGGCTGTAAACGAAAAAACTAACCGTTCCGGTCCCTTCGCAGCATTTCTCCTTTTCTCTTTCCGCATTAAAGAAGTAAAACAGCAAAGAGAACTCGTCGACCTTGAGGCTCGAAGCGGAAGATCTTGCATATACGTGCACGAGAGCAGCCGGCGAAGTGAGAGAGGCGGAGAGAGGAAATGCGGCGCTTTCGCGCAAAGGTGTCAGCCGCGCGACGGAAAAATGCGTTATACCGGAAGCTCGAGTGCAAACAGCGGCAGTTGTAAGCTGTTGGCCGCACTGACTTTTAAAAATCCCGTTTTATGCAAACGAACAATTGGGACTTGACCCAGCGTCCGTTGCGTTATGCAGTCTGGAATTTTACTTCTATCTTACCCTGGTGGAAGTTTTTACCATTATTTCGTCAGTATTTGACCAATTTTTTTAAAAATTGGCCTAGTTTTTGGCCAGCCACTCTGCTAAAAACGACATCGTTTTCACCAAAAACTTGGTCAAATAATGTTGAAATTAGCAAATAAGATAAAACGATATTAATAGTAAAATTAAAAACTAAAATTGATTAATAAATAAAAAATAATAATAAATAATAAATAAATAATAATAAATAAATTTTCAAAGCATTTTTTTTTAATATTTTTAATTTTAATTTAATAGGAAAAAATACACTTAATATCTTTATTATATTAACTAAATATAAAGTTTAATATTATATAAGAAAGAACTTTATACATGTTCTACCAACTTCTGGCGTTGGAAAGAACTTGTAAATTATTACACCTGAAAAATTTGTATTTTACATTCTACATTTACTTATTAATCCTACAAAATTTTAATTACATTCTTATTTAACATATAAATTTTAATTTAAATTCTTATTAAAAATCTTTCACCAATGGAATTGGGCAAATATTGGCGAACAGGCCAAAAATAATGGTGAAATTTCCCACAGGGTATGAACTACTTTATTTAAGTGCTTTCAACGAGCTTTATTCGGTATGCAAAATACTCCATTTTTTCGTACATGCCCTTATAAAAATGACATATTTTTTTAAATATTTTTCAATTTTTAAGTTTGTATGGTGGATGATAAAATCATACGGATACCAGCTGCGCTACACGGAGAGAAATATTTCAGGAAAAATTACAAATATTTGAATAAAAATGACTAAACTTTCTGTTAATGCAAGCAGAGACTGACAAAACCCAAAAAATTACGATACCTTTTAGTAAATTTTACTGAAATTTTAGAAACATTTAATAAAACTATAAGAATTTTTACAAAAATTTCATTAAAATTTATTAAAAAGTATGGTAATTTTTTGGGTTTTGGCAGTCTGTGCTCGCTTTTATAAATAGTATATAATTTTCAACTAATTTCATTAAATTGAAATTTTGAAATAACGTTGATCAAAACTTGATTCTTTCTAAATAAGAAGTAAGTCTTAAAATATTTACTTCAGTTTTGATACGGAATTTTTACACTCCATAAGCATTTACTCAATTGAAGCCTCCCACACAAATTGCAGAAACACGTCAAAGTACCATCAAACGACGACAAAGAGCCAGCACAATGAAGGCACGAAGGACGCGGTAATCGCCCTCGGTAAAGTTATTAAATACAGCGTTGCTGTAAACTTTTCGTTCCTCCACGCACTGCCGATATAACTGTCCGCCAAGGTTTCGCGAAAGACGCCGAGGGAGTGCATCCTCAGAATTCCCTCTCTTCCCCTCCCTCAGTTCTCATCGAGCGCCGAGCAGCGCGGCGGAAAACAATGGGCCGCGCGCGGCTGAGGTCCTCGTCTCTCGAGTCGGCTGCTTCTTCCTCTTTTTTTCTCTTTTCTCTTCCAAGCCGCAGCTCGCTCGTCTCCTTCGCGTTCACTGTTAACTCGGATGGAAGCGCGAACGCGGGGGACTATCGCGAGTTATAATCGATCCCACGAATATTTCCTATGCATCTTTATTACCGTTCCCGCGCCGCCGCCGCCGCCGCTCTCGGGAGATTTCGACGAGCGGCTTTTAGAGCTGCGAATTTTTCCGGCCAGGCTCGCACGCTCGCAAAATTATGGGGGCAGCCGCGCCAACGGCTCCGCAGGCGGATAAGAGCGCGCTTGTCTTTTCGATAGCCGGGGGCCCTCCGAGCTGCCCCACGGTGAAGCTGCACTAATCGATGTGAGCTGCAAGCCGCAAAAGTCCTTTAAGGGTGTTGCCCAAGAGATGCGATTTCTTTTGGCGAAGAATGGAGGAAAAATTGAATCGTTCGGGGGGGGAGAAGAGCAAGAATACGGAGTCAACGCACCGACAGCGTCGGCGCAATCACGCGGACGAGCTGCGCAACTTATCACGGTATATCAGATTCTGTCATAACTGTCAAGATCACGGAGGATGACCGTGGCTCTTGAGCTCTCGAGAGTAAATTCCGCCAATAAATTGCCGCTTATGCAACGCCATCAGCACGAGGCGGGTGTACCGCTTGCGGCTTCCATTTCACTCTTGTCCCTCTCTCTCTATCTTGTGCGCCCGCGAATCTCCGCCGAGCGAGCGTCCATCTCTATTCGGGTCATCGTGCTTCAAGTCCTCACGTACTGCCCATCATGTCGTTTTCTGCTTTTCTCTCAAGATTATCCTTCCGTTCCTCGGCCTTTTCGCCGTTTATCAAACGCCACCGCAAATTCTCCCGGGAGAGGAGAGAGTGTACATTCAATTATGCACTTTACGTGACTAAATGGAGAGGCTAATATTACCTATTACGTGGGCACGTTCAAGTGTAGCTGCAAACATAATTATTGATTTTCCGCGCTAAGAGGCTCGCTTGCTCGCGACATTTACCTGTCGATTTGCGTTTCTAATAATTATTGTTTTAGCGAGTGTTATTAGAGTAATGATGGAAAATAATGCGAACGTGTCTAAAAGTATTAGCTTATATTCCCGCTAAACTCGAGCAGCTTCGGTAATTACACGAATTGTAAGGCTAATTAGCCAAAAACGGAGCTCCTATCGATCAATGGTTAATTTCGTTCGGCCCATTGGTGAAATGCAGGTCGTCGACGCACAAGAAGATGCACTTCCGCAGCTTACCGAATTATTAATTTAAGTAGCCGTGGTGTAATCGAGAATAATGCTCTGTGAGAATTATTTGCAAATTTAATAATTAGGATTTATTAGATGCGCAAGACCTCACGCAGCAAACAGTACCCACTTGTCGCTTTTCAAGATTCATATACAGCGTCATTAGCTCATTACGCTAAAGCCAAGAATTGAAGCTGGAATGGAGTATCATTATTTCTGTATATTCCGTGTGATTTCCTGTTGTTTATCAACTTTTTTATCTCAAACTGTATATGTATATGATACTTGTTTTGCATGTACAATACTTATTTATAACTTGAATAACATTAAACAAATATCGTACGTAAATTATAAAAGAGTAGTAGGAGTTTGACATGTGGAGATTAATCACAGTCGAAAAGATATTTCAATCACAACGGATAGCTCAAAGAACTCATTAATTAGAATAAATTAATACACACCTATTGGATGCATTTTTTTGAGCCATCCATGTTTAAATTTGGATAAAATAATTTTTTTCTTAATGTAAAAGAGACTATTTGATGCAAATAGGTCTACAAAGTTCTTAACAATTCAATAATGTGTATTGTCATGCTCTTCAGAATATATGTACTGCAATCCACTCCATAAATCAATGAAGAAGGCAAATTTACAAAACATTGTTATTATGTCCCATGACGAAACCTGTCCCACCATGAAAATGCAAGTGTCTTGAATGCGAATTGACTTGTTTTATGTTCAGTGGTTTCTTATTAAGTGTTAGTGACCCGAGGTGAGCTTTCCTTTGTGACTCAGCCTTTCGATTCTGAATTCTCCAGCACGTGACAAGTGGCATTAGCGACATTTTCAATTACATAAACTGGAATGAGAGCCATTTCTCGCGGGCGCTATTACTCGCGATAAAAGATATCGCAAGAAATTCTACAACTCACGTGAGGGTATCTAAAATTTATAGCGCGAACCTGCCGTAAAATTTGTTCCCGAGCGCGCAGCTTGCGCTTGAGTAGGAGCTCGAAGGTACGAAGCACTAAAGCTCGGGAAATTAATGGATCCGCGCGCTTCCAGTGCGCATAAACAATCCCTCGGATTTTCCTTTAATTATTGGCTCATTCCCGTCTGGGCGCATTTAAAATTATCAAGCACTGCAAGTAACAGCCTCTCCCCGGCAAACAAAACCGTCCGATCTCTCGATCGACGTGCATTCTTCCCGAGTGCACGCCGAAAGTTCAAGAGTCCGAGAGGCGCATCGGCTCGGAGGCCCCGAGAGCCGGGATTCGAAGAAGATTGAGCTGCTCTCGGCGAGCGAATGGGAGAAATGGAATAGTCGCGCGGACATGCAAAAAGCACAACACAGCCTCGCGCAGCCTTGCAGTGCGAGTGCGCGCGAGGTAAACGAGGCCGATTGTGTATCCCGTTGCTTGCCGGCTCGCTCTCGCGAACCGATTAGAGACGAGAGAGGCTGTGTGTATGTACACCGGAAGATTATTTCCGACGACAAGAAACACCCCGAAGAAACGCGAAATCTAGTCGATACCTTTGTATACACGCTCGGGCGTGCGACGCTAATTCCGCCCCGGGGCCCGATTAGAGAAAGCACACGAACAAGTACGGCTTCTCCGTAAATTTGACGAAATACCCGTCTGAACTAACCCCGTGTAAAAAGATTGTATAGAATATACATAATTATTGCATATACGTTTCCCCAGGAATGGGCATTCATAGAGTATACATAGTATATGCATAGTTAACCTATAAACTACAAAAAAACAAAACACGAACAGAACATTTTTCGCTAAGCTTTCTGCTTTTGCGTTTTGTTTTTTCCACCTTTCGCACGTGAATAATAAAAAATGATGCGTAGTTTATAGGTTAATTATGCATATACTATGTATACTCTATGAATGCCCATTCCCGGGTAAACTTATATGCAACAATTACGTATATTCTATTCAATTTCTTTTTACGCGGGACGAGTCGCCCGACGCGGAGCGGCTGCTCGTCGAGGTGGCGCTTATACAATCTCGGATCGTCGAACCCGCGCGATACCGGCCGGGCGCGGGGAGGCGCAGTGGGACGATGATGATGCACGCACGCGCCGCGATCGCCGCGCCCAAACGAGCCGCGCGCTGCGGCCGGAGAAAGGAGGCGAAAGAAGGCATCCGCACGCGCGCTCTAGCGGGGCAGCAGCGGAAGATGAAAACGAGACTGGGGAAAAATGCGTGCACGCGGCTCGCGCGCGCCGCGTAACGGGCCCCTCTCTCTCTCTCTCTCTCTCCTTCCCTCGCTGAAATTGGCGGACGGAGCCATGAGGATGCGCGCTCGGAGCTTCGGGAATCCTCTGCACTTCATAAGGACTGGGACGGAGTGCGCGCGCGCGCGAGCGGGAGAACGAGGAAGAGAGAAGAGCTGAAGGAGAGAGGCGGCGGGCTGGTTCCGGGTTCGATTCCCAGGCCGTTTGCAGGAACGGAGCTGCTTCCACCTCCCGGAGATCTAGATGCAAGGCAGCGGCGCATCCACCACCACTACTGTGCCCCGCCGCCGCCGCTAACGATACACACGCCGCCGCCGCGGCCGCTATAAATTATTATTGTCCCGATCAATTCGCCAGGGCCAAGGGTCAGTGCGGAAAATTGCAGGCGCGGGGATTCCTCTCTCTCTCTCTGGCTGCCCGCTCGATTCAGATAGCGCGGGTGTGGTGCGTAACGGGGGTGCTCGTAACGGGCGCGAGTCCGTATGATCTGGAATTTAAGTCGCATTATTCGCCGATTCCGAGGATACCGGCCGCTGCCAATTAGGTGAAGGATTTTCATTGTGAGGAGCGAGGCCCCCTCTCGCCGACCGTTACCGTCCAGCCGTTGTCCCGCGCTCCATCTTCCGGGGCGGCTTTTTTTCAGGCGCGTCCCCGCTTTATTTGCTCCGATCTACTTCAAACTCGTTCACCCAGATATCTGCTCTCCAATTTAAATGTAAATATGAGCGCTGCGTTTATCGGGAAGTCCCGCGCGCCATTAGCTCCCCTCGAGCTGCGATTGATAAAAAGAGCTGACGACTCGGAATTGACTCGATGCATCTTCTTTTCGCCGCGCGCGCGGCTTCCAAGTGCCTTTTTAAATCTAGCAAGGAATCCTTTCAGTTGCCAGGCGCTCATCTCGAAACTTTTTAAGGCAAACCTGCTAAACGTCAACTTGAATAACGATCCTGTCCTGCACTAGCAGGTACCGTTACGCACCTGTCCTTGGCGACGTAAAGCCTTATACACTAATTCGCGCGCGCATTTTTTCGGAACAAGAAAAGAGCCTCGTTAAAAATTGTATTTAATCAGAGGCGCACAAGCTATTAATCGACAGTAATCTGGCGCCGAAGCGGACATTCCTCGAAAAATGGCTTTCTTTCCGAAAACGGACTCGTCGAGCCATCCGTACACCTTCGGGCCACGATCTTTGCAGCTCGAACAAAGCACTCGACGACGATTGAACGTTCACCCTCAAAAACTAGGTGGCCACGGCCTTTTCTAAATATTTCTCCAGACCGACGCCGCGTTCAAAAAGCCCGCGAGCTCTGCCATTCGAATTTAGCCGCTGCGCGCTCCTAATTAAAGGCTAATGCGCAGATATTTTACAGCCGCGTTTAGTCAGCGGGGAGAATCGCGGATTTGTATTACACGCTGCGCGTAGGCACACTCCGAGCGCGGCGTCCATATACGAGGCGCAGCTCGCGCGACTGCGTTCGTCATCGTAAAGCACACTGCCCGGGGAACTTTAACGCTGCCGGGAGAGCAGCTTGCCTGCAGGAGCGCGGCCGCGCTGCTGATGATTAAACGACGATAAAGGGGAGAGGATGAATAAATCCGTCGATCCGCGCACGAGCTGCCGGGCCAATAGTTGTAAAGCATTATGTATCCCCGAGCATTTTTTTTTTCTTTCGATATTATTCAGTATAAAGAAGGCGCTCGCTCGCTCGGGTGATAGACAATAAGTCAGTCGCGCGCGGCGATTATCGTAATGACGGGCGTTCGATTGTTTCGACTCCCTTTGCAGGAATCGGTTCGCGTTATTCTTCTTGCGTATTTGCTTATGTGCGCACTCTATTAATCTCGAGCAGTTTCTCGCACTAATCGCCGACAATTTACACCTGCGGCGCGGCTTATTGAATATTGGACGGTGAATCTTAATAGCACGTTGTGGCATCGATCGTGCGTGCAATCATCATTTAATTGTAATGATTGCGAGAAAAATAGTGGCTCGGCTTGGGCTGCACAGTTGACGGGGGTATTCTTTGCTTGACTGCAAGTGCACACGCACTCGAGCAGTTTAAAAACAGTTATTTTTGCATACTTGCGAGGCTAATGTAGTGACATAATAATGTACTAATTAAAATATGTAAAATCATACTTTTCGCACTTTAATTTTATTAATTAGGTACGACTAAGCAGTGGAGATACAAAGTAGGATCAGATTAAAGGAAAACTGCTTTGACTGTTATCTATTTTAAATTTCATTAACTTCTATTTCAATTAGAACGAAAGGAAATTATTTAAAGGTTTTAATTTTTTTTTTTATTTTACAACTTTTTGTTTATCTACAATTGCCTGCAACTCATTGCTGTAAGATTAGATGCGCTAGTTAAAAAAACGAAGTTATTGAATTAAAATCGTAATACCGATTCTTGTGCTTACGGCCGAAAGAAGAAAAAAAAAACAGGAGCGCGCGCGGACACGTTTCGTCTATTTACGTAATTGCAAATAAGATATCTTGTAATTTTTGCGCGCGCGTGTTTGAGTGCAAGCAAGTTTATGCGTGTGGATGCGTACAAATATGCCGCGTTGAAAAAACGACTAAAGCAACAGGAGAGATAAGATGAGAGAAAGACAAAGCGGAGAAGAGAGAGAGAGAGAGAGAGAGTAACGGCAAGTAGAATAGCCCTAAAGAGGCAGCGCGGATGCAAAAGGTCTAAATGGATCAAGATAATGGGAAAGAAAAGAAATCGCCGGGGATCGTGATAACGAAAGAAAGTTTCAGCAATCTCCGAGGAAAACACGCGGAAAAGTGTAGGGCACGCGAAACATTTGAAAAATTACGCGGAAGTACAAATGCACGCGCGATCGGAGAGCAGCGAGGAAAGAGGATTTTAAAAAAAAACGTAACGTCAATTATAATTCCTCTCGAGCTGAAAGCAAATTGAATAATTCTCTTCTCTTCCTCACTTTCCGTTCTCTCTTCCCATTGAGCTTTAAAATTTCGCTGCAGCTTAATTCCCGATTTTCGGCGCCTGCGAGTGACGACCGCGTCCTCCCCCGCTCGCTCGCTCCCACCTTCGAACCCGCGGGGGCAATCGACTTTTCGAGTCCAAAAAGAAGAGGAGCTCGGCTCGCTCGCGGCGGTCCCAAAGTGGCATTAAATCGCATCGGAGCACTCGGGCGCTACGCGTCGTCGGCCGATAGAGAGCGGGATGCATCGCCCGTGGCCAGGATCGCGTCCGCGGCCTTCCCGCCCGACGCCGGGAGAGAGCTACGACCGGGAGATAAGAATTGCCTCGGCGAGGAGGCCTCGGCGGGATCATCTCCGCGAGCAGGCAACAGAGCCGAGAGAGAGAGAGAGGCCCCCGCGCGGAGCCGCGCGATCCTGGCTCTCGCGATTGGCCGCGGCGGGGCAGCGGCGCTCTCGCTGGCCGCGCGATTGGCCCTAGGCGCGTTTCCCCACCTCGGGAAAATTCACTTTTTACCGGCAGTTATTACAAAACTGACTGGCATCTCCTAGACCATGTCATTACGGCGCAGTGCTCCATTCCGCGAGCATCCTCCTGCCGCTGCTGCCTGCTGTTGCTGCTGCTGTTGCTCCTGCGCCTGTTCCTCCTCCTCCTCCTCCTTTTCCCCTTTTCTTCTCTCTCTCTCTCTCTCACCTTTTCTCTCTCTCTCTCACTCACTCTGTCTCTCTCTCTCTCTTCCTCGTAGTTCCGTAGTAGTAGTACAAAGTACGTCGCGCGGCCGTCTCGTCTCGTCTCTCGCCTGGGCGCAGTGCTGCCTGGTGAACGGAACGATCCGCTGTGCGCTGCTGCCGCCGCCGCCTCGTGCACGCTACACGCCGAGCAGAGAGTCCTGCCGAGTGCGGAGAGACCGACTTGCCGGTCCGATCCTCTAAACGCTCCCGGGCTCTCCCCCCCTTTTGCCCGAAGCTCTCGCGGCGAAGGACGGCGCTGCCTCGATTTTCGAACGAGAGAGCACCTCGCCTCGATCGCTCGCTTGCGGGCCGAGAGCTTCCGAGAGAGAGAGAGAGCGGTGACTCGAGAGCTTCGCAGGAGGAAGAGTGGATGGCAGATTAGGACCGACGCTGCGCGGCATGACGGATGATCGCTGCGTGCGCAGGGAACAGCTGATTTTTCCGTCGTAAGAGGCAGGGCTGCTGCTGCTGTGATCGGCAGGATTGGGACGGACGTTAGTGGTGAATTGTTTATCGTTCGGCGAACTGTGAGGACAATCTATCCGCAAAAGTAGACATGGAGACCGCAGGGAAGAGTCAGCTTTTGAAATCGTGAGTTTTTTTTTTTATTTTATTGTTATTTCTTGTTGATGCAAACATTTTTCTCTATTTTCGCCAATTTTGAAATTCAATTGTTTTTAAAATTAAATTGTTTAACGAGCAGTCCATTTTGCTATTCTTTGTGTAAATTTTCATTGTCAAAAATTTTTAAGATTTTAAAAATTTAGAACACCAACGGTCATCCCGCCTATTGTTTAATTAAATTTTTACTATTTGGGGATCAATTTTATACTCAAATAGACCAATGCACAAAAATTAAATTTATTCATCTTGTAAAAAGAATGCGGTTCGATTAAAAAGAAAGCCAATTTGAATAAAAGTAGAGTCACGAAATTTTCTTTTATGCAAATCAAAGCGTAATGAATTCTCATTCTCCTCGTCCTTTCACCGAAAGTGAAACACAGAATCAAAGTAAAGTAGCCACATGCGCAATTAGGATTCATCCTCGATTGCAACACCTTCGCACTTACCGCTTCGGTGTACCTTGAAAACCGCCGCATAAAACTTATGAAAGAAATAATTATTTCCTTTTTAACCATCTTCGAATGCAACCGCTCGTTCATTATTTCGTGCAAGAAACTCAATTACCAAACACTTGCAGTGACTTATTTAGGGGAGGAAATTAGATTTTATCTTCCCACTCGTAAAATTTATTAATTTTTAACTGCAAGGTTGTACGTGAACGTAAAATGCTAATTATTGTGCAAATAAGCATGAAGCTTCCTTTTTTTTCAAGACAAAGAAAAGTACAAATATTTAATGTGAAAAGGCACATTTGCATAATGCACCATTTTTTTTTAAAGAGCTGTGTGAAATTAATGATTTACGTGTTAAAAATCGCAAAATTTACGTTAATTAATTGGGAATGATCGTTTTTAAGATGAAGCGTTTGAGCTGTTATTTTTTAGAAATCAATATGCATTTCATGTAGAGCCGCAATGTTAGCGTCAATCACGTCAATCAAAATTTAAATCCCTTTATCTTGCTTCAAACAATTAATTAATAATTATTATGCACACTTGACGAATGTTTAATAATAAGCGAACGAAAGGTCGAATTTCGATTTCACGCAAGCTGGAAAAACGAGACTTTTAAAGCTGGTCGGAGAAGAAACGACACGAGTCGCGCCGAGGAAGCAAATGAACGAAAGGGGGGGTGGAGAAAGAATAAGGAAGGCCGCGGCGTGTTTGCAAAACTGCAGGAAAAGGGACGACCTATCAAGTGATTACGTAAAACTAATCCTTACAACGGGCTCGCCGAGTCCGCTCGCCCGCAACAGAGCTGCCTCGCAGTTAGAGGGCACGGCAAAGTCACGTACGTGCATTATACTGTTTCGACTGGGTTTCGCCGCTCGGCCCGAGAGGGGTAAGGTCCGTTCTCGACATTGTCATCGCGGGTGTATTGTCCTTTTGTTGCGATTACGTGCAGCGGGGCCATAAGCCCTCTCTCTATTCCTCTCTCTCTCTCTCTCTCTGCCGGCGCTGTCTCCTCGCCGCCGCACGAACGGACGGAAAGAGACGGAGACGAAGAGGGAGCGAACATCGACTTGGCGACCAATCAAACGGGACATTAACCACAGTGAACTCGAGGCGTAGAGGGCGGATTGCACTCCGGTTCAGCTAACGTACGCGGACGTTAGAGAGACAGAGACTCTGCATACAAGGACCGAAAAGGAGGAGAGAGCGAGAGAGAGAGAGGAAAAAGAAACTGGAGCACAGCAGCCGGGATACGAAAACGATCCTCGGCGATCGCTCCACTTGCGGGCGGGAAAAATGCGCGCCGATATAATACACGGTACGGTATATCACACCGGCGGTCGCGCGGTTAATTTACAGCTAAGTCGCGCGATCAAGCTCGGCTGCTCCCTGTCACATGCGCTCCCTCGTCAGCGGCCGTCAGCGCCGAGATCCCGGAAGCGGACGCGGCGGCCGCCTGCCGATGCCCTGCAGCCCTTGCCCAACGCCGCGCGCCGAGAGAACACGAGAGCGGGAAGTGTCGCAACGTGCGCGTCCATTAGAGATTCGCTGGATTTCGCGCTGCTTTTTGTATGCTAATTTTTTTCCTCTCTCTCTATCTCCGTCGCTCCCACAATGCACCTCCGATAAACTTCTGAAAGCGCTCGGGCGGCTGTGAAAAGTTTACTGCCGCCTTCTTCCTCGAGGAGCGCGAGCCTCCGTGCAAAAACGCTACCGAACAAGATGCCCCGAATGCTAATGAATTATAATCGGCAGCTCGAAGCCCACGACCATCTGCCGTTTACCGATGTCGAGGCGCTCTCGGCAAAAGAGTCCCCGGCCGAGCTTGCGCAGCCGCACGCTTCCAGGCGGCGGCGGGGAAAGCTCCTCGGAGAGCGAGTAAAAGTGGGACCCGCGATGGGCATTATTACGGGGCGACTCGCGGGGCCTCCCGGGAGGTCGCGCGCGCGAACGCGCCGGCGGTCGCGGCTTCGCAGAGTGAGGGAGAGCTGCCGCTCGCGAGTCCCAGGCTCCTGCTCGCCACGGTCAAGGTCGTTTTCTCTCTCTCTCCCGCTCTCTCGCTACTGTCATGTGCCGAGTCGTCTCGCGGGACGTCTTTTTACCTCGGCTTTCCTCGCGGCGCGTCCGAGCGCGTCATTTCGCCCGATCGCTGCTCCATTACGCTCGCTCGGGACGGCGCGCCGCGCGGCAAGAAGTCCGCGACACTTGCGATTGAGTCGTTCGGCTCCCGGGGGACGATTCTCGCGGCCCGATCCGTTTATTGACTTGGCTTGGCAGCGAACGACGTCGCCCGCCTGGCATTCCGCGCGGAACGGCTTGCTTACTTGCGGCAGCGGCTCTATACCGTATAATGGCGGCAAAATCATTTATAGGTGAGACACGTCGGGGCGAAGAGCGGTAAATTTTAGCGAGGGAGCTTTTTCCGCTGCCTCCGTCGCGCCGCGTGGCGGAGCAGAAAAGTCCCCGCGCGGATGGAAAACAGCTCGAGTACCGTACGCCGAAAGACACAAGTAGCGCACGGAGAGGAGAATCGGGATCGGCAAAAAGTAGCCTCGATATCTATACGGGCGGGCCGAAAAAACGAGCATTACATCGTGACAAGTAGTATATCTATGTACACGTACACCTACATCAGAGAGCCGATCAATGACCTCCCGTTAGCGAGAGAGACAGAGAGAGGGAGTGCACGTCCTCACGGTCCACGAGGACGTTTTCAAAGAGTCCGCCGCCGCCGAGCTCACGACGCGTGAAGTTTGCGCATAAACTCGGGGATCTCTCCCTCTCTCTCCCTCTCTGTCCTCCTCTCTTTGGCCTTGCGTGTGCGTGGCGATAAGTTCCGGGCGATTAGCCGATACCGGGGGTATAAAAAATTCCCACCGCAGCGCGCAGCTAACCCCGCTGCCGCGGAGAGCCTGCCTTCTTTTCTCACGTTCGCTCTTCTTCGCCGGCTTCTTTCTTTTCTCTTTCGGCGACTTGGATTTCTAAGGCTCGCTCCTCCGTCGCTCGCCGGAGGGGGGGGAGCGATTTGCGTCAAATTAGTGCATAGTTAACGGCGCAAACGGCCTCTCGCGAGTAACGACGCTTCCCCGCGCTCTAGGAAGAGACGTAAAGTTGAGCGCGCGAGCGATCACTCGGATCGCTGACTCGGCGATTCGTAAGCCGGGCTCGCCTCTCCTTCCTCCGCGGAGCGTCCCTTTTCCCTCGCTCCTTCGCCTCGCGGGCCTTCTAATGCCTCCACTTTGCGCGTGCATATTCAATATAATCATTAGCATTTTTTGCCTTAATGCGCCGGCGTTCCGGCGAGCTTTCGAAATTCTTCGCCGCGCCGTTCGGATTAACAGGGAGATCTCGCGGCAGGGGCTGAGCCGGTAATAGTTTTCGCGAGTACGTCGAGCGCTCGGTGCGCTTCTCGAGAGAAGATTCTATTTGGCGCGGTGGCCGTAAAGAGTCGATTTGAAAGTCGGCGGCCGTCGTCGGGAGGCGTTTTTGGGAGGCAATCAAATTTCTTTATTCACTTTGCGCTCCGGCCGCTGAATACAAGTAGCTCGAAGCTCGCAAAAAGGTTGACCATCCTAGCAAGTGTCCGGCCTAACACTCGATTCCACCCGAGTTTTACGATTCGGAGCTTCCGCGAAAGCACATTACCGCGGACACTTCCACGCGGCTGTTTAGCCCTTTTTAGGAAGCCGATTGAAAAAAAGAAAAAGAAAAACCAGCTAAGAAGCAAACGTTTTTACGATGTAAATTCCAGGCGGCGGCAATGTCCCGGGAGGCCTCGGCGTCGGCGGTCGCCTTTGTCCGCGTAACAAAGCTCTAAAACGGCTCATGATATCGGAGCGCTCACGTGCGCTTCGCAGAATTGAATTAATCAGGGCCTGCCTGCCCGCGCGCAACTTGTGGTGTTAATTAATAGGGATGTGTATAAAAGCCCAGAGGAATTATTATAAAACGTGACTCGCCGGATGTTCCATTATCCCCCCTCCCCCCCCGACCACGACGATATTCGCGATATCGCCGGGCGATTTTTCACTCGCCACGGGGGACAGCCCTCGTAATAGAGAAAGAGAGCTGCCAGCGCGCGCGAAAAGCGAGCAAAGTGCCGGGGCTACCTGCGAAGGCGCCCGGGGGGCGGCAGGGGCAGATCATCAGCCCGGATTAATCGCCGCGCCAAAGCGATAAACGGGAATCGCGTCAACCGCGCGGCCCGCCGCTCCTTACGTGCGCGCGCCGCAGAAGAGCTTATTCACGTCGAGTGATTATTGCCCCGGCGCGCGGATTCCGCCGGCGCGCTTCTTCCGTCGTCGGGCCGCCGGGGGAGTCGAGGCGCAGCGGTCTGCTTTCTAATTACGAGCTCGCGGCTTTAATTGATCGGAGCGGTGCGGCGGCACAAAGGCGCGGCGGAAATCTAATTTCAATTTTCGACTCGCGCGCGCCGTCCGGTTTTAATCGACGCGTCTCTCTCCCCGCCTCCTCGGTGAATTCAGCGTCCGACGCGCGAGTTTGTCTTACTGGGCGCGCGCTGAAATTCCCGATGTCAGCGAGGAGCTCCGCGGGAGCATCGCGATATCTTTCCTCCTTCCCTGTTTTATATTCACAATTACGATGTAAATATCAACCTATATTTCAGAGCGATCGGAGAGCCTCGCCTGAAAGCTTCATTAGTTTTTGCTCCGAATGTTTTGTTTTTTTTTTCTCTTTTTCGTCTAAGCAAACGAAGATTCCTCGGCGAGATTAAGCGAAGCCGAGCGGCGGCAGGTACAGTTAGGATATTGGAAAAATGACATTTACAATCCGAGTTTCCCCGAGCCCGTTCACCCGTTAGTCCGTTTACGAAGACTCCCGACTCTGTGGCTCTCGGGCGAGCCGCCTCCCCGCGCCCCGCTCGAATCCTCCGGACGTCCGACGGGCTCGCCGCGCGCGACGTCGCTCGGCCCTCCTTTTTCCCGTCCGCTGCGCGCCGCGTCCTGCTCGTCCGGACGGAGGGAGTCGATCCGTGTCCCCCGTCGCCGCGCGAGAAGGATCGTCCGGATCGACGCGTAGCGCAGCGACTCGACGCACGACGTCGCCGGGGGGAGGAGAGTCTCGACCCCGCGCAGCTTACTTTCTCGCCGGCCCCTCCGATACTTTCTTCTGTCGCGCGTTTTTATTTCACTTTTGGTTTCCGAGCCGATCGATTAACGTCCTCTTCTCCATTAGGACTCGGGTCGTTACATCGGCCGGGGATCTGGATAATTAGATGTAATGAAAGCCGCTTCTTTTTGCCCAAGCAGGTCTTCATCAACGCGTCTTCGAATTCTTTACGAGCCGAGTTTCCGCATTGCGCGCGCGCGGCCTCTCTCTCTCTCTCCTTTTTTTGTTCCTTCCCTCCTTCGTCATCGGCGTTTTGCCCCCTTTTTAAAAGCATTTCTACATTTCTCCGACTGCGAGGCGGCCTCGTCGTCGTTCTCTTGCATTTACGTACGGTTCCGAGAGAGGAGGGAGGAGGGGGGGTGACGATGTTACGCGCGCGCGCGCGCACTCGGCGCACGATTAAGGCGTTCAACTAGCCGCGACGAGAAGTTACTCGCTGTCCCGTTAAGCTCGCCGGCAGAGAGAGAGAGAGAGAGGAGGTGACAAAATTCACGTCGCTGCCTATATAAATGCAGACAGACGCAAGTGCCAGGCGAAACGGTGCAGCGAGAGCGATGATTACAAGACGTGGATGCTTTCGATCCTCGCCGTCGGCTGCCGACCGACTATATTCCACGATCCCGGCGATATTTCTGCAAAATGCGTATAATTCTCGACTCGTCGACGTCCGTCCTCGGATCTCTCTCTCTCCCTCTCTCCGTTCTCCTTTTGCGCGCGGCGGACACGTGCACTTATCGGTTCGCTCTCCCCGGAGACATTAACTTGCGATTTTTATGGACTCGGCGAATCCGCGATAACGATAGAGGGGAGCGCTTCCTCTTTTTGCCTCTTGCTCTTAATATGATGTGTGTTCTAAGGTGGGGCGGTCGGAGGCTTCGTTTTGGCGCCGCGCGCGGACGAGATGCCTCCGAGCGATGATACGCCTTATTTTTGGAGCGATGTATTTACGACGGGAATCCTGCGCGGCATAGATAATAAATTAGATCGCGGAGGAAATTAACGGTAAGACGCGTATTATTAAGCTGCAAATCAGCATTCTTTATGGCGTAAATTAAGAAAGCGCCTATTTCTGCGGCTTCGTTGTTTTCTTTCCTTTTTTCTTTTATGCAAAAATAATCTATAAAGATTCGAATGGCAGCGTTAATCAATATACCCGCTGGACGATGAATATTTAAATCATAAATTTTAAGTGAATTGTCGTTTCGAAGCTTAGCTCGCATTCCTGCCTCCGCAGCAAAAACTTCCCATTATAATTATCTTTTCTATAAAAAGGAGTCTTTTTTTATTAGAAAAAAAAAAGTTACAAAAAAAGAAAAAAAAACTAGCGCAATAATAATTTAAAGTGACAACAAGGAGAATTCACACGGTCTGAGCGAGAACCGAATAATTCAGCGCGAAATTTCAATTGAATGTCGGACAATCGATTACGCGGTAGCTTTCGCCGCGAATTGAAAAACGTTAGGCGATTTTTTCGCCCGACGAGAACGAATTCTAAAGCTAAAGAATTTTAATGCCTCACGCAGAGTCATAGACGCAGAGCACAACAAGTGTCCCTCGCTTTTTGCTCGCTTCCATCGAGGATTCATCGACCTCGCAGAATGACTAGAATTCGTTTCGGCGCTCGAAGAATCCCGGCCGAACGCGATCGCCAAATCGCTTACGGTGACTGTCGCGCTTAATTGCCCCAAACCGAGACGAATTTAAAACACTCGACGTACACGCTCTCTCCTCGCCGAAAGAATCCCAGCCGCACCGCGGAGGAGGCTGCCGCGGCGCTCGACAGTCGATTAAGCGAATTAATCGGTCGGCGCGGATTCGGCCGTCGACGCCGCGCGGAATCGCGGCGATCTATTGACGCGACGCGGGAATTGAACGCGAGAGCCGCGGCGGCTCGCCACGAGGTCATGGGGTGAGATCGTGACTTTCGTTAGCGAGCCGCGGGGACGGAAAAAAGGCTCCCGATGACGGTTTTATGGGGAATTTATGGGGTCGAGCGGGCTGGAGGCTTCACTATACATTTATTCATTTGGATAATGGAATCTCGCGCTGGAATTCCCTCCCCTTTGTTACCGGGATTTTTGCGACAAACTCGAGTTCGTTAGTTTGAGTACTGGCAATAGCAGGACGCTGAGAATGATATCGGTCGGGGCGAAAAAAAGGGGGGGATTATATAATCCGTCGGAATTAATTAAGCCGGCGAAATAATTGAAATTCCCGGCGCGCATTCCTCGCCTCTGCATCCCGAGAAATTCAATGAAATTCATCCTGAGAAATATCGGAGGTGTGAGCAAAGCGTTTCTTTGTAACTCGATAAATCCCGCGGAGCTTCGCTCCATCATCGTCTCTCCTACCGGAATACATTGAAAGGCTCACAGCCAGAAAATGTTTTGAAAGGCGCTTCCTAGCCTTTTTATTAAACGCCTTGAATCGGCGAAGGGACGACTCCCCTCCTCTCCCGGGAGGCAGCGGCTCGCGAGCATTTTCAGCTAGGCAAAATGCGGAGAATCGCCCCGGAGAAAAATCTCTTCTTTTATTTTCGAGTGAAAACCGCGCGCTGCGCCTCGAGTCGGCGATATGAGCGAGAGAGCGAGAGAGAGAGAGAGAGAATGATCCGCCGTGATCTCGGGGAGCCTGGTCAAGGGCGAGAAGGCGCGCACACTAATCTCGTGCAATTTCTGCTAAGACTTCTCTCTTCCTCGAGCCGAGAGAGCCACCGCTGCTCTCTCTCTCTCTCTCGCAGGGTGAAGATACCACTTTAATCGTTCCGTTTTCGCCACTACTTCCTTCCCCGACTCCTTCTCCTCTCTCTCTCTCTTCCCTTTATTCCACTTATTGCACTATCCCTTCTTACCACTTTTCCTTTGATTCTTCCTTTTCGCTTCCTCGCCGAGGGAGCCTCGCCGAGAGACGAGAGAGAGAGAGTCTTTTTCTTCTTTCCTTGTAGCTATGCCGCTCAACATTCTCTTCCTGATGCATCTCGGAAAGATGATCTCCGAAAGAAATACAAGACTTACTTTTGGATTCCCCCGGCATTTTATTCTCGCGCGCCGGCCTTATCCTCCCGGCTAATCGCGGAAAAATCGCCGCCGGAGAGGATCGGCCGCCGCGCCGATACACTTCTCCTCCCGCGGCAGCGCCCGGACCACATTACATCGCGGATCGCCGGCGAGGCGCTATCGAGGCGAATTGGCCGAGTTCCTCCTTAAATTAGCTTTGCTATCTCGGTCATCGTCGAGGCCGCGGCGCTCAAAGCCGGGGGACACGGCTAGTGGTCCTTGAACTTCCGGCGGCTCGCCCGGCTCTCGGGGACGAGGAAAAATGGCAGCACGCGCGCGCGTAACCTCGAGGAGATTATAGGTGGGAGAGCTCCTCGAATCCCCCCGGTTACACGGAGTCAAAGTGATTTACGGAGACTTAAAGGGTCAGGGTACGCGCGCTCGCCGTGCACTTATAGCCGCGACGAACTTTTCGGAGCGCTCCTCCAGGAATCCCGCGGGTGATTGGCTGGAAGCGGTCGCCGGACAATCGCTCCTCCGAATGAATAGTTCGCTTCCGAGAATGAGCGCGGCTAATGCCGGCCTGTTCCCCCCGGAGAGTAATTCCCCGCGAATCCCTCGATTTTTACCGAATTAACATCGGCCGCGAAATCGTTGAATTTTGCATTTTCACTCCCGGGGGGGAGGGGGGATTTTAAAGCTCCACTCTCACTCGGCCACTTTCTTCCTGCATACTCGACTCGATCTTTTCCAAGGGGCCCCTTTTACCGGAAGACTCGGTTTATATGCCCGAGCGCCAGAGTGCATCCACACTCGCGAGCGAGCGCGCGCGGTAATTTCGAAATTGCCTTCCCTGACCAAGGGTAAAGGACTCTGCCTCTCTCTCTCTCTCTCTCTCTCTTCGGCCCATCGACTCCTCGCTGCAGTTTTTACCCAGAAGAGCCGAGACAGGGAGAGAGAGAAAGGCAACGCACTCGCGCTCGGGCTCGTAATGGACGAAAGCGGGCTCGCCGGTTGCCGCGCGCGCGACCAGGCGCAATCGCCCCTCGGAGATGCGTAAAACGCAGGGCATAAACCTCCTGCGCGGCGGCCGAGCCCTTCCTGCCGCCTGCGCGAGACTCCGAGCGGGGAGGCGGCTCTCGCGGGGAGAGGAGGAGGCAGGGACGCGTCGGCGGCTCCTGCGCTCTATTTTTTTTCCGCGCGAATTTCGGAAAAATTCGCGTCCTGCCCTGCGCAGAGGTGGGGAAAATTGGTATGCTCGATTGATCGACAGTTGTCGGATTGCTCGTCTGGCTGAGTTTTCGAGAAACGGCTCTTTTTTTTACCAACTTTTTGTGAAAAAGAAAGAGGTCTGAGCAAACAGAGAGCTACTTAAGGCTTTTTTTTCGAAGCCGAGCTTTTTTCCGCCCATTCGGCAAGTCGGGATGCTCGGAGCGCGAGGGGAAATCGAACGAGTTGTAATTTTCGAATAATAAAAAACAAATTGCACGGCGGAGGAAGGAAAGGCTGAAATTTTTTGAGGGTTACCGAGGGAGACGGAGAGAGGAAGACGAGGCTTCGGCTCGGTGCTTCTTCAGTAGCTTAAACGCTCTTAGCGCGGAGTCGCTTCCGTTTCCGGTCTGGACCAGCAGCTCCTCTCGGCTCCGGGAGAGGCCGAGGCGCGCTCCCCCCGGCGGCTTTAACGACGAGCCGCGCAGCCCCTCGCCGCCGCCGCCGCCGCCGCCGCCTCTCGAATCCTCCTTTTGCATTCCTCGGCAAACGCCGCCCAGCCCTTTCTCTTTCAATGGGGCATTCTTGTAAATTTCTCGGGCCGACGTTCACTTTCTCGTTTTGCCTATTTTCTTACGGGGTGTGATATATATTCAGCACCATTCCGAGAGAGAGAGAGAGAGAGAGAGCGGGCTTCCTCCTGCTTGGATTTTTTACGAAAGGCTCCCCCCGACCTTTTCGGTGCGAAGATGAAAGCAACACTTTCAGCCCATTTCGCAATTTTAGCATCGCAAGCTCTGACGTTTACGGGGCAATTTGAATCTTTACGCCGGGCAGTGCCGTTTTTAAATATTTGATTAGCATACGTTTTTTAATGCGCAAATTACCCTCGCACCTATTCCGCTGCCCGGCAAAGGGAGGGGGGGAATTTTCCACTTTTTTTAATGATTTCATTTTCATATGAAATTTCTACAGCTGGCCTTTTCAAGGCTCCGCATGCGAATTAAGCCCTCGTCTATTCCGCGGCTCCTCAACCGCTTCATTTTTACGCGCCTGCTCGCCTCGCCGGCAGATATTTTATCATAAATTCATCCTTTACAGCTGATTCTTTTATAATCCCTGCCGAGATTATTAACTCCTCTGCTTTTCCGAGCAAGCTTGTATTAAATTGAAATTGGCTAATTACGGGAACTGCCGCGGCTTCCCTTCGTTAACATTCTTCCTCGCGGATTCCGCTCGATTATTATTAAATATATTTAAAAGTTTTCTAAACTCGACGCGCAGCTCGGCAAAAATTCGCTAATAGAGTCGAGTCGTCGAAGGAAGCGGGGCAAGCCTGTATAAGGGGATAATGCGCCAAACGAGCGACTTTTAAAAAGCGGATAAAAACTGAGTCGAATGGAAAAATGAAGCCGAGCGGCAGGAAGCTGCAATTTCAGTTTAAATATTTAAAATTATTATCGTTATCCAATTTTTATCCATTTCAACGTGTACTTATCGCCGCGAGCCTCCTCTCCCTTGTTTACCCTGTCAAAAAAGCTGAAAATATGAAAACGCTACGAAAACACTTCCCGACTCGCCGAGGCTTGTAATTTGCATATTTATAAAATTCCCGCGCCGGCGATTATTCGCGGAAATGAGAGAAAGAAAAAAAAAAAAAGAATCCGCCGTCCAGCCGAACGGGCGAATACAAAGCTTCCCCCGAACGCTCTCGCATTCCTCGACGGATAATGACAAAGATCGCCGTATTCTGTCGTCCGTGACGGCCGTCGTTCATAAAAGCCGAGCGGCCTTTGGTCCAGTGTGAGGCCGAGCGCGAGCGAGAGAGAGAGGGAAGAAGCGCTGTTGGCCAGGCATGATTAACAGCCGAGATCGCGAGCGAGCCGAGAAAAGGGTGCAATAAGAGAGCGAGAGGGAAGATTGCGTGTCGATCCTGCTTGCTTTCGCTTCCTTATATCCGCCTTGTAGGTCGGCGTCCCCTCGAGAGAGTCGGTTCCTAATTACCGACTTTGCGAGGAGCGGGAGGGGGGATATAATAAAGCCAAGGCGCTCATAACGTGGAACTCGAAAGTGCGGGGTGTCAACGCCAAACATGGCGAGACATTCGATCATTCGCTGACAGGCCCTTCATCGCCCCGCGCCGAGGCTCCGCCGCGCGCGCCGAGCGTTTTACACGACCGTAAATCGGGCTCTTCGCTGCTGACGCTCTCTCTCTCTCTCTCCGCCAAACACAAAAGCCGGGAGAGAGAGAGAGCCGGCGTGCTCGAGGGACCTAAGTATAGGGAAGCACGTCAGAAGGAATATCCTTGCCAGCTGGGAAAATTACGACGGCGCGGGCGTACTTTTGCGCGCCGGGCCGGGAGAGGAGCCCGCGCGGCCTATTCTTTCTGCCCTCCTGCTTTATTGCCTTATCATTCACACCTGCGCCGCGGAATCTCCCCCCCTTTGTAAATACACGCTCGCCCTGTCAATCTCCCGGGCTCGTATACCCCTTTAACGAGTGCTCCGTCGGACGTCCCGCCGCGACTGTCCCAGTTCCTCCCGGGTCTCCCCGTCGATGCACCGCTCGCCCGATCGAAAAGTCGCCCTCGCGGAAACCGAATAAGAGGCCCCGGACGCGCGGCTCCGCGGTCGCTCTGGCCTCGCCGCGGCTCCGGCTCTCTTTTCACGGCCTCCCAGCCTTTTCCCAGGCTATGATTACGTTTACGAGTGAACGCTACCGCCGCGCGCTCTTCTTTCCCGGCGCTCCGCGGCTCGGCTCGCTTTTTTTCCTTCTTTTTTCTTTTCTCGCGGGTGGATGCGAACACCTCATAATTGGACTGTATATGTAAAACGAGCGGCGGCCGTCCTTCCCTCCGCCGGGCTCCTCTCGCTCCTCCGCCGGGCTTATCGGAAACTCGCTGAATGCACAATGGCATTCTCCTCCTCCTCTCTCTCTCTCCCTCTCGTCGGCGTCCCGAGCAGCCGCGCGCGGAGAAGCGCTTTCCTGGAACGAAGGCCCCAGCTGCCGCGGCGCTTTTCCGCAAGTATCATTTCCCCGTAACATCAAGAGATTCCTCCTTCATTATTGCCCATCGCTAAATGCCCTTCTTCGCAGCTTCCTCACTCGCCGAGCCGCGCATCCTTCGGCCTCCCCGGTCCCTTTTTCAGGTTTTAACGCTGATTTATGCCGGCGCTCCCTTCGATCCTCGCCGCGGCGGCGCGCGGAAGGGTTCATTCCACTTTTCGCTTCTTTCTCGCGCGCCGCGGCTCCATCCTCAAAGTCCTCCGCGGAAATCGACCGGCTAATCGCCGAGGGAAAATGCGTAAATCAAGGATCGCGCGCGCCCATTAACGAAACGTATATAAAAAAAACGCAAAGTGCCTCCTGCGGCGCGCGCTGCGATTTATCGACCGCGACGAGAGGGCAGTTTTGGCGGCGACCCTTGCGAATCACGCGTCGGGATTGATTTCGCAGTCGTACCTGCCGGCTCGTCCGGGGAACCGTCGTGCCTTTTCTGGCAGCCGTTTGCGCCGTTAACACCCCCGGAGGAAGAGGCTCGATGCGCGAGCGTCAGGCGGCGGCCGGAAGACTCTTTTAGCTGGGCTTCTCGGTACGGCGTCCGGCTCAATTGTCTTCTTGCTCCTCGAGGGAGAGAGAGAGAGAGAGGCGTATTTGCCTTTGGGAGAGGGGAAAAAAGTATCGCCGAATGATTTCGCGCTTTTATTTTCTATGCGGCGCGTTTCGTAATTATCCTCGGCGCGTCGGGTGGTTTTGTGTATCCCACTTTGAATGGGCATTTTTTCAGGGCTGCATCTCTCTCTCTCTCTCCTGCCCCGACGTGGGCTGTAATAATCGTAAATAAGATGGGCTTACACGAGCAAAGTTATGTTGCATAATTTACGCAAGGTCGGATGCGAATTTAATTTCTCCGACTGTTAAAGAAAGATATATCATTGAAGCTCGCGCAATAAAATTGAGGCTGGAAATTTCAAAAAGTACATCATTAAAAATGCTTTTCCAGCACTTTTTCCCCCCCTTTTTAGACGGAGGCAAAGGTTCAATAAAGCCAATATCTTTTCGAGACGAGTAATAAAAATGTTACTTCATCTCATAAAGCTTATAGTGGCAGTATAAGGATTGAATAACAAAGGACGCGCAATGAGTTATTAACCGCGGAGCCTTTTATTGTCAGGCCGAGCTTTACGAAGTATAATCTGAAATTATCGCGTTTAGTACCAGCACTTATTAGCCCAATAAATCCCCCGGGGGAAAATAAAATTTCGAAGCTCCAAGCTAGAAGGAATAATCGCGCTTAGCTAATAATCTCCCTCGGCTCGCGCGGCATTCTCGTCGCATCTGCACAAAGGGCAATCCATCTTGCTCATTATGCAGAGCGCTCTCGTAAAATAAAAGTACCGCAAAGCTCGCGGTGAACTCGCGAGAGGGAGAGAGACAGAGAAAGAGCATGCACAGAGAGCGGATATGAAAAATAGTGTCGTCCCGGTTGCCTCGGCGAAATGCCTCCTCTCGCTCCGCCACTCGGCGTACAAATTGCTCAATTCGAGCGGATCTCCCGGGGAATCTTCGGGAGGCGCGCACTGTGCTCTCTCTCTCTCTCTCCCTCTCGCCGCGGTATCGGCCTCCGCGCTGCCGCCGGGGGCAATTGCAAGCGAAGCGGCGCGCACGCGCGACGCCTCGGCGTACACGCGGATCCCGCCGCGCGGCTCTCCAAAAAACGTGCCGGGGATAGCGTGAGAAGCGGAGCGGCCGCGGATAGATCGAGGCAATTAGGAGAGGAGGACCTTGCGCGGCCACGTACAGCCTTTCAGGAGCGCTTCATCATGCCGTGCCATTAGCGGGGGGGCTTTTAGCTCTCGGTCGCAAATTCTGAGAGACATTTTTCCATCTCCCCCGGGTTTCCCGGAATTATTAGTGTCTCTCGGCGCTGTTGGAGTTTTATTTTTTTTTAAACGAGCTAATTCGGCGCTTAATGCTGATGCAATTTTAACTGGAAATTCAGCTCGTGTAAAATCAGCGATAACTTATTGGCAATTTCCGCTCCCGGCGGCACGTATAAATGGGTTTCAACAGTAGTTAATTAGCTTGCAAACACCTGGTCGAATAAAAAGTTATTTATTAGTTTTTCATCGCGATGAATTGAATTCTCCGTCAGGGGAAACTCGCTTGAGCAACTGCATTACGAGCACTCTAACTCGCGCGCTCCCTCTGCTCTTATTGATTCCGCGGCGAGATAAGCAGGATTCTCAAAACCGCCGCATGATTCAGAGGAACATCTGAAAACACATTTCCCCGCTGATGCATCGGCTCGGGGAGGCCATTAACTAGACTCACACTTTCCCGGGCGCAGCGCGGCCGCCTCTCCGGGGAAGTAAGCCGGAGCGTTAAGAAGGCGAAAAAAAGTGAAAGCAGGCGAGCGAAACACGCAGCGGCCGCGGCGGCAGGACGAAAACGAAACTGATTGCTTAATTTTCATTAATTCACCGGGCGCTCGCGCGCGCGCGCGCAAAGAAAAGGGCAAAGCGAGCGTGACGCCGACTCGCGCCGCGGCGTGTTTACAAGCCGAGCCGGGGGCTAAAGCAGCGCCGCGCATCCCATCAATCGCGCGGATGTGCGCGCGCATCGAGCGTCCGCCGGAGCCCCTGAAAACTCGCAGGCGGGGAGATCTCCGCCGAGCGATACGGGTCGGGGGGAGCGACGGCGCTAATGTTTATTTAACTGGCGGGTAATCGAATTCCGATGGGGATTATTTACGAGGCTCCGCGCCGATCGACGGCGCGCGCGATGGGGGCGAGTTGTATTTCAGAAACGGCCGATAGCGGGCAGGTCTTTTATCGGGCTCGGGCTTCTTGCGCGCCTCGTCGAGGGTGGTGGCTATCTGATTTTCTCCGGGGGGGTTGCTTATCCGCGCGGGGCTCTTATTCGTGGCCGGCTTCTCGATTTATTCGCTCATTAAGTTATCGTTAGCGTGATTAATGCCGGCGGGGATTTATCGCCGGGCATTAATTTGTAACCCAATGAGACGCCGATTCACGGAGCATCGCGCTTATGGGTCGGCTGTACGTTTCGCGGGAATCCGAAATGCATCGATCCCAGGAAGAATTACCGCGACTGGGGAGGGAGGACCGAAGCGTCGGGCGAGCTCGATCGTTTGTTTATTATTTTACACGGATCTCTGCGGTCTCCCTTCGCTCGCTCGATAGCAGGCGGGCAGGCCGCGAGTCACGCTGGCGTCTGTACGTTGACCTTTGGCGAGTCGGAACGTCGCCCGTGCGTCGCTCGCTCGCTCGCTCTCGGGGGCCCGACGCGCAACAGTGACTCGCCGCGCAACACTCTCTCTCTCGCTCGCTTTATATGCTAACGGCCCTCTCACTTTCGTGCATGTTGCACGTCTTCGCGTCGGCATGAGCTCCTCGAGGCCGCCGTCCGCGCTGCTGCCTTCTTCTTCCTTCACTTTCTTGCTCTTCGTGTTTTGCACTCCCGCTGGAGCTGCCTCCTGCGTCTCTCCACTTTGCTCTCTCTCTCTCTCTCTCTCTCTGGTCTTCTTCCTCGTTTTTTTACCGCAATCAACTTACTGCCCGAATAAATTGCGGATGCGATTTGCCGCGAGCTCGGCATTTTTTGTCTCAGTGTGCTTTAAAGGGGGATGGAAAATGGAATATCGCATTCTTCGCTCGGTAATCTAATTTTATCGCCGTGCCCGGCGAGAAGCTCCAGCAATAACACAATATTACACAGACTCGGCATTTTTGCCTTCCGACGTGCGCTTTAAATCGTACCGAACACCTCGCGCACAAAGCAATCGAAAGGCGCAACAATTAACATTCGCCCGGGTTCGCGCGCGGCTCTTAACGGCGCGGGCGTTGCGTTGCATGCCGCATAATGACGGGTTAACGTTCGCCTGCGCATACGCTTAAACGGCATAAATAGAGGCGGCCGCCGCGCGCATTATTCGACGTCATCGCGCGGCGCTCTCGCACAGGCGGAGGCCGCCGCATCAGCATAATCGCAGAATAAGCAGCGGTGCAATTTCGACTCGCGCGCGCGGTGCTCATGCGAGACACGCGCGCAGCATCCTCGGATAACAGTCCTCTCGATCCGCGCGCGGAATAATATTCAGCGGGCGCATCGCGTGCGCGCGCCCCCGCGAGAAAGGGGAAGAGACTACCGTTTTCCGTCGGGGGCCCGACTTTTCGCGTAACCGAGAAGCTCGCGCGCGCGCGCGTCTTTGTGCTCCCGACTGTCTAATTAGTCAGCGCGCGCAGAGTCCCCCGCGGCACGACGCGGAAAACGCAAGCGCACGTCCCGCGCGCGCACGCGGCAATTCGGACCGCCGACCGTACGACGCGAATCAGATTGCCGCTCGAGGTTGGCGCTCTCGCGGCGACGCTGTATTAAAAGGGCTTTCTTCTCGCGATGCTCCTGTGCGCCGGCGCGAGGATTAAGGGACCCTTTGAGAATCCAGAGAGAGAGACGTACTCGCTGTCGCCGCAAATTGCGTCTCCCTTGCGGTTCGGCTGCCTTGTGAAAGGGGCTGCGCAAAAGCAGTGCCTCGGGGGAAATTTAATTAAGCGCCGCCGGCTGAAAATCTTTTTCCCTAATTAGATTTGCGCGACTTATCAATCGGCGCGCGTTCGCAGGCAGATAACGCTCGGGACGAAACAATGCGGGCCAGAGCAAATTGCGACCATTAAAAACGATGCACTAAGCGAAACGGCGGCTCATAATTTGCAAACAAGCCCAGGCGCGACAGCGGCGAGCCTTTCGCACGCTCCCGCTTTTACGTGGAAAAAGCATGCGGAGCCACCGAGCGCCGCGGCGGCCTCATCGGCGCGAACAATGTGGCGTTTATCTGCATCGCGCGTTCTCAAACAGTAATATTCTGTATCTACACATCGGCATCGCGCCGCAGCTTAATACCAATGCGTCATTTTTCCAAGCGGCGGAGAAGAGGGAAGCAGCTCTCGCCGGGATTCCGCGGCTGCTCCTTCGCCCGACGTTCCGCGGATACCAGAATGACGTAAGGCGGAGTTTGGCTCTCTCTCTCTCTCTCTCGCTGCTTCAATTTTTTGCCGGCGTCGAGATATTTGCCTTTAGAATTCCTGCGCGGGAAAAAGTCGGAGTTACGGCTTCATTATTTAAATTGCGGCTGTAATTATTAAATGATTTTTATTTCCGCCTTAAGTGCGCGGCCGCAATCTTTATAAGAGCAGGCGATCGCGCTCGCGATTTGACATTGAAGGCGCGCGGAGCGTGCGTTGCATTCAATTACCCGATATTTAAAACGGTCCGGCGCAGTTAAAAGCAGCGCCGCTAAAAACGTCGCTTCGCCGCGAAATTTGCTCAAATAAAGGCTGTAATCAGTTTCCTAGTACGAAAATATAAAAGGCGCGCGCGCGCCTCTCTCTCTCTCTCTCGCTTTAACGCCGGAGGCCGGCGCTTTAAAGCAAGTACGACTGTAACAAATAGGAGTTATTCAAGTTATCTCTAAAATATTCAATCCTCCGCCAGCACCGCAACAATGAATCTCGTTCCTCCGGTTGCATCCCGAGCCCTGACAGTTGGCGTGAGAGGAAAGCGCGGGGGAATTAAAGAAAGAGAGAGAGGGAGCCGGAGAGCCGAGTGGAAGAAAGGAAGCTGCCGACTGCGAGGCGTTAAGTACGCACAGCTGAGCGCGGTAACAGTATATCCGACAGACCTACCGTTCGCAAACTGCCGCTCGCTCTTAAATATCGCGCATAATGCGCGCCGAGAGCCGACCTACTCGCGCGCGCCTCGAATAATACGATCGAGCGGGGTTGCATCCTGAAATTGCCCGAGTCGCGCCGCGCCGCCGGGGGCGATGCATTCATTAGGTCGTTTTACGGCCCAATAACAGAGCAGCACCCGGAGCCGGGCCGATGGTACCAGACGCCGCGGTAACAACGTGTCAGTCGTCCTAACGGAGCCTGCCTGCCCGGCTCTCCTTCCCCCCCTCGCGAGCCACGCGGCCGCCTGCCCATTTTTACCCCGGGCACGATGCACGAACAATCAGGTGCCAGGGGTCCGCGTGCATAAGTTCTGCCCGAGTCCTGGGAGACTTCCCCGAGCGGCCACTTTCCTCGATGCCGAAGCGTGTCGTTCGCAGCCCAGTAAACGAGGAGGTTCGCGGGACGGGTTTATCCTCTCGAGCGCGTCCTTCGATCGCTTCTCATGCTCCCGGCGAGTTTCCCGGGCTGCCGAGCGATCGAGCCGCTTGTTCTCCCCTCGACGGGGCAAAGGGATAAGGACGACGCTGGGATTGCGACGAGGTAATCTCCGGCCGAAACCGCAGGCCAGGCGGACGTGGAGGCCTCGCGAGAAACCCGCCGGATTTCGGTATTCAATTCCCGAGCCGAGTCTTAATTAATTAATGCGCCGGCGGGGGAATGCAATAAACGTCGAGGATAACCGCCTTAAAACGCCGGGGGCTAATGAATTCGCTCGCTCCGGGAGCTGCGTACTTTACGTGGGGGCCCGGCTTATTTCCCGCAATATAATAGGAGAGAGAGTCGGACGCTGGCTCGGCTCTTTGCTCGCAAATCAGCGACACGCAGATCTAAGCCTCGCGTCGTCGTTTGTCTTGCAGCGCGTGGCGAGCCGCGGAGAGATAAGCACGCAGCGGCAGCGGCTCGCTCGCGCGGGATGCTCATTGCGCCCGATTGCGCGCGCGCCCGAGAGACAAAGAGAGGAAAGAGAGGAAGAAACGGTCCGAGCCCGGGGAAGACGTTAATCTAGCGGCGCTGCCTTCTAGGTCACCATTCCGATTGCAATTACTATTGATTAACGAGGCAGCCAGGCAGCAGGCGACGCGCGCGCCCCCCTCCCGTACGACTCCGCGCCAGCCACCGGCGCCTTCGATCATTGCGCGCCGAGCCGTCGCTGCGGAAATTTGTCATAATTTCCAGGCAGCGCGGCGGACGCGCTTTTTTACTCCCGTCCCGTGCCGCGGCTTGGCGCTCGTGGCGCTGCTGCGCGCTGTTCCATCATTCCAGCGGGGATTGACGGACAGGACAATGCCGGGGCCATTCTTAATCAATCGGAGCTAATGGAAATTCCTCGCGCGGGGCGACGGGCAGAGGCGAAAAGTGCTGTTTCCGCGGACGAAAATATAATTGGTCGCCCGCAGGAGGTGTAATGATAATCCGAACAAGCGGCGAGGCCCTATTTCAAAGGTCAAGAATCGCATTCGCTCGGGATTCGTAATTTTGCGCCGGAGCGAACGGCACGGGGGACCCGACTACCGCTTCTCTCTCTCTCTCTCTGTCCCTCCTTCTGGTCTAGAAATCCGCTTCTTTTCGCTTATTATTGTCGACGGTATACCCTTTTTGTTTCTGCTCTCCCGCTGCCCGGCGCTGCTCCTCTTGCTCGCGGTGCTCGCTCCACTTCTCCCCTGCCTCCCTCCCTCCTCCCATTTCATTCCTCGATCGTTCCTTCTTTTCCCCGCACAATGGAGACCTACAAACTGGGCAATTTGTTGGCTGGCCGATCTCGCGCTACAGCCGGCAATCTTCTGGCCCGGAGTACCAGGAACGCGGAACACCTTCGCCTAGCGTAACGCCTCCGCGAGAGCGGAAACGCGGGGCTCGCCGGGGACGCGCGCAAGCTCGCCGCAGCGGCCCCGGTAACTGTACGCGCGCGGCGGCCAACGAGGAGCCAAAGGTAAAGAGGTTGGGGATTTAGCGATTCTTTCCCCGAGGCGATGATCACTCGGCGCTGCGGGAAACTGGGACGGCGGAGCGGAGGAGCGCTCGGCAACCTTTGCATTCTCCCGCCGGCTAGGACTTTAGAACAAAGAACAATACGATTTGCCCGCGCTCTCGCGGGTATAATGAGAGGACATAAAGAGTAAATAGACGATAAAGAAATCGGAGCTGGCGCGAGAGGTAATAAAGGAAGCGCTTCGTGTCCTGCTCCTTCTCCCTCTCTCTCTCTCTGTACGTATATATATTGCCGCAGCGGAGCTTCAGCTCTTTTCCAGGGAAGCATTTTTCCTTCATTTGCCGGGGGCCCCCCCGACTCCTCGCCTGCCTTATAATTGACTTCCGAGGTTGAATGAGAAAATTTAAGCGCCGGCCTTGCTCGTGACTCCGCATGAGCTTTGCATAATGCGGCGAAGAGCGGCGAGAACGATATTTTTAGGATTTCCAGGAGATTGCCGGGAGCCGCTAATACCCGCGTGGATTAAAATTCCCCCCTCTGAAATTGACTGTCGCCGGGTCGGCGGTTGCTCTTATTGTTCGTCCGATAAGTGCCTTCTTAAAGGCTTGAAACTACTTTCTCGTTCTACGTAAACAGCTGATCATACACATTTGCCGTAATCAGTGTACTGTCAAGGTTCGTTACCCTCCGAGCATGGAAAGCGTATACTTTGAGGCTGCGTACGAGTGGATATTATAAACGCGAGAATCGAGTTCGCGAGTGTCGCGCGAAAAAAGCGGCATTTATACACTGTAATTTCGAAATTTACATATACGTCATAATTGCTTCTTGATAAAAATAGATCTGGCTTTGAGCAATTTGAATCCGTTGCCGGGTACAAAATACCTCGGGGAAACTAGTTCAACCGTTTTTGATGAGATCGGGTTAATTACGTAGAACGCGCGGTTATGCTTGAAAATTTTATGCGCTAGTAAAACACGGGCAGCCTGAAGAAAACCCGGTCGGATTAACATTTTCAACGGACTTTTGACATTCGAGCGCTGAATGCTTTTATTAATCGTTAAAGATCCGAGCGAAAATTTATGCAGTGTCGTGCCTTTATTGATTGTAAATATCCCTGCATAACTGTTACAAGATACTTGGTTATAATTAAAAGGAGAATCCGAGTCGCGGGTCCGTTAACAGGGGCGAAAATTAGCCTTTAAAAACTAGTCGCCGCGAGAGCCGCGGAAAAAGAAGCACGGAGAGCGTCTGGAGCAATCCCTCGCGATTGAAATTTACGGCCCGCGGGCTATCTCAATCGGTCGCCCGGATGAGAATAAATCCCCGGAAGAGCAAACTGTCCCCGTCCCGTTTTCCCGCGCCTCCGCCCGCTCGAAAATGTCGAACAAGCTCGTAAACGACGAGCAGGTACACCGAGGCGCATAAATATCGCTCCGTTTCACTTATCGGCGCGGGCCGCATGCGAAATTTACGCTCGGCTCTCGGCCCGCGTAATAAATGCAGGCGGCGGCGGCCCGTCGAGCCGCTCGGGCTCCCGCGCAGGCTCGTATACACGCGTACGCGTCCTCGCGACGCGGGAAAAGAGCAACAGGTAGCCGCAGCGCCGCGCGGCCGCTCGTAAATCTCCGGGCGATTGGATTGCGGTCGGGGCTGCGACGTGCGATATGCTCTTTTAGCACCTGCCGGATTCGCGGCGATCGCCGCCGGGTGTACAGTTGGCCGCCGCGTCGCTAACGGCGTCGAGAACAATTAGGAAGGTTCGCGGGAAAAATGAAAGCCAGGCGCCGAGGCGGGGAGAGGCTCGGGGGAAGGAAGACCCGGCTGCCGGTGCGAAAATTCCGCGTCACTGCGCAGCTCTTCTTTACGAGCCTTTCTTCCGCGGGATCTCGATTGCAGGCTAATAAAGCTGGCCGACGACTCTTTCGGAATACTGCGCTTTTTCTTCGTAGAGGCGAGTGGCGCGTCCAGCGCTGATGCCGACGCAGGAGAAGCACTCGACTTCCACGAGAGGGAATTGCGTGTGCGCACAACGGGCAAAGATTCGTCCCCCCGTGCGCGTACACACACTCGAGAGCGAAGAGAGTGCGAATCCGGAGAGCAGAGGCGCGAGTGAAGACGTCAGGCTTGGCAAAGCGACGCGCAGACAGAAGTGCGCCTCGGAGCTGAGCGGAGCGGCAGCGGCGAATCCTCGCTCCGCGACGACACTCGTGAGTAACGGGTCGTGCGCCGAGTCTCCTCGTCGTTCCGTGCGGCGCCCCGAGTAAACGTTCCCTCTGTATTCTCATTACACAGAGAGATGGAGAGAGAGAGAGAGAGAGGCGGCTTTTACGCGCGCCGAGCGATACTCGCGCATGCAGGCCTTAAATTCTATAGTGGGAAGAGCGACAAAGTGCCGGCGCCGTCGCCGCCGCCGCTGTTTCATCGATGGGAAAACGTCCATTCGCGACATGGGACGAGTAATTTCTAGCATCCCGCTTTTGTAGTTGGCTTTTCAGCCGAGGCTCTCTCCCTGTCTCTCTCTCTCTCTCCGCGCTTCCTGAACTAACGTAATTGCGGACTTGACAACGGCGCCTACTGCTCGCCAGGCTGCTCGCTTCGCGGAAATTGCAGACTTCTCGACTTCATTTGTTTTTGAATCTTGCCCTTTTCCTCTCTCGGTCCCGGAGCGGGCTGGTGCTTTGCCTGCATTAACGTTTATTAAACACTTACCGCTTCATTTCATCCTCCGTTTCGGCTCGTGAAAATGAAAATAAAGGGTTTTTAATGAAGCTTATCTCGCGGTAATTGTGCAATCAATTTCGAATGCGCCTGGAATAGCTGAAAAATCGCGCTCGAGCGAGCGGAAAAAGCATTGAGAGTCGCCGAGGAAAGGGAAAGAAGAAGTACTTGCACTTTGTGTCTTTTTGCGCGTCCGCCGCGACGTTGAAAGTGCCGTTTACGAGTAGCGCGTGGCATTGATGTACAGCGACACTGATTTACGAACGTAAAGAACCGGCGCTTCGACTTCCAGGCTGAATGGCGCTCGAACAAATGCACTGCAAACGCCGCGAAGCTCGCGCAATTTACATAAACGCCGCGCGCAGAGAAATTAATACGGAAGGATTTATCGAGCAATTTAGCGAAACAAAGGCGAGCGAATCAACGCCTCTTGATTCTCCCCTGGCGCCCCGACCAGAAATCGAACGATTTAACTGATTTCACGATAAATTAAAGCCGAAGGTGCGCGTTCGTACATTAGATAGACACGTAATATACTGGCCTCGAAGTAATAACCGATATTTCCCTTCCTATGTAATTTAACAATATCAAAGCCATTAAAGTGGGCGTGCCGGAGAGTCGGCCGGGCGTCTCTCCCGGCCGTTTTTTCTTCATTATGCACGCGTATCAGAGTATAAACATCGCAGCTCATAAACCTCTGGCGCTCTCGGCCTTTTTTCCCCGCTCTCTCTCTCTCTCTCGCGCGCGCTATTACTCCCATTCCATTTCCGATGCGATTATGCAATGTCAAGGTCGTTAATGCGAGCGCGACTGGCGAATCGGACGCCCGTGAAGGCTCTCTCGCGCGAGAACGCGAGGAATCAAGATCCGCCCGCGGCTATTAATGAGATCTCCCGCGCGCACCTGCGGCCGCGGGATCCTTGGGCTCGGGCAGAAGGGGAGAGAGGGGGGGGGGATCATCTGCGTGCGACAGGGCCTGTTTCGAGCCCTCGCGAAACGGTCCACCGAGCGCGCGATATTCCGAGGGGCTGCGGAGCGCCGGGCTCGCTCCGAGTAATAGCCTCTCCGAGCCGAGACGGAGCAAGTATTCTCTGTGATTCTGGCATCTGCTGTCGCGTGGGCGGGGGCTCCTTCGAGTGGTTAAACATTGCGAAGGATTTCGGTGATGCTTGCCGCCCGCGCAAAAATCAAATATATGGGCAGTATATTGGAAAGGCTACTAGCAATATATGGGAAAGACAGACCCTGGTAGAAATTTAAAACATTTTCAGAGCATTTTTTGGCCAGTTTTTCGTAATTGGCCAATAAGTGCTAAAATTTAATCTCAAAGCATTAAAAATGGTTTGATTTCTACTAGGGGAGGTTATAGATTAATAACTAATTGGCAATGGTTTGGCAATGTATTGTTAAACTGCATCATCCAATATATGACCGATACGTTTTAAATTTTTTCATGTAAATCTGCAAGGTGGTCTTCTAAGTTTTATTCATGAATGTACTTGTGCGTCTGATTCTGTTCTGCTTAAACCTATAAATAATTTAAAAACATTTGTTTTTACGTAAAACTGAAAAATGACGAACATTACGTATGTGAGCCTGTAAATACGTTAGAATTTGAGTGATCTAATGTAATTCTTTATACTTATTCGTGTACGTACATATGTATGTTGTAAATAAACGTTTAAATTGTTAATACTAAAACTTCTTATTAAGTAAAAGTTAAATTAAAATAAAATTAATGTGTTTACAATAATCATTTCATAGCTAGCGCGTGAAAAAAATTTAAAAAGTATTGGGTATATATTTCATGAAAAACTTTAAAAAGTATTGGGCATACATTGGATGATGTAGTTTAACAATACATTGCCAAGCTATTGCCAATTAGTTACTAATCTTGCGCGGGAATTGATTGGCAGCAGATTTTTTAGTCCGCATTTTTGGGAATTTTTCACGCTCGGCGACGCGTGAATTATTGGCAAAGTGTGTTTTATGGGTATTGTCAATCGGTGACCAGTTCTTTCATTTATATTTTACAAAAGTTTCCGAAACGATGGCACGATAATAAATGTCTTGTAAATTTGGTTCGTCTCGGGTCCGTTTTTATCAACAAAAGCTTTAACGGACGCATTTCAAATTACTTGTACTTACAGAATTTTTTTAGTTGCAATAATGGCATAACGTAAAAGCGTAATTTTCCGAAGAAAGGCACTTTGTTTAGCGGTACTTTGCATTTTCTGTAACGCGGCGCAAATTTATCGAGAACTTAATTGGAAGTAAAAGCCGCTGGAACGGTGCAGTTGTCAATCAGTCAATGTTAATGAAGTCATGAATATGGATTTCGCGATCTGAGTATTATAAATATCGTACTTAAATGCTACATCCACCGACACTAAGCCGATAGAATGGCTGAAACGTAATAAATCATTCAGACTTGTAGAAATAAAAAATTATAGATTAATCCTATTTAAGTATGAAATACTTATCGCATACTTTGCTTGCTTATTAAATCGAGTCCATGATGTATAATTTTCTTCATTTGCAGGCACACGAAGAATACAAATAAATTACGACGTCGAGTAATTTTGAAAGAAAACAATACAATTTCCGCATAAAAAATATGTGAATAATTAGCCTCTTCCCGAATTCAATGCACCGAGATTACTCGCACATCGTTGACTTATATGTAGGGCATGGGAAAACTTTCCTCCGGAAGTGCACGCTATACGAAAATCTAAGGAGTGCGATCTCTTTGTGGCGAGTGAGAATTCGTCTTAGTTTATTTACCGCCGCCGAAAATTTAGCGTACGTCCTTTACGGCAGCTGTAACAAATCATCATTAAGAAGAAGCTGTTAATCGACCCGATTCGCAATCAGTCTTGATCAACTGTAAACCTCCTTTTTTTCACAATCCGCTCCGAGCAGTAAACACACATTGCGCGCGCGCGATGATTAACGCGCGAATTTTAACGAGCCGGCGATTCGTCTGAATAGAAAACTTTTCAATTCTAGTTTCGCGACTCCGCGATAATTTATTTATCAGCGACGTATTTGACAAAGGAACATTTAATAATCGCGATCGAGAGCAGGTGATGGGCACCGCTTAATCGTTTCGAATTGAAATGATCCAGCGCCGGAGAAAAATATCGCTTTCCAGCTCATTGGGTTTCGCGCGCGCGCCGAAGTACACGCACCGGGAGCAAAAAGACCAGCTCATAATTATCGCCCCGATAGCATCGCCTGCATAAGAACATGTTTCGCGGGGTGTCGCAAATAGTAAACCGAGCAGAGCCGCGCGCAGGCAACGTACGCGTCGGGGAGGCGCGTCGAAGCTCTCTCTCTCTCTCGCTCGACGCGTCAAAATAGAATATCGCGCAGCGCGCGGCGTCGATTAAAGGGACGTGCGCGCAGCCACCCTGCGAAAAGCAGGGAGCGAGAATTATTATTCAGCTTTATCAGCCTGGCATTTATTAATTCGCCATTTCCGTGATTAATGCCCGCGCCGCGGCGTTCAGCGAAATATCTCACGACTCATCGACGCAGCGCCGAGCGAGAGTCTCGGCCCGGAGGCGGCGGCGGCGGCAGCGCCGAGTCTCCTCCGTGCATCCTCCATCTCTTTAGAGCCGGAAAATACTCGCGGCAGCTCGGCGATATCTAAGCGCCTCCCGCCCCCCCTGCGTAAGCGCTCTCGCTCGCGAGAGCGAACAATTAAATCAATAAATAGGCGACCGGTCGTTCATCACGTCGGCGATCTCCGCCCATCATCGCTCATGATACCTATCGCGCCGGAGCGTCCGACCGGGCGATAACGGTCCGGCTCTTACGTATGCATGGTGCAGGCTGCCCGCTCCGCCGACGTTTTATCACTCCGGCTATATATAGCAGATCGTCCGCATCATCGCGCATCTCGCCGATCGGCGCGAGCTCCGCGGGCCAAGTAGCCTTTCAATAACTCCAATTGTCGCGGCCGCGCGCTCGACGTAAAGAGTTCGGCGATCGGCCGATAGCCCCGGCGAGGCCGCGATTTACGCCCAGCGATTTTCGCCCGCGACGCGCGGCCGCGTCCTGGGTGGCGCGCGATCGAGCGTCTTCGCCGCGTGGGACGAGCATCGGCCGGGCGCGCATCACATGGGCGTTTTTAATCGATCGCGAAGGGCACGGGCGGCAGGCAGCATTGTTGCAATCGCATAAAGAACAATCTCAATTTCAAATGATTTATCCACTCGGCGCTTCTATTATCTCCCGACGCGGCAGTCATGCATATGCGGGGTTAGCGCGTATAAAGTTATTATTACGCTTAGCGAGAGCTTTTGCGCGAGTCTCGAATTAACTCTCTTTCAAAGATGCTTAATAACGCCGGAGCCTGTTATTACGGGCGCGGAAGAGATTTTGAGCTAGTCTACAAAATGAGATATCAAAAGGATGACGACATCCGCTGGATTAAATTACGAAGAGAACAGAAAAAAATGGACGAGGCTCGCGTTTTTCCCGACTCCGGCAATTTGCGTAGACTTTATCTAGCCGAAGGACCTGCCTCGCATCTTGTCCGATCTCTCTCTCTCTCCGGGGCAGCTAAAAAAGCTCCGAGCTGAACACGAGGGCTCCGCCCATTCTCGGTACCCCTCTCGCGAGACGAGAGCGATAAAATTTCATCTTGTCATAGAGCGCTACACGCTCGGCGGAATCTCGCCGCCGAGATCCGCCCGAGATACGCTCGATCGGAGGAGCGGCGCCCCCGCCTCGCCAAAGTTCGAGGGGGAAAAAGCGAGCAGTCGGCCGAAATTCCTGGCGCTCGCGCGTGCGGCCGAGTAACAGTGGTTTCCAGCCTTACAACGAGTACAGTTCGCCGAGCGGACGGCGAAACAGGAGCCTGGAAAGGATCCCCGTCGGCGGGCACGAAGGAGGAGAGGAGGCGAAGGGCCAAAGGTAAGAGAGAGAGAGCGGGCATTATCGACGTCGTGATGCGGTAGCTCGCGCGTGTATGCAAAGCAGCCCGGCGCGGAGATCGGCTTCCTGCGCGCCGACCGACTGCTACACATCGTCCGTTATCCGATCGATCGTCCGTCGGTCATCCGCAGCCTGCATTTAATGCCCCCCCACCGACTGCTACCCGTTACCCAGTTATGCGGCGGTTACCGCGCGCCGATCGCGTTACGACGCCGAGGACGATCGCTCGACCGTGTGATCCGCGGAGATATGTAGGTGAGGCGGCCGCGAAAAATGGAACCCTTCGGAGCGCAGCGCCGACGGTCGACGGCGGGGGGAAGCAGTGAAAAAAGCCGGGGTCGGTCAGACGCGGGGATTCCAAAGTGTTGGTTACAAGTGGCTGGTAACGGCGGGCTTAAGATATCAATTAGGACTGGAAGAGTCGAGCAGCGCGGCGCCCGGGGGCAGATTACTTATATCTGCATGAATCATCCGCCGGCCGCGACGGGCTCCTCTGGTTATTAATTAGTATTTAATTAGACTGCCTTCGCGGAGGTGCGGAGATTTATGTAGCTTTGCCGCCCGCTTCCGGAACAACGCGAGCCGAGGCGGTATTTCGGAAAAGGGAGAGGACTCGATTGACCCGCAGGCACACTGCGCAAATATTGCGCATGAATTTCAATGGACTCGCGGGCCGCGTGTATGAATAATACAAAGCAGCATCGTCCGAGCTCTTGTGCGCGCGCCGGAGGCGATTTTACGCGCTGCAGTATCGAGCCAATCTTAGGAGTTTACGATTTCCCCGTAAGGAATTCCCGCTGCGTGTTCGCTTAATAATTTTATGGGATTATCGGCGTCGAATTGTTCGGGATTCGCGGAAGGATGTAAATTGTATTCGCGCGCCGGGCGGAGAGGCGGCGCGCGAAAAAGTTGCAGGCCAGGCCGTTGTCGTCGCTTCGAGAAAAGAGAATAACACTAATTCAGCCCGGCGCATCCTCGACGCTTTGTCTTATCTAAGCTCGAGAACATTTATGATAATGCGTTAACGACTGATTGTATTTCTTTGGACTTTTCCGAGGCCTGGGTGTTTATTTCACATTCGAAATTCTTTACACAAATCTGCCGGCATTCTTAAGCAATCGTGTGCAAATCACCGATAATTGCTACTTCGTCGTCAATTAAGACCGCCGTTCGCACGCTTTTGCCGAAAACTTCGGAGAGACATTGACCGTTTTAATGACGCGTCGGAAGAAAGGGAGGACTTACTTTCCGATCAGACTCCGTCATGGGAAAGTCGATCGGAGCGCGCACCGCCTAATAAGCATGAGGAACGCGCCGCACCGACTCCCCCTGGATTAATATTCGCAAAGCTTCTTGCCGTCGCGGCGGCTCGTATAAAAACCACGAGGCCTCCGCTAGTGCAAAAAAGCTCCGCGCGATCAAGACGACATTAATAACTTTTTCCGGCCGGCCGGCAGGCACACGTCCCGAGAGCCTCGACTGCGTCATCGATCGTGACGTTAATGCGCGTCTCGCGATGCTCCCCATTAATGACGCGATCGAGATGAACGGCGGCGGAGGAGGCGGAGGACGCCACCGCCGCCGGGAGTCACGACTTCGGGAGCGCACGCTCGATGACTAATTGCGACAAGAGCGGAACTACCGGGCGCTGCACTTTCCTCCCGGGCCGAGCGTCGATCCGAATCTGGAGCACGCTCCGCGGCTCGGGCCCAATTATTCTTTTACCCGCGGAAGCGATTCCCGGCGCCCTTTCCGAGGCCGTTGGCGCGTTTTGTGATTAAGTGCCCGCCGCGCCTCGCGCGCGCACGAGGCCTACCCCTTCGTGATCTCTTAGTTTAGCGGGGAAAGAGGCTCGGAAATTGAGCTCGTGCCGCTCGGGCGGCGATTAATCTTTGAAAATAAGCCCTAATATAAGTGGCGGCGGCGGCGGCTTTAAATGCCCCCAGCGCAAGGCCATCCACCTGTGTGAGAGCCGCGAGTTTTCGAGCGCGGAGCATGAAGATGTTCCGCAGCGCCGATCGTTTCTCTCGACAAAGGGAGATCGATGCTCTCCCACACCCACTCTCCCCCGTGGAGAGAGAGAGAGAGAGGGAGAGTCAGGGCATGAGAAGCAGCGGGAGCAGCGAGATTGGTGGCAGCGGCGCGGGCAGAGAGGAGATCGGCTGCAGCTGCGTGGCGCGAAGCGCTTGAACTTGAAGCGCTCGACGGGCTGCAGCCGGAGAGAGAGAGAGAGGGAGACGGAGCGAGTCCGCACCAAATCGATTCGACGGGGTTACCCAAGTAACGGGCAACAATTTGCCAATTGATTAACTACATTCCCGCGTTTCCTCCGAAGCTTGCATCCTCCTCCTCCTCTTTCTCCTGGCTCGAGTCGCTTGCCCTTGCCTTTCTCTCCCTCTCTCTCTCCTCTTGTTTCTCCTCCGCCGTCGGCTTTGCCTTCGCCTCGCTGCAGACGTATTCTTCTTTCGCACGCTGGTCTCGCTTCGCTAGTGCCGCTGAAAACGGCAGTTTCTTCAATCCGCTAGAACAAATTTGTTTAACAATAGTATGGATCCTCGCGGACGGGAGGGGGGGGGGGCGACCGAGTGCCGGTAGCTCGCCGAAGCTCGCGCCGGCCTTTGTGCGGAGCGCGTTTAACGAGATGCGCAGAAATTAATCCAGCGCGGCCGGAGGCGCATCTGTATACATGCACTTTTTTACGGCGCCGAGATAAACGATGGCGCAGGCGATTACCTCGCGCGCGAAAATGTGTCAATGAATTCCGCGAACGTTTACATTCGGGGAACTTGGCTGCCGCTGCTCCTGAATAATTAGGATTGTGCGTGCGCACAAAAATTGAGTAACGGTCCTTTTGCTATCGTAATTTTGCCGAGCAACGTTATAATGGCAATATCGCCATTGACAAGAAAAATAGCTTTGCTTTCGAGTTACGGTTAAATTAAAATATCTCAAAACTAGATCTTCGGGCGTTCATTCTCATTTTACGAGTGAGGCACGCTCGTTTTTATGAATTCTTTTCCTTTTTCCTTTAGTTTCGTCTCGTTTTGATGGCCGACTGTACCGTTCGCAGCTTGAGCAACTCGTATTTATTGGGACGCATTAATAATTCCGAAACACATTTTATTAATATTGCACGCGTTCGCTTCAGATGAAAAGTTACGTCGCGTCGTTAAACTATTAATTTAGTGGACGAGCTGCTTAGCCGTCGCGCTGTTTATTTTCAATGTTTATACGCGCATTGATTTAAAATACAAATTCTATTTAACTGCTAAATCTCGAGCTCGAAAGTTTTCCATTCGAAACGGGCATATAATTAAGTTCGAAGCGTTCAAGGGGATATGAGAATCATAAATCTTTTGCGCAATTTAGCGATACTCTCACTCGTAATTCTTTTGTTTCATTGTCAACAATGAACCTGGTATTTTTCAAATCAAAGGCCACGTCCACATTATTTTAAAGCTCCGTGATTTACGACTGAATTAGACGGCAGCGAAGTGACTGCGGCGCGTTCCGAATGAATATGCATTGCCGACAGCGAGATTCCCACTTAATCACCCGATCAGCGCAGAAACTAATTAGAGAAAATCATCGGTTGCAAGTTTTTCATGTATATTCACAAGACGCAGACGGAGGAAAAGTAAATCAGCCTAGCCGCCGAGCGGAAGGGAGCAGAGGTCAAGTGCAGTTGACGCGCCGACGATTTCATCGTCGATTTCCCCCTCGCCTCCCGGCTCCTGTTTGCCATCCCTCCTCCCAGCCTTCACGGCCAGCCAGGCCGCCTCTGGAAACGGGCCTCGGAACGAGCCTCGCCTCGCCGAGTTTTGATATAACCCTTGCGAAACTTCACACGGAAACGCGTAATAATTTCGCCGGCGCGGGGCAGACAAAGCGCCGCGTCGAAAAGAGCTCGGCTTTTACGGGGCCTTCTCGCGTTCGAGCGCGGCGCGCAGGCAAATTAGTGCGTGAGAAAAGCGCCGCGCCGAGCGGCTCTGCCCCGCGCGCCTGCGACTTTCACCCGCTGATCTTGACTCGGCGCATTACGTCCGCGGCTCGCATAACCGACGTCGTGCTCGCCGCGCCGGCACTGTTATGCGCGCGCCGACATTTAGCCGCTGATGGATATCTGCCGAGCGGCACTTCTCCTCGGGGTGATAATTCTGCCGCGAAGCTCCTCGTCGTGCGAATCAGCGAAATTGGCGGAGAATTTGAGGAAGCGGGCGCAGCCCCCTCGGAGGAGGAGCCGGCGCCGTTTTTGCCCCGCGTCATTACGCGGGGATGTTTTATCGATCTCTTCCTCGCTAATTGATCCGCGCGCCGTAAAGATTGCATCCTGCCCCGACACTTCCTACTAGTTTTTCATGCGCGTCGCCGCGGACTGAGCGGCCTGCACGCAGCTCCTTCCTCGTCTTCTTCTTCATTCGTAATTTTATGTCTTTCCCCGGGAGAGCCTTAAATCCCTACTTCTCGTTAGAGCTAAAATACCTCAAAACTGCCAATTTTCAAATGCTTTCCGCAAAATCAATTTTCCTCTTAACTGTTACGTAAGCAGTGGTGCTTCCCTTTATTATTCCGGCACTCGCGGCGGGGGCAAGACTGCCGCGCCGTAATTAGAGGTAATGACGGGGGAGCCGCTACGCTTCCTGGCTTATTGAAAGCCCGTGTCATTCAAAAATTAATCAGCGAATCGAGCCGAACGCGCCGGGGAATCGCCGGGCGTAAAGGCAGAGCAGAAGGCATCGCGGCAGAGGATCCCGAAAAAAAAGGAGGAGCGCGCGCACTGCATAATAACTAGTTTACGGGCGGAGAAAATGACTCGAGCCGCAGTCGTTAACCGCGCGAGTGCCTTTCCTCGAAACGTCGATCTTCGCTTGATTTCAGGTTGCGCCGCCGAGCGCTGCCCGCGCGCTTATCGTACGCGCGCTCGGCCACGGCGGCTTTGCGTATTGATATCCTCCCCCCACCCCCGCCCCCGCGAGTCCGCCTGCGCGTCCGAGAAGTCGCGAAGAAAAGTCGGCGAGAGAAAGAGGCTGGGCGCTAAATTATCCTGCCGATTTTCCGTTTAACGAGCAGATAACAGGTGCGCTCGCGATCTCCGTAACGGTAAGGACGTGACGCTTCATCGACTCGTCCCTCTCTCTCTTCCCTCCTCGACTCTTTCATCCGTGCAGAGGACGAGGAAGAAGAGCCAGCGGAGACAAACAAGAGTATATAGGCTAAGGTGATGACTATCCTCGTCGATCACTCGTACCCCTCGCCGCTCAGCTCAGCCGTGAAAGCGCGCTCGCGCCGACGTATACACCCAGAGCCGGCGGAAAGCTCGCGGCGAGTCGCTCGCTCGGAAAATAAGCGCGACATCTCCCCCTCTCCCCGTGCCCGGGTGCGACCATTAGCCGCCGCGACATCGCGTGTCCTCCTGCCATTACGCCCGACGGTCCGCGCCGACGTCGGCGAGAGCCCGCGCGCGCCAGGTGCGCGGCGCAGGAAGCGGCTCATTTTTCGCGCCGCCTGCGCTAATGAACCGTTAATCATTGCTTAGACGCCGCGCGGGTTTATAACGAGCGAGGGGCAGATTTCGTAATCAATTTTGAATTTCGCCTAAACATTTAGGGGGATCGCGTGCGGCCATCGGTCATTAACGACGCGACGGGCGAGCGTCGTCTGCTCGCGTGCTCCGGATGAAGCGCCGCGGGCGACACTCGCGTCCTGTGCCCCCCCCCCCCGTCACGCGACGACGACTCGCTCCGCGAGACAACAATTGCTCACTTGGCTGACAATCGTTATCGTCTGAGCTCGCCGCCGGCTCTTATTAGCCGCGGCTTCATCGACGCCGCGAAGATCGGGATTCACGCGTTCCTCGCGGAGCTCGCAGGCCCGAGCGGCGTCTCTCGGAATGGATTTTCGCCGGGAATTAAGAGCTCGCTTGGCTAATAAAAAGGAAATTCTGCAGATGGAAGCGGATGGTATCGGATGGCGCGGCGTTAGTTTTGAAACCCGAGATCGCGGCGATATTGCGGCGGCGGAAACTGAGCATAGGAATCCGCAGATAGGGATCGCCAATGGGAGTGAAAAGAACGGCGGCAGCCCGACGTGCCTAGAAATAAAGAAGATTAGCAGCGGGGCTCTCGCGTCGGGCTGCAGGGATCGCCGCCGCGTCGCTCAGATGCTCGCCGCATCGCCGAGGGATCGAACAGTCCCCCTCCGCGCCCTCTAACGGTGCGGCGCTCCTCGCTTTCGGGCGATTTCCTGCGCCGGCGGGCCAGGGCCTTTTCCGATTGTCTGAAATCGGGGCCCGCGCGGCAGGATGCGCCGGGCGGAATGAAAGGAAATTTCGCGGGCGCTCGCGAGCGATATATCTGCGCGGCCGATTAGCATCGGAGATCGTGCTGACCTACTTGGGCGGCCGCCACGCGAGCGGCCCGAGCCGAGCGCGACGACGAGCGCCGCCGCCGGCCCACGCAAGGCCGCGCGAGGAGCAACGACACATCCTTCTCCTCCTCCCGGCGAGCGGCGCGCTGCGCACCGGTTTCTCCCCGGAGACTCGAGCGCGCACCGATTAATGCGACCGTTCAAAATGCTGGCCGTCGACGCTGGAAGGGCCCCGAGCACAATGGGACCGGGCCGCTGTGTTGGTCGATAAAGCATTCGGGCGCTGCTGCTTTGCCGGGGCGCTGCATTGTCTTCGATTATCTAATATTACGTATCTATCTCGGCAGTGCGCGGTGCCGATCGCCGACCCCGCTCCCCGCGCCCGAGTCTCCCTCGTGATGTAAATTCGAATTTTAACTCGCTGCGCAATCGGGACGATATAATTAGCCCGTCGGGTCCCTAATTGGAAGGGCGAATCTTGGGCTCGCGAGACGATATAATTATTGACACACGCGGCAGTGTCATGAGCCTTTCCGATCTAAGAGTTTACGCGCGGGCTATTCCACTCTTTACGCTTCTCAGTGTAATTGGGCCAAAGCGGCCTGAAAATTAATATATTTTTAACTTGGAACAATGGCATATAAAATATCCCATGCTCCCTATTGAGAATAGAGGGCTTCCTACCTTCCGCGAACATAACTGTTGCTCCCGAGCCTCCTCGCGCACTCCGCCCAGGAGCGGATGTATTTTCAAGGGGGCAATGATAATTGGAAAACGAAACGTCAACTTGCGCGCGCAGATATCCCCTATTAAATCATACCGTCGAGGCCTTCTTACGCGCTTTAGGCGCGGCTCGTAAAACGCCGCGCGGCCGGCGATAATTTAATCGGGAAAGAAGTGCCGCTACCAGCGAGGAAAAAGGAAAGTCGTTGCATAACCAGTCGTCGCCGGGCCGCCGATTAGCCGATGGTAAAAGAGAAGGTGACGAGCGCATCGCCGGGGCTAATTGGGCGGCAGTCCTTCCCCGCTTCCCCCCCGTCGGATTAAGATGCGAGACGCGAGCGAGGCACTTACGCGCCGCGCGCCGCTGGATGATTATTTTTGATCCGAGATTCCGATACTGCCGGCGAGCGAGAGGGAGAAAAACCGCACGAGAGCGGCGATGACGTGTATACTTAACGGAATCGCGGTCGGGGATCAAAGCGCTCGAATGCTAATGTCTACGTGCGGCCGCGCCGCCGTCGTTATTTCCTCCCCGGCGGTGCAGACGTCCCGAGCGGATTTCGTCGAGGCTCGTTCCCGTTTCTTTCCCTCCCCTCGCGGATTCGGCTTTTTTCCTTTCGACAGGCGAAGCGCTATTGACGGAGCGAGATCCCATCGCCCCCGAGGATCGAGACGCTGCTCTCCTCCCTCGGAATTATGCCGCGCGCGTCTGCGCGATCATTTTTCGGACTCGCGCAGCAGATCCGTATCGGCGAGCGGCAGTCGGAGATCGGCATCGTCCGAGGCTCCGCTCGCTCGCGGAAAATGAAACTTTCCCCCCGAGCAATTCACACCTACTTACGGGCGGAGTGCTTGAGCGAAGAGATCATAACAGTAGTTTAGATTGGCTTGCTTTTAGCCCAGGCATCTCTCCTCCGGATTGCCCGCGCGTACGCAATATGCGAGGCTTTCGGCTCCGGTCGTCCGTTTTCCTTAAACTCCCCGATGGCCACCGCCCCATCAACTGTCCGCAGCCACGCGTGACCGAACATTCTCTTCCGCGCTCCCGTTTCCCGTCCCCCTCCGCCGCTCTTCTTTTTCTGCGCTCTCCTCCGCTCGCCGGTTATGTTAATCTCTCCGCAGAAGCGAGGAAAGAAGAGCGCCCGGCTAAAATCGCCAGCTGACGTTTTACGAGGGACGCCGCCGCGGCGGCGGCGACTCGGTAAGCGCGGGGATTTTGCTCGGTAGCTTTTTCATGCGGCGAAGCTACGCGAGCTGAAGGCGCGGGCCTTTTTCCTTCTCTTTATTCGCGTACACGCTCGCAGGATCGGCCGGTGCTGATAAATATTCTTTCGGCCGATGCGTCTTCGCCTTGTCCGCGCGTCCTTGTCCAGCACGCTACACGGCATTTTCAATTTCACCCGTCGAATAAATAATCCGCGCTCTCGGCTCTTAAAGCAGCTCGCACACGACGGAAAAGAAGGAAGCCACGCTCCCTCGTGCTCGCTATCATTGTTCCCCGCTCGGGATAAGCATCCGCGATCGGCGTCCCAGCAGCGGGACCTGCCTCTCCTTTTCTCACAGAGTCCCGGAAAATAAGGATCCGATAGGGCGGCCCTTCCGTGCCTCCAGGCGGCCCTTCCGTGCCTCCAGGCGGCGGCCAGCGGAGCTTCCGGTACTTTCTCGCCCTGACCTTCGCTCCGCTATCTGTCCGCCGTTTATCTCGCGCGGGGGGCCCTTTCCGAACTGTCCTCCGTTAGTCCTGCTTCCGCCGGGCTCTTCCCCGCTTGTTCCTCCGACGGGGGGGCCCCCGTTTACCGAATGACGACCGCCGGGGCACGTGTACGCTCGGTTATTCCGCGGGCATCGTGGATCTCGATTTCTCCGCGGTCCTTCTTCTCTCTCTCCTCTCCTTTCTTTCCCACTGGGTTTTGTTACTTCTCGGCGGCGCATCGGGGGAAATCCATCGCGGCATAGGAGATTTCCGTTAAGTTTAGCGTTATCCTCGTCGGGGATCGAGGATCGGCCCGCGCCTGGCAGCGCTTCGGTTCGTTGCTCTCGAGGAGGAGGAGGAGGAGGAGGACGGCGACGCGAAATCTGCTAATTTTAACGTGCTTTCTCTCTCTCTCTCTCTCTATCCCGCTGCGCCTCGCGCCTTTATCCAGCTCTCCGCCTTTTGCACTTTATTTCACTCCGGCCGCACGAACTTTCGTGAGGTGAATTCGGTGCTCGTACGGCGGCCGCGAGAATGGCATGGTTGAGCATGTGGCACGTATCCGAAACCCTTGTAGGAAGACTGGGCTATCGGAATTTATGTCGCATAAGTACAATGCCTAATCGGATTGAACCATTAGCTGGCGAAGCACCTCTTCTGCGATCCTCCGCGTTTTTCTCCCGTCCTTATCGCAGGTTGAAAATTTGTTTTACTATCCGCGAGATAAACAAAATGAAATGCTGGAAAGAGAATATTGAAAGGCGTTAAAGAGTATCGATTAATATAAAAATTTTTATTACAAAAAGTTGCTTGCTAATGCGTTAATGCGAGTTAACGATAAATTCGTCGATTAAAGGGGTGACTAGTGTCTTATGGCATAATTTATAAAATCGAGGTAATAATATACACTTTCGAATAAATCAGGAAAACCTATACCACATTGGTCGAATCCAATACTAAGTACGCCTACAATAGTATTTCCATCAACAAGAGGCGCACCACTATCACCCTGAAAATATAAATAAACATTCTTCAATTTTCTCACTAGTAGAGTAAATAAATTGAATTAAAAATTAAAAAAGAAATAATTTGTGACTTTTTTCTGGTAATTAAGTAATAAAAAGGCGAAACAAACTTCACTTACGAAGCATGCACCGTAACCAGCCTCTTTGATTGTACAAACTGTGTGATTCTTCACAAGATAACCGTATCCGTAGTTTTGGTAATAAGATTTACAGATATTATTATCCAGCGTATCGACTCTCAACTTGAGTAAAAATTGAGAATTTTGCCGACTGTAATCATCTCCCCATCCAGCGAATTGTCCCCTAGAATTGTCTTCCACTTCCGAGTTTGGTAACGAGATGGTTGATACCAAATGAGAGAGTTGCACTTCCTTTTCAAGCTGGTAAAATTTTAAATATTAAGCTTACAACCAACGTTTAGACACAAAATCAGAGAGAACAAGTGACGAATAAACACTGAAAATTACCGTCAGCACAGCAATGTCATGGTCGTAAGCGTCCTTCACGACGTGTCCATCGTAAGGTGGATAAACCAGAACTTTCGCAATGCGATAAGCCCTTCCACCTCTGGTCAAACTGTTCGTACCGACAACGGCAGCGAGGTTCCTGTAACCAGTGCTAATGCAGTGATAAGCCGTTAAAACGTGCTGCTCGGTGAT
>JAWWEM010000054.1:14419390-14433177 GCA_035582935.1 Ormyrus thymus | reverse complement strand
AGAATCAAAATTTTACAAAATTTAAAAATAAAATTATAAAATCTTGGTAAAAATGATATAAATTATTTTTACGTGGGTGGTTACAAGAAGAGCCCTTTGGGGAAAAAATACTTTATTCCTCGGCAAGCCCCGCCAAAGGTTTGCTTAAAAAAGTTTTTTTTCCCCGAAGGGGAAATTTTTCCCTTTGCCTTTGGGCTTTCTAGCGTGTTAATTCTAGAATTGCGCAATCCTTTTATAACAAATAGAAGTCCTTTAGTAACCACTCGATTTCCTCTTGTCGTAAATCAATTTTTAACATTGAAAATACATTTACGTTCAAAATGATTACAATCTGTGACGGTGCAACTTGATTTAGAGAGGATTTTCCGTGAGTATAACGAGGAAATCCGCTAGGACAAATATTGAGAAGAATTTCCTCTTCTGATAAGCGGATTCCTTTTGTAATAAGCCGATAATTTTTTCAGTATATGTATAATATTATAAAATACGCTACGATAAGAATATAATTTTTATAAACAAACTACCTATTTTTTATGGCATAACTTTAATTTAATTCGTCTTTTGAAAATACTCAAACTCAAAAAGTCCACCTTAAAAATTCAAACTTGGTCAGGTATTTTATGCAGACCGGTCCAATTAGCCAGCGACAACCAATCCAAACACTCCCCTCCGTCACTCTTCCAACAGAGAACTCGCCTTTTCAGACTTCTGCTCCGAGCTGGAGGAGGTGTACGAGCAGCTATCAAAGTGGCTGGACGAGCCGCTCTCGCCGACGAACGAGGCCCGCGAGCTGGACCCGCGCGACCGGGCGGTGGTGACGTTCGCGGGCTCGCTGCTGAAGCGCGCCCTGAGCGAGTCGTTCGCCGGGGTGCCGGTCCAGGAGGGCGAGCCGCAGCCCCTCTTCGACACGAGCGACGTCCACCAGAGGCACAAGCTCGCCCTCGCCGTGCGCAGCTTGAGCCTGGAGCTCGCCAGGCAGAAGAGCAGACGCCAGCCGTCGGTGAGTGCGACGGACGAGGGAAAGAAGGCGCGCGGCGACGGAGTCGGCTCCGCGATTATTTTTAGACGGCATTTCGCGGGCTCGGCTGTACATCTCTCTCGTAAACAAGGCTCTTGTCACGTGGAATTTGCGAGCCGGAAAAATCGATGCTGCTTCAGGACGCGGGGGTAATGAGTCGTTGGATTGTTGCTTTGTTTTATTTTTTTTTTGTTCGTGTTGCTGGACTGAATGTTCAGTGAATGGCAAATTTGGAGTTTTCGAGGATCGACTGGTGGGGCGGAAAACTTGAGCGGGAAAAGTCTACTTTAATTTGGTTTTCTCGGGAACGAATGAAATAATAAATTTTCGTGAAAAATAAACGTCGCTTCAATTTTTCAGCAGTACGAATTAATCAAAAGTTGGAATGAGAGACAGTGGTGAGAATCTATTTTTAGAAAGAAAAATTAGGCATTTATTCATCTTTACGAGCTTTCGAAGGTTTTTTTTTCAATTTTTTAATAAACTTTTGCATTTTTTAGAATCTTTTTTTAAATTTAGTCAATTTTTTAGATAACTAGAATAGGTTCTATTTATAAAAGTATGAAAAATTTCACTTTTGAATTTCATTTAAACATCCAAAAATAAGCGTTTAGAAATACAATATATACTTTATATATTATACACTTTATTCTTAAAATACACGAACATACTTTCCGCTTGTATTCTATTATAGTTGACAGATATTTATGTACAATACACAAATATACACGAAATATAACTATAATAATAAATAATACAACTAGTTTGCCGCATTTTAATGCTACATTAAAATTAAGACTAATAAAATAATAGTTGCAAAAGAATTTTTCTAATTATATTTTTGTGCATTTGATTTAGCAGTTTGATAATCATTTATACATGTATGTGTTATAATCATTGTAGATAAATATTAATTATTAAGAAGCAAAGTCATGCTCCTAATATCATTAAACTTGGTCTCATCACGTACATATCATGTACATACATGATCGCAAATAATTTTTAACATCGAAAAATTCATTTGACGAATTATCATTATTTTATCAATTGCAATTTTATTTTACTACAGCAAAGTTAGTTTTAAAAAGTAACGTGATTGTACGAAAATTCTTTTATAAAATTTAATAAAAATCAGTTCGAAGATTTGACGTGTAAGAAATTTCCGAACGTAAATGTAAAAGAAAATCTTTCGAACCCTTAAATTTGATTAAAAATCACGGCGCGAAGGAAGGAAAGATTTTCAACTACAAATTACGTTCGGAGCTTCTCCAAAGTCTTAAGCCAAAGTGAAAGGAATCTCGAAAAATGGGCGTAATTATTAGACCAACGACGGAGGCTGCCCCCGGAATCACGATTCGGAGGAGGAGGACGCGTTCGAGGACGCCCTAACCGGCGATCCGAAGCTGTTCCGCGACGCGAAGAACTCCCAGCGACGTAAGCTCATGGCCATCACCTTCACCTCCGAGGTGTTTCAGACGTTGTCCGAAGACGTGGCCACGATTCTTCTGCCCCCCAAGTCGCCCAAGACCGACAAAGAACGCAAGAAGGTGCCGTCGATAAATAACTGTCCAATTGACTCGCTTCTCTGTACTCGTTGTGAAATAACACTGCGGCGAATATAACAACTGCCTTTTCTTCCGCTGCTGTTCTTTTTTACTGTTGCTGCATACATAACTGGCTTCTAGTCTTTTTTTCTGATCACTAATATACGTACATCGCTGTATCTTGAACACAAAAACTATCTGTCTCTCGTTCTATCAATAGAGTATTGTTAATTCGTTCTGGTCTTGATCGGTATAACGCTCTTGCACACACGATCTCATCCTGTGTTTTATCTGTATGAATACTAAATCTTCGCTTACGAATCGGTCTTGAGTGATCATCAGCTACTTTAACTTTTACCAGTGATTTTTAAATCTCTTAAGATTTCAGATATATTTTCAATGCTCAATCGTATTGCAGATGTCATCCGTAATATTACCGGCATCTCCACGTGTCCCCTGATTAAATTAGAATCCTGACGAATCGCCCCACGGAACTTACTCAGAAGTTCAGTTTGACTGCCCTAAATCTTAATCAGTGTAGCCCTTACTTTTCCGCCACCCCTATAAAAAAAAAAACCAAGTCCAGCAAGCTGAAAATTTCGACGATAAATTGAAACGTCGCGAAACACTGAATCGCAGGTCTCGAGGGACAACAGTCCGCACGACGGCGGCCCGCTGCCCGTGGCGACGGGGAACTGGGGCTGCGGCAGGAGGCTCAAGGGCGATCCGCAGCTGAAGCTTGTCATCCAGTGGCTCGCGGCTTCCATGGCCGGTGTGCCCCGGTTGATTTACTACACCTTCGGGCACTCGACCCTCACGAAGGTAATTTAATCGTTAATAGTAATTCGTTTCAACGGGAGATTGAATTGTTATCGGATGAACGGGTTTTCTTGGCTAATCTAATTTTAAGACTGAAATCAAAAAGTACACTATAAATTTAGAATAGAAATTAGAAGCAGCTCAGGCGATTTATTTGCACAATAATAACTTTAATCGTCAATCGTCGAATGGATTTTCAGCTGGACACAGTCAGCAGAGTCCTGACAGATCGCCAATGGTCAGTCGGCGATCTCGCAGCCGCGACTCTCAGGTTTTCCGTGCAGACGATCGAGGAGAGGCGGGAGGGTCGCAACAGCCTCTTCGAGGAGCTCATAGGCATGGATAAGCCAAGTCCTTAACCCGAAGAGATGCTCTGCGTCCTGGTGGATCTGATCGCCACCGTGATCGAAGACGGCCTATCCGTGTAAAAAAAAAAACAGTCTCGCCGATCGCACAAGAATACACACGAACAATCACGATTTCGCGAGGGAGAATGCGGCCAGGCGCGAAAGTGTTCGATGACTAATCCTGGTTAAAATATGTACGTGTAAAGAGGGTGTTTCAAAATCGGGAGAGGGCCGAGAGATATTTTTCTATGAAGAAGTTATTCGAATTTTCAAGTATTTTAAATAGAAAACTCTTACAAACACGTAACGATGATGCAAGATATAAATATAGCGAATTCTCGATTAGAAAAGGATTTTAACGTAGAAGCAGCGTAAAAAAATAAAAATCAAGTATTTGTGTAGTTTTTAAAAGATATAAAGTAGGCAAAGATATCAGGATTTTAACAAGTTTCAGAAAATTTTGGAAATTGCGAACAATTTCTGTAGAAAGCAAACGAAAGTTCAGACAAATTCTCTTTGTATTTGCCATTTCAGAATTATTTTTGAAGATATAAGTGTACACCCAATGTTCTTCTTATACTTTCAAATATTTTGTACACAATTTTTATACTAAAATATTTTCACCAGGAAAAATGTTGACATTTGTACCAAAGTGTTTGTATTTCATGCAATTTTAACCACAGATGGTTTGAAATTAGAACACTTTTGGTTTAATCTTAATAATAATTTAAGAGATTTTTATAACAAATAATTTAGTTGAAGCGAACAAGCTACTTATGTACGATATTTATTTCCTTTTATAAATTAGACATCATGTCTTAACATAAACAAAGTTTTGATTCCAAATTTTGGAAGTCTTTTAACCGTAAGAAGCGGCGTACTTAAATGAATAACTTAAAGGAGAATGCTTGGGGTCCGCCTTCGATTTTGATAAAACTTTGCAGATGAATAGAACTCAAAAAAATATTTTACACGTGTTTTTTCTGAGCGCAAAGGCTGCAAATGTCTAAAGGGGTGGCAACCACCCCATTATTATGTTTTCACGGTGAATTTTTCTGGAAATTCGTATACCTATAACGCTTCTGAGCCACTGATTTCGAATCTGAAATCAAAATCTGTTATCTGATCAAAATATATAGCAATATATACAAAATAAATTGTTTCGAGTCTGCTGCTATTTATCAGTTGTACGTTTAAGGTACGGTTCTTTAATTTTTTCAAGTACTAAAGTAGTTATTGCATGTAACTTATTAACTTTTTTATCATCTCCTTCATTGACTTGCAATTCACGCCTTTACATTTTCAATCGTCAACGGTTTTGTTTTTTCGCTTGCCCTGATGAATAATAAAACATCTCACCCTTATGAATACCTAACAGTAATACTTGCTATTCTTATTTCCCCTAGATATGAATCTTTACAGAAAAAAAGGGTAAAATATTTTTTTTGAGCTCTGTACAACTTGCAAAGTTTTATCGAAATCGGATGCGGACGCCAAGTATTCTCTTCTTGTTAGCTTATTAGCTTGACCTGCATTCTCAAGCCTAACATGCACGAAATCGATAAATATAATTTGAATATGTGCAAGAAGTGATTCCAGGTTGAAATGCTTTTTGAATGCAGTGTAGGTTTTATATGCAAGGAACAATATATATGAAGAGAAACGACAGCAATTAAATAGTTTACAGTGTTAAGACCAGAATATTCTTTAAGATATACTCATTCGAGATGACTTAATTATAGCTGTATTGGTTTTAATTGAAAAACAATTTTAAACGTGTAATGTAAAAATAATAGATTTCAAACGTAATCAGAATCACAAATCATGCTGGTATAGTGACATATCTGCGTAGATCGATACGACAACAAAGATCTGCACAAAAACTTTTAATCTTATTAAGGTAAAACCGCAACAAAGTAGAATGTAAAGACAGAAAAAATATGCTATAGATGAATTTTATCACTTTTCTCAAAAGTAAAAAATATAAAGAGAATACGAATTTAGAGAAATCTTACAATAATAACGTCAATCAAAATATTAACGAATTTACCTAAACAAAAAGAGAAAAAATAAAAAAAAAATTCAATCTCAAAAATTATACACATTATTTTATCCTCAATATTTGCAATAAATTAAAGAAGCACAATTATGTACGCTATATTTTGTACAGTCATATTGAATTAAGTTGTGTATTCAAAGAATTAGATTTTTAGATGAAAATTTTTAGAAAATGAGCATTTTTTATCAAATAAAGAAAAGTAAGTGATAAAAAAGTATAAAGTATAAAGTATGAAAAAGTAATGCTTATTACATTGCTTTTTGTAAAATCTACATCAATGATTCGTGTTTTCAACCAAACCAAAAGTGAATAAAAAAAATAATGAAAAAAATAAACGTAATTTATACGCTTTTGTAGATCAATGATGTAAAGGAATGTAGAAACACTTTAGAAAGATCGATGTTATGGTCTACTGAGTGAGAGATATTGGTAAATGTGCCAATTAAAATGAGGTCTTCCAAAAAAGGTAGCTCGAGCGAAGTATTGATAACATAATATTACGGATTGCAAATGTGTTTCCATATTGTAAATATATACTAAAGGTGAATAGGAAGTGCAATGACTCGATTTATCTACATAAGAAAAGGCAGAATGCGTAGAATGTAAACAATCTGTACTAGGCGATGTTAATAAATTTCTATGACATTTAAAAAATTCTTTTCGCCCGAATTTTATTTTAGAAATTTAAAAATTAAAAGGATTTTTTAATATGATTTATTTATAATATTTATTCTAACCGCTTAAAATATAAACATTTATATAATTTTGCATGATTGATTTATTCAATACTTTTTAGCATATATTTTTTTTTGTGCATATAGAAGTATGCAAGGTCGTACAAAAATGTTAAATGCTACAAATGAAAATAAAAACAAAATTAATTAAGAATTCTGATAAGGAAAAATAAATGATAATTTTATATTATTTTAGAAAGTAAAACTATTTTTATATGGAAGAATCTGTGATTAATTTTCCTGCAAAATTTTTACAAGTTTTAAAACTGCAACTTTTGAATTTGAGTCACCTTATAATGCATCTAATGAAAAAGACTTTAAACAGTAAATCACAGCTTTTATTTAATATCACATTTTTATAGTTTTTTTTTCTATTTTTTTCTCTTAGTATTTTAAAATCGTATAAATTTACCACATGCTATTTTAAAAGTGGTTTAGCATACACATAGCTGAACTTGTTTGTAGAAAAATTACTGCTGACGTCCGAGTAAATAACTCTTGTCAACCTTTTTAAATTAAATAATGAAAGAAATTTGATTTTCTTATTAGAACTTATTAGTCCTGAGGTGATGGCAATTAGCATAGTTGTAGTAAAAAACAAGAGAATTGAAAAAATAAAACTAAATAGTATATTAATCTATCAAAAGAAAAGATTCCGTACACGACGTGCGGCACCTTGTCTCTCATACAGAATGTTAAACTTGTGAACAAATTGATTTGTGTCATTGCAGCCTTTGGTAATGATTCCAAGATACGTCATAAGACCAAAATCATTGCATTGCTAAAAAAAATTTATTTAATTAGTAGTAATAAAATATTTAATTTCAGCTATAAAACGGTAAAAGAAATTCCGATATTTTCCAGGAATATTATAATTTGACTTACATTATAAAAATCAGCTTTGAACTTTGGACTATTTAATACTGGCAGACGATGACTTAGGGAGCAAGCAGCTCTTAAAACATCATGGTTTCCTTGTAATTCTCCACTTTGCACAGCTTCAACATACCTTAAAACCAATTTAACTCTGGAGTATAACATTTTTATAGCACTATGCTGAGCTATCAAATGTTCTGCAACTGTAGAAGAGATTAATATTTAAAAATTTGTATGTAACTATAAAATAGATAAATTATTTTATAACAATTAAACAAAACGTAATTAATTTAACAGAGAAAAAATATTACCTAATGAACTTTCCCCTTGATCATTAGTGCACATTCTTGCTACGTGATCAACTCCAATCCTTTCTGCCTCTTCAGTAGCTAATGTATAAGTTAATGGAACAAACAACATAGTAGCTTCACCATTAACTAAATCTATTACTGATTCATATATAGATACTGGTAATTGCTAAAATATAAATAATTATTTCAAGGTCAACGTAATTAATAAAAATTGTCAAGTATTAACTTTCCCACATTCACTTACATCTGTGCTTTTAGGCCGGGGATCGAGTTTCAACATAACTGGACTTTCATTAATTTCACATATTTGCTTGTGAACTTTTATATCTTTCTCAGTTGGCAGACCACCAGTGGTGTACCAGCCAAGAAAATCCATGTCACTAAATACTTGCTTAAACTGTTGTTCCTTTGTATCGTAATATTCTCTATCAATTATAACATCATTATCTGTAATCACCTGAACTAACTCAAACGAATTCATAATCTCAATGTTTCGTCCTTTCTGCTTTCCAATCAATGCTCCGTAAACTGAAAGACAAATAGAGCAATTGAAAAATTACATGAAAATGTATTTTTTACATCTATCGATACGCAAGTGCTAATAGAAAAATTTGCTTCACCAGGTTCGTCTCTGCCTTTCTGTGCTCTCTTCCTGGTCCAATGCTCACTAACATTCATAATTACTAAGGGATGAAGGCTAACTGAAACAGAACCTACGCTTCCCGAGGAGGCCATGACTCGGGGATTGCTAGTCCCAGCAACTGCGTCGGCTTCGTTGGAGCCGACCTCGACAGTTACCTCCATCGACGCCTCCTGGGCGTCGGTTGATGCGGCGACCAACCCCGCGGCGTTACCCACGTCCACCTCCATTTCGTTGGACTGCTGTTGCTTCTCGCTCATTTTTTCTCGATTACTTTCTTACAAAAAATCTTACAAAAAACTGAATGATTTTCTTGAACAGATAGGTTTAAGGTTATGACCTTATAAACGTCGCAAACAAGTACAGCAACCAGCACTCCAGCAGGCAGCAAGTACTACCCAAACATTAATCGGTAAAGTAGGTTAGGTCAGGGGCACGCGCGCTTGCTCGATACAATGTGCGCAACATTCAAATTGTTGAAAAAATTGATAGTAATTTATAAACGTGATATTATACATGTACAACTCTAGTTTTTACCACAAAATTAATTAAAAAGTTTCATTAAATTTTTTATATTATTACTACTTCATTGTATTAATCCAAGAAAAGTATTTCTTGGATTTATTACAGTTCATATTTTAATGTCTATTCGTAAATATATGCATTTTATAACAGTTCTCGATTTGAAGTCTTTATTACTGAACTGATTGAAAATTTTATTAAATTGCAGTTTATTTTGATAAAAGAAAGCTAAATGGGGACATTAGCAAAAGATGAGTGGTGTAAGTCAAGTGAGTAGGTCAAACCAATCAGTTACATTTTACTGGAATAACGCACGTAAATATATAATGCAAGCTCAATGCATTTGATATTTTATATCAGGATAACGTATAAGATTCATATACAAATTTTAAATTAATTTCTGTCGCGATTTTATATTAGTATAATAGTGTTACGTCGCCTGATTAAAAATCTAATAAGTGGAAGACAAAAAAGTGAAAAACTATAACAATTTGTACAATTTACAAGAAGCTTTTTATTTATTTAATGTAGATAAAAAATATGTTAATCTAAACGTTTACTGATCCGACTTATTTTATCGCCTACAGATTGTTTTCTTGGAAAGATATTTCTTTTTAATAACATAAAGTTAATTTTTTCTCGTACAATATATTAAAAAAAATCAATATCCATAATTTTTTAGATCATTGTCACAAAGTAAACTGGTGAAAAAAAATAAAATCTTTTATGACACACTATGATTTTTATTAGCTTTTTAAATATTTAAATGTTTCACAAAATATATGTCAAGCTATTTTAATTAATAATGAAATGTTGCTATGTTCAATTTAAATAGAAGCGTTAAATCATTTTTTTAAAAAACGATGAAGTTTCTTTAAAAAATGAATTTTGGAAAAACGATGATGCTTTACAGAAAAACGATGAACCGTTAATTCAGTTAAAAAGGTTATCAGCGCAATCGAGTAACTGATAAATAAAAAGTAGAAGCTGTAATATAATTCTTCAAAGGTAAACATTCTCGCGCTCCGCTGATTGGCAAAATAATGTTTCCTCGCGCTGAGCTCTTTGATTTCTTTCATAAAAAACTTGGTGATCCCAGTTTCCAAAAGCCTCTTGTACATCAAATTCATCCTGTAATATAAGGGCCAATCTTCGCGGAACAAAAGTGTCAGGTACTTGTCGTGCGAGCTTGATTTTGAGACGTGCAGCATGTCGGTCTCTGGATCGGATAAGTTGATGCTAGATTTCATGATTATGCAATCTTCTAAACATGCCACGTTGTCCATCGTCTATTAAGGTGATTTATGCACCGTTAATTTTTTTTTATTTAACTTTTATAGTAAAATAATTTAATGCAAAGCAGAGGAATAATTAAAAGACGAGCATTGATTTACACATAGCTAAAGAAATTATAATTTTTTGTTGTCCATTGCCTTAAAATGTTTTATGAACTATACTAATTTTTTTTAAACGTCTGCATTTAAACAATTTAATACAAATGAGCCGGGAGCTATAAAAAAACGAACGTTAACTTTATACAAAGAGCTAAGAAAATTATAATTTTCATATTAAATCAAATAGAAGGCGTATCAAAAACATGCTTTTAATAATTTACTTCTTATCCTTTTACGAACTCGTTAATTAAATAATAATATGAACTGGAAATTAGGAGAGTCACGGTTTCAGTTGTAACTGCGCGATCTGTTTTCTAATGATAAAATATGAAAGGAAGTCACGTCCATCATCAGTTTGATTTTTGTTTCGCCAACTGCTACGAATTATTATAATTATACGCTTCAATTTTTCATCGTAAAGACATAAGCGATATTCCAAAGTTGCAAAAAAATTCATAGCTCACGCACTCTCTTTTATAAGTAAAACACATCAATCCCTGGTGGAAGTTTTCACCATTATTTCGTCAGTATCTGACCAATTTTTAAAAAATTGGCCTAGTTTAAAAATATTTACAGCACTCTAACTTCAAAGTCACGACTTTGACTTATTTTTCGGTGCTCGTAAAATTATGATCGATACTAGAGTGTTTAAGTTGATTATTTACCTCGAGACATTTTTCGCCCGAGCGAAGCGAGAATAATCAACTTCCACATCCGTGTCGAAAAGTATTAAAAATATATGCATTTGCTCGGTACAAAAGGTATCGGCGAAAAATATCACTTTTTAAATATAAAATTTTAATCTACATTTACATTCTACATTTACTTATTTGACATATAAACTTTAATTTAAATTCTTATTAAAAATCTTTCACCAATGGAATTGGGCAAATATTGGCGAGCAGGCCAAAAACAATGGTGAAATTTCCCACAGGGTCCCACGAGGATTTTGAAAGTACCTTGACTTTATCAATGCAGTCGAGCAAGCTTCCCCTAGGCCTCAGCCGATCCTTCATCCTAACAGCTTCGCCAACCAGGTACTGATTCAGATAATCCTCGCTGTGCACTTCGTGCTTAGACCTGGCCAGGTCTTCCATCGAATCGACGGTCGGCCAGTAGCTCGGCACCGTCAGCAGCGAGCTCAGCTTCGTCTGCAGAGACAGACTGAGCAGCATGAAGGTCAGCACGAACCAGATGAACAGCACCCTCTCGGACCTCATCCGGGGCCGGTAGAGCGCCGAGGCGCCCGTCAGCATTCGCACGACGTCGAGGACGACGCTGTGCGCGGAGCGCCGGGAGAACCGGCTCAGGCTCGCCGTGGAGATCAGGAGGATCGCGATGATGAGCAGGAAGAAGTGGAGGGTCAGGATCTTGGACACGTGCTCGAGAATCGAGATCTCGACCTTGCGGCTGACGATGCAGATGCCCGAGCTCGAGAACATGCCCAGCTCGTTGCGCCAGATGTCACGGCGGTACTCGACGTTCATGCCCATGTCGCATCTGTGCGGGGTGCGTGATCGCGTTTTTTAACTTACTTCGAGATAAGGTCGAAAGATTTAAAAGGAGTTTCGAACTGAGCAAAATTTGTAATGCGTTTGTATGGAAATTCTTAGAGTCTTAAAAATTTTAATAATAGGTAATAATAATACGTGTATTACCTTCCAAGCAGAATATCGGCTTGATAATTAGTAGGTTTTCCTTGCTGATCAATCATCCCGCGTGATTTAAGAATTTTAACGGCAGGGCGCATTTCCAGCTTTGATATGATATTTTGAATAATTGCCACGGTTACGCTTCTTACTTTCAAAGGTTTTTTGAGATCAATTGTAGCAAATCGTGGTATTGGTAAAACGCACAATGTCACCGGCTGTGTTTTAACTTTCGTAGTCTTGTCGAAAATTAAGCTTTTGCATTGGCTTCTGTCTTAATGTAAAAATACAATGGAATTTAAAACGGTCGATAATAAAATATATACCTTTGTTCATTTTTCTATACTTACTTAAAAATAGTTGTTGATGCGATTGCTTGAATAATGTAGAATAATTTCCCATTCCCTCTTCCAGAATACTTACGAATTCCCAACCGCTGGGTGCACCATCATTGTACGGATTGAGGGTGTACAAGTTAATACGAGAATCGGGCGACGTGCAGATGCACAGAGCATTAATGACATTGAAAGCGAAAGCCGTTTGCAAAAAGTGATGTGCTTTCCCGCAATTTTCGTCGGTCCCAATGATAAAAATCCCCGTCGCTCTCCACCACGTAGATCTTCGAAGTTTTTCAAATAATAAAGGCAAGGAGGCCAAGTGATTCTCGTAAATCAGAAAAATGTTTGCTGGCGAAGGTTTCGAAATCACGTCGATCAATTCTATTTTAAAAACATTTCGATTCCTTGTGTAATAATTTGCCTTTCTCAACTCGGAAAGGCCAACTAAAGCGATGCTTGAAAAAAGCATTTCGTAATTCTTTACGTCGCTGGTACTCCGATCTCCAGCCAAAACTATGGGTCCAATTGTATCTGCATAACATTGCTGCAAAATGCTTACCTTGAGGACAGAATCCAAAAGATCGTACATATTATATGTTGGTGTGGGTTTAATAAATTAAAAAATTTTCAAGTTCATACCGAAGTAGAGATGAAAAGCTCGAAAGAGTCATTTTTTTCCACATTAATAATGCTTTGATGATTGAAAGTCATTGTTACTTTTACGTAAAAAAATATGAACCACGTGATTGCTTTCATTATTCAATGTAACAATATAAAAAGAATGAATTTTTTTTAATACTTTTCGCTACCTTATTCTAAACTCTTCTGCTTAAAGTTGAGTTTTTATAAATGTATACATGCATGCTTTATGATTTTATTTATGACTTTTTTAGGACCTCCGAATTGGTAATTAAAAGATCATAAACAATTATTTTTATGAACTTAATTATTATTTTAAAATTTTTTATACTTTATACTATAAATTTTATAGTATAAAATTTATATACTATAAATTTTTTATACTATAAATGGTACTTATAATTATTATTATCAATTTTAATATTTTTGAGAAAAATATTGCTAGAAGTTATTTACTGTAATTTTTATTTTCGAGCTTATATAAAATCCTAAATTTAATCTTCAAATCAATTCTTTGTTAATCTAAATAAAATGACATGATAAAAAATAATCAAAATTTATATTTGTTATAATAATATTTATCAAGATCAAAATTTAATAAATATAAAAGCAATATTTAACTAGCTTTATTAATATCAATATGAACAAAAATATAAAATATAAGTAATACTGTAGTTACTTACAAATGATTTATTTTTAAACTTGTTTTGATATAGTCTTGTAACTTCAAATAAGCTATAGTATCTGACAACTGCAACTTTTACTATATACATGCATGCGACCGTAAGCAAACACGCAGGCAGACGTGTTGAAATTCAACATATTGTGTTGGTACCTTTTCGTTTTTCTGCATAACGTCGAATCGCGTATGGATATGCGAGTGTGGGTAAACGGTTT
>JAWWEM010000054.1:14396706-14407503 GCA_035582935.1 Ormyrus thymus | reverse complement strand
CGTACGTTTATAAAGTTGAATTTTCCAGTATTCTATAAATTTAATAAATATATCGTGTAATTATGTAAAATAGTCAAGTACTTATAATGTTCTAAAGGTCATTTCTAATTATGTAATTATGTAATATTTTTGAGGAAACAAAATAATCAATAATACACAAAAATTTTATTAAATCGAATTTTCTTATAAATCTTAAAAAAAGTTTTATTCATTAATTAATTGTTATCATTTATAATAAAATTTAGACATTTATATGGAATTGTTCTGTATAATTGAAACCTTTATCTTACCACATATTTTATTTTAAGTATATCCCCTGTAGGAAATTTCACCAATTTTTTTAGCCATTTCACTAAAAGTAGACCAAATTTGGGCAATATACAGACAATTGGCCAAAAATTGGCGAAATAATTGGTGAAAACTTCCAACAGGGTCTGTATTTCACTAAAATAATTTATTTATGTATTCTTTTAAATTCAGAAAAAATAAATAATCTTAATTTTTTTTCTAAAGTTGACGTTTAAAGAATCCTATGTTATAGCAAGTGTCACTTTGCCACTTGTTATTTTTAAAAAAATGGCGCGAAGCATAGATGGCAGCTTGCGCCTCCGCATTTCTATACATATAGTTGCGCAGACTACGGCTCTTGGATTGCAAAAACATCGAGCACTGCTGCATACAATAGCGAATAGGCAGCAAAAAGTAGAAGACGAAGTACATTGCAAACTTTTCCTTGTTAGCCGAAATAACTTGTCTCCGTACGTGAAATCTGGAAAGTGCCTCATTCTCAGGAGGATATTCATGAACAGAGTTGCAGCAGTCGCAACTCGTCGTACCATCGCTGCTTATATTGCAGACTATAATGTAAGTATTGTGCACGAAAAACTATAAAAACGTGCAGTTACAACTTTTTTTAATTTCTCCTGTTGTGTTTCCAAAGAGAGTAGGAGAATACGAACGATTTTCGTTTTTTTTATTAAAAAAACAACATCAGCTGATAAGAAAAATCGAAGGCTGTTGTACAGACCTTTAAATGCGCAAAATATAAGATTATCATAAAATTCGATGATGAGCCATGACTCCCATGAGGTTCTTGTGACCGTCAGTGGAGAGATTTAATTTGACGCAGTTTAGTTTATATTAAATAAATATTTTTTTTAATTTTATCAGAAAATAAATATGTAAAATGGCTAAAATTTTAAAAGGTGATAAACAATTATTATTTATGATTACAATTTATCTATTATTTCCTGTCCGAGTGACAAATGACAATGGATGGTCATATTTTGGGTCTTGAAACCGATTCTCGAAAGACCTGTCACTGATCACCTTGTAAATGTGACATATAAGGGTATTTTATCGCGCACATATAAAGTTAAATAGCTAATAAGGATTAAAAGGCAGATTTTTCATTAAGAATCGTTTGTGTAGGTGAGTAACGAATCTTAAGAAAAGAAATTATCTTCGCTCGTCTTGCGGCTGTATCAAGTTAGCCTTGCAAAGTAAAAAGATGTAACGTCAGTTTTCATTTTGCGCGTTAGAGTTCGGGCGGTGTAGGTGAATTAACCTCAATTACATGCTAAAATTTTTCGTCTGAATAATATTTGTTGTCTCTTTTTTTCCTTCTTGTGATTAATAAATCATCGAGTAGCAAAGTCGTAAGTAGCTGAAAACTGTCATAAATTACGTCATGCAGCTCTAAAATATCTAATATTTATCCACTTCTTCTCAGCTTTGTTATTTATTGCTTTTTGCGACAAAATCGCTTTAATATATGATATGTTTACAATATTTGGGAAATATGTCAGTGATTGATAGTTGCTAATGTGAGATAAAAGCATCATGCCTGTGTATACTATTTGAAAAATTAGAATAAGTGCTTGTGAAGTCTTAACTCATATATGAATCATGACAATGGGTGTGAAACAATTGATATTTACACTGTAATGTTTTCCCTTAGTCATTTCACTTAGAGAAACTGGTTAAAAAATTTTATTTATTTAAAAATATAGATAGATATCTCATATTATTTAAAGAAATATTTTAATTAATAAATAGTTTGAGTATCATTTCATTACTCAACTTTTATCAAATGACAACATTATTCTACATTCTTATCTGTATTAAAGTTATAAACATGAACAACGTATATCAATGTAAGTCTTCGTCAAATGCTATTTAAAATTAAAATTTTAGTTAAAAAAGTTCCTATTTTATATTTTCTTATATTTTTTTTTAACAAATTTAATCTTTGTTATCTCTAAATGTTATTTTTCACAAATATCTATTTTTAATTTAAAAGTTTAATACACATATACAGTAGTGTTTTTATTTCTATTCACACTATAATCATTATCTGCAGTTAATTTAAAGTAACATTTTTTTGCAATAAACTAAAATCTGCAGCACGATTTGCTCTTATTGTAAATTTAAATTGAAGTTTAATTTAAAGTGAGTAAATTTAAATTGAAAGAAGCGAATGAACTTTGCTAAATGTGGGCCACTAAACTAGAATTTTTCAAGCGCGCATCTGCAATCTTTGACTTCGACGACTGTCATGCGTTTTTCTCGGACTTCACTCACAGTACCTATACATCACTTTCAGATTATACGGCATCCAGCATGTGACTGTTAATGCAATCGCGCGCCTAACGCTACACCGCGAGCTTTACGAATGCTTCTCTCTTTCGTTGCTTTTTTCTTTGTGACTTTGTGAGTTATCATCGTTCTATCTCTCTCGCACTCGAACAGCAAGCGAGCTATAATCATTAAAGCGAGTAGTAAAATCGAAATCGGTCGTGTCGTAATACGCGTTTTTCGCTTTTTGTTAAGAAAAGTGGAAAAGCTGCAGGAAATAGAAGGAATAAGTTTCACGTAATAGAGAGCATTAGTATTAGTTTATACTGGACAAAGGTTTCCTTCTACTATAACGAATTGTATAGCATTTGATCTTATTAATAGTACTTATACCTGTTGATGTAGGATTATCTTGGAATAGTGCATAATAGTAAATACCAATGCATTAGATACACATGCTTCTTGTTTATTATGTACAAGTTTAATTTCTTTTATTAACTTATATATGCAATAAAGTTTGATTATTCTCAATGTTACTTGAATTTGTGATTAAAAACACTGCTTGTATTGTTTACCTTCACTTTAATGCAGATAAGCTTATCCTCATTTTTCTTGTGTATTCATCAGTTTCACTTGTATGCTATTTTATCTCATTGAGAATTAAAGTTTTCTATATTTTTTCCAGACTTAATCTTTTTTAATTTAATCTAAACATTAGTATACATTTAGTTTCTTGTCTTATATGTTAATTACTTAAAATCACTTGAAAGCATTCAAGTTAATTTTCTGTATGTGTAAATTAAAAAGTTCATTAAACTTTAAAAAGTTTATTAAACTGTGATATAAATTCTAAAAATATATCTTGATAAGAAAGATTAATCAATCAAATGTTGGTTAGAATAACTATTTATATCAAAGTATTTCATTTATTCATTCATTTATTAATGGTTTTTTAAATAAAAAAATTTTTCAATTATTTTAATGATTGCAAGTATTTAATATCTGTTAAAAAATTTAATTTTTAGGAAAGCATCAAAGTATGCTGCCACAATGTTGTCAATGAACAGATATCAGTAATACATAATAATATGTGAAGAGAGATAAATCAGCAGAAACCATAGACCTAAAAGGTCTAGGACTGTCAATAATGTTAATAAACAATTGTAAGATGTTCATATGGTGCCCAAGTGTTTCAATACAATTATGTTTCCTGTTCGTTAACATTTGCATGGGCTATATAAATGCAGATGTATTAGTATTTTCTAACAAGGATAGTCACCATGTTGAACAAGGATTTCGAGATTTACCAGCAAAGTTTGGTGGTATGATACCTGCTGAAGGATTCAAGGTAAATTTAAATTTTTGTTAAAAAACTTATTTGATTAACATATTATATTTAATTTTTTTTTACATCATTTAACAATGTTTTTTCAGTTACTAAAAATGTATATGTTTTAAGTTTTTATCATGAAAAATTCAAACATAAATTATAAATTATTATTATTTATTTTTAGGGTTTACTAGTGCGAGCTGAACCTGCAACAGCGTGTCAAGACATAAAAGGTCCACCAAATAATTCAGAATATGAAGGCAATAACTGGATAGTATTAATTGCTCGATTGAATTGTAGTTTTGAAGCTAAAATTAGGAATGCTCAAAAAGCTGGTTATGATGCTGCAATTGTGCACAATGTTCGCAGCAATGATTTAGGTAAAATAAAACATAAGGTTTAATACAATTCAACATTCTAATTCATAATTTTATTTACATTAAACATGTATCTGCTACTTAAATAATCTAAGTTTTATTAGAAATAAAATAAATAAACATTTATTAATTTTTCATTTATTGCAGAACCAATGTCAGCCAAGGATGCTGCGAATATAACAATTCCATCAGTTTTTGTTGGCGAGTTCAGTGGCTCATTTCTCAATGAAACCTACTTATATGACCAGGGTTATTTTATTCTTATTACTGATATTCCACTGAATTTTAACACCAATTTGTTGTTGCCATTTGCAATCGTCGTCGGGATTTGTTTTCTAGTCATGGTCATTTTCATGGTAAGACTTTATGCTTTTAAATTTATCAGTGCATAACAGACTATCTTTTCTTCTCCCCTTCTTTTGCATGTATTTATACATTCAAGGCCACAGTTTGGTACATGTTAAGTCACAAAAGTAAAAATTAAACTCAATTATTTAATCTTTTATTTAATAAATTTATTTATTTAAATTTATAGTGTTTTTACCTTGCATTTTCTAATATTTTAATCATGCATTTTAATAATACTACAATTTCACAACACACTATAAGAATGGTGGTTTCTAATACTGGCTTCCTTACCATAATTGTATACTCTATTAATTTCATCTCTAAGTTATCAAAACTATTTTTTTAATTTTCACGCTATTATTATCAATCTGCACTAGTATAATGTAGAAAAAGTATTAATGATAAATTAATGTTTCAGATTGTTAGATGTATTAAAGACAGGCGCAGGCAACGAAGACATCGATTGCCCAACTCAAGTTTAAAAAAGATTCCAACTCATAAATATACAAAAGGCGATCCGTACGAGACGTGTGCCATTTGTTTAGAAGATTATATTGAAAATGAAAAATTACGAGTTCTACCTTGCGCTCATGGTATGAAAAACGTTTGTTTAGTAAAAAATAAACATACGCGATAATTTTGATAAATCATGGTAACAGTTATAATAAAATAGTTATGCAACAAGGATGTGAAGTGTAACTTCGAGAATCTGGCGTAATTGAACTTAAGTACGAGTGGTGACACTTCACTCTGTTTCATACAATATTTTGTGCAATGAGTGCGTGAAGTGGGGACTTTAAGCATGAATTGCACAAGTATAGCTTTTCGCTTTACGAGTGGCTAAAAAGACGACGTATGAAGTAATGCTTTGTGCACGGAAAATTGTACTTCACACCCTAATTTTATGTACAAAGTTGCAAAAAAATTTTTTTAATAAGAGTAGTATTTTAAAAAATAATTTTCTTTACTGCATTTAATATAAAAATTGATACTTTTTCATTGTAAATTAGAAATGTGATGTATAGTTTATTAGGTTTTTGTAATGGAATTTTTTAAAAATCAACTGATAATTTCTTCATTTTTTAGCGTATCACACAAAATGTATCGACCCATGGTTGACAAAGAATCGACGTGTATGTCCAGTATGTAAGCGAAAAGTCTTTGCAGCCGATGAGCATGTAGAACCAGATTCAGATAGTGATTCAGACGCGGATGATTCGACGCCTTTAATCAGAAATGGAGTTCGCTCCGGTACGCAAGGAGGTACATTTGAGTCGGATGTTTCGACCTGGCGACATTGGCTGGTTCGAGATATATTAGAGGCGCATGCTACAAGAGAAAGACGCCCCTCTCAGAATTCGGACAGTAGTTACGACTCGGGAAGATCGGGTCCTAACGGAAGTGGTGAAGCAAGAGCTGCTGGAACGGTTGTCGGCATCGAAACTGAGGACGCCGATAGTACGAATAATAGTGAAGCTGCCGCACAAACAGCTTTCTTGGCTTCGGATTGTCACAGTATAAACGGTTAGTAGATGAAGGATTCTTAGAGTTTTTCATAACAGAAAATGGACTGTTAATAAATTACAGTAATTTTATTCTACTTTTTTTCTTTAAAAATAATTTAAGTGATATATTATAATTTCGAAAATTTTTTAATTTTATATTTTATATTTGCTTAAATACTTCATTCGACTAATTAATTATTCGAAAAAGCAGAAGTCGTAAATTTAAATCACTATTTATAGATTTATAAATTTCTTGGCTAATTAGAATACTTAAAAACTTAAAGGTCTATTTTGTGAAAGTATTTTCTTTTTTTTTTTTTTTTTGAATTTATATTTTTCAAAAGATTTTGTTTTAATAAAGATCAGATTTTTAGTAAGGCATAGATTTTTCTTGTGCAGGTGAAGTGCCAGATTTTGAGCGGTCGGTCAGCAGCACCAAACCTCATACTGTAAATTTGTCATCCGAAGGCGATGAAAAGTGTAGTGTAGAAGTTAATGCTCATACAGTCGAAAGACCTCAGAGACATTTCTCCACATCAGGTGCTACTATTCAATTGCCAACATCTGTTATTCCCCAAATATCTGATGACAATGATATAATAATATAGTTTCATTTAACATCTTCCTTGATGGTAAGCATTAATAAATACTTCTTTATCTTCTATATGCATGCGCAAAAAAAATCGTGATTTTTTATATATATTTATATAAAAATATATTTATTAAATTATATTAACAGGAAGCATTAGATATTTTTTTCAACTACTCAATGATAAATATGCTAATCAATTGGATCAATTGGCATTCAATGACTATGCGATCTAACATTCAGCGACCAGATATGTCTTGCACCCAAAGACATTCGGAGCATCTTAGATTCAAACCTACACAAATGGAGACTGCATGTTTTACGTAACTATTAATGTGACGATACATTTTTTATTATTAAAAAATATTTATTTTTAATATTTTTTTTTATCAATAAAATAAATAAAAACAAATCATGGTTGTTAGCATTGGTCAAAAGAAAACAAATATTGTGTAAAAGTCTGTTTTAAACATTTTTTACTTTATACCAAAAGTGATATGCATCTGATTTAAATCGGGTTAAATTATGAGCAAAAAGTTTAAAAAAAACTTATTGTATTAGTTATTAACTTTATTACATACATAGAAGGAAAGTCACAATTCCAATTATTTTGTTACTGCATTAACCTGTGATACAGGAATGTAAATATTATCATTTTAATAATGTGGCAATTATTGAGACCAAACACTACAAGATTCCTTCTCTAAGTGAGAATTACATTATATTTTATTAACGGATTTAAACACAAATTTATCTTTATAATTCTACTTTTAAAGCTAAGTTTTCCGTATTGGAAGTCGATTTACTTCGTGACTCGAGTCTTTATTACTTCATAAGAAAAAGTTAATCTCATAACCAGTTATAGATAGACGGTAATACTTAATACTTAAGTGTATATAAAGTTATTTAATAAGGGCGATAAAAAAGACGTTTTGTAATCGAGATAAAGTTTGGATCGAATAAAAATATAGCGTAAATAATTAATTTTGTTTTGCGAAAAGTAAGAGAGCATGAATATTCGACGAAAAGCATTTTCCCCGAACAGTTATGAATTAAAAAAAATATTCATTAAAGAATTAGGTCTCATCACATTCAAAGTGACGAAAGCCAGTGAACAAAAAATCGAATAGGCAGAGTCGCGCGTTCAATTCGCAATCTGTTCAAAGCTGTTTATGGTTAATTCTCTAAACTTTTATTTCTATTTTAACAGTTTAAAGGCTTTTACGTCACTTGTACATGAAGTCTAAAAAAACAATAATTAATTTCTACAAAATTTAAATATATTTTATAAAAAAAAAATTGTTAAATTAATATGTGCATATTTTTTATTAAAACCAAAAGAATAAACCTAATCTTATTTTATTTGAAATATTGTTTATTTTCAGAATGTTAAAAATAATTATTTATTAATTGTTGATTCGAATCGAACGCCCAACTTTTGCTCCACGCAAGGGGTGGATTCATTAGTTTTGTATAAAGCCATGTAAATAGTTTATGTGCAAGAGACTTTGTTAAAAAGAAGACACAGTGTTTTGAATAGTTCACAAATAACTACGATTCTATAAAAATGAAATGCTAATTAATAAGAACGTTTTACATGATCAACGGCATTGCTATGAATTTTATAATATTAGAAAAAAGCTAACGCATCAATTTCTTGCTACGATAATAATGCTTCAAAGTTGTTAGTTTTATTATAGAAATATTATTATCTTCATTATTATTAACTCTTATTATTATCATACAATGAATAAAATAAAATGTATTTATATTTTTTATTCCATTGAAAATATATATATATATATATATTCTGAATTTATAATTTATTTTTATTTTTATCATTAAATATATTTCTTTATATTCTTTAATAGGTGAATAAGAATCAATAAGTGAAGTAGATGTGATAAAATGATTATACCACGTTATGTATAACAAATAAATTTGTATTTGTTTTTATTTTTATTTCAAATGATGTAAATTTACGTCAAAATAAAAGTGTTTTAATTATATTAAACGATGGTTAATTCTTTAATATTATTTTGATTACAAACAAAATTTTAAATAATAAATTAATGTCTTTCTAATTTTTGAGTTATTTTAACTATACGTAATCTAAATATTTTGTAATTCTTGGTGTTTTTTATATCAAACTACTTTGTTTTATAGTTTTTTTTTTAATTCTGGGAAAACTTAAAACTCATTTTTCGAGATTTTATTTGTAATTTAATTTACTTTTTTATATAACCAAAGTATTTGCACAATTTTTTTATAATAATATACAAAAGTCATACAATCCAATGACACTGCAATGGTTTCAAAAATGGGGAAAGCAGCTAATATGTATGTCTTTAGTACAGAATAAGTAAGTATTTATAATTTTTTAAAAACTATATTTATTTTATGTTTTACTTTGAAATAAAATAATTAATAGAGGGATGGCAAAATTGAAATGTTGTGAGCTATTGATTAATTTTATTTAATGAGTGTCGTTCCAATATGGCACACTAAAATTTGATAACTTATAAATCAAAGATTTGAATGACATGTTCATTTTAAAATTCTTTTACATTAGACAGAACATTACATGTTTTTTATGTTTACATTTTTCAAGATGATAATAGATTATTCCTTTATTGTATATCAAGTATGCAACTCGTTGGTCCCAGAAAAATCGATATAAAATGAATAAGATACTTTTACCATACGATAATCTATAAAAATTAAAGCTTTTCCCTGCAACGAAATCAATTTTCCCAAAAATATTGTATAAATGTACTTCGTGTGTTCTACGAACGGTTTTCAAAAACTCTTTTTTTAAACCTTCATTTTCATCAGCCTTGTGTAATTCTTTTAAAATATTATATTTTTATTCTTTAATCTTTACGCAGCGGTTAAGAATGCATTTCTACTGTTAATAATTTAAACAGTTCAAAATGGCATATTGCATAAAAGCAAGACACACGACGAGTGTGATATGGGCTTATAAAATTCTTGCGGCAGCTAGAGAGAACACATCTGAAGGGATCTCTCGGGTATTAGCCGCTTCTTCACCCAATATGCTGGTAGGCTAACGTGCATGGCAAGTGGCCGCACGTGACAGCACAATGCTGTGCCGACATTTAACCCACTAAAATTTTCTTCATTCTTTCAGTGGTAGAACAGCCGCTTTTTTTTTTAACCGATCGGCTTTTTTCTTGGTCGCAGATTTGATGTCGCAGCAACCTCAATTCCATAATAAAGTCATTTGGATCATTGTCGGAAAAGGTACGAAAGTATCAAAAATTACAGTTCTATTAAACTTGTATGAAATTGTATTTTATAACGTTTCTTCACCCACATTATCTATATATGAACGGTAAGGAAGAAAATTAACAAAACAAGCCCAATAAACTGGAGGCGATAAACTGGAAATGTTCAGACCAATTGTTTCAAGTTTGAGTAATGTTAAAGTTTTTGAGTAAATCAATACTATTGCTAACTTTTTTTTTTCTAAAACAAGAAAACTCATTCTAATCTAAAATGAGAAAACCTGTGAGTTCTTCTAATGCTTTTTGATACTTCAAGGTTTATTCAGCTCAAAACGAATGTAAAGTCAAATGAAAGATAAATCGATTTGATACTTCTGATACTTTTCAAATTAATAATAACTTAACTTACACTTAATCAATAATTACGTTAATAAAACCAGACTTAAGATTATAAGAACTCCAACATAATATGATTTATATATTTTTTAACATGTTTTTCAATATACTTGAAATTATTAAATTGAAAGTCTTTTTCATTAAAAAAGAAATCATTATAAGTATTATAGCTTTGTAATACAGTTTTTAATATAATGAAAATCTATTGAAATTTAACAATGTTCCATTGAAATTGAAACATTTTACAAGAAATTTCAATTTCCTAATAGTTGAAATGGCAAAATCTTTATAATATTAAAATCTTACTCAACTTTTTAAAGAATAATTTACAAATACAACATTACATGATAGAATAGTGTGCTTCTACTTGTGGACATGAACTTGTTTTACATACAAAAGTTAACGACGACCAACTATTGTAGGAAAT
>JAWWEM010000054.1:14366749-14383238 GCA_035582935.1 Ormyrus thymus | reverse complement strand
GCCGCTGCCGTCGCCGAAGGCCAGCACCGCCGGCGGGCCCGGGCCCCGCTGCCAGCCGGCAGCCCGCCGCCGCCGATCGACACAAGCTGCAGGTACGGCGAGACCGAGGGACACGTCGGAGCGGGATCAATAGTCGCGGGTGCCCCGCACGAGTGCCCACTTTCCGCCGTGCGCTCGGATTTACGTTTATGTTTAGTCGGCCGCGAGCGCTGGGTAAATACGCGAGTCCACTTTATCGCCAGCGCTTTCCGAGCGCGGAAGCGCCGTCGCCGATCACTCCGACGCGCGGCACTCCGGGGCTTTGGCTAATCCGGCAAATGTGCTTGGAAAAACACGCGTGCACCGTTCGTTAACTAATCCCGTATGCGCGCTCGGCCGTCTGTAAAAGGGTTAGGTTGGGCAGGAGGCTCGTCGGTTTCGCCCTTTCGCCAGTTAATCTGGATACCGGAATTTCAATTTCGATCGTCCGCCGACTCGAAGGACCTGCAATGGTAGCCGGGATTCGCACGATTCGAAGGGCACGCAGACCTTCTCGACGGACGGTGCAGCGACGGTGTACGCGTAATTTTGCTAGCTGGCCAAGTTCTGATCAATCGCGTATTCCGCGATTAACGCAATTTGTGCATCCGACGAGCTCGATGGAAGCAATTACGTAACAAATCGCAGAGTTGACAAACACACTTTAGCCCGTGACTTTGAACCGCTGGCCTGTCGGCAGCACGCTGACAGTCCTCAAAACTGCCGTCCGCGCCGAGCAAGCAATTACCGCTCCGATTAATCAGCGCGCGCCGCGAGACGAGCTCGCTCCAAAACTCGAAGAAGGTCGCCCCGCCAACCCCGTCCCGCATCTCCCCCGCAAACGTCGACCGCTCGGGAGTGGCGCTCGGTAAGCAGGCTCGTCGCGTGTTCCAGGTGCCGAGCAGCTCGCCAGCAGCGGCCGGCCGGAGCAGGGCTTGGGCGCCGCAGGGGAACTTCTAAGAGCCCCGCTGTCCTGGGCCCTGCCTCGGGCGGGCACCCGCTCCGGAGGCCCGGGACGCCCACGCCAAGCGGGGCTGACTCGATCAGCGGCGGAAGCGCAGCGGCCGGCCCTCGGCAGCGATGCGGCGCCGGCCCCTCGCCCCCCACAGCAGCCTAGAGCGCCCATGCCCGCGGACGACTCGGCGACGCCGCCCGACGGGGAGGAGGAGGAGGACTCGGCCCTCAGACGCTCAGTCACTGCCTTGGACGGAGGCTCGCCCCCTCACAGCACTGCCTTCCAGAGGAGCCGGCGCCCAGCTCCGGCCAAGCTAAAGCCCCACCTGCTCGTCCTCCTGCTGCTGCTGCTGCTGCCGGCGATGGCGCGGCCCGGCGGAGGCGGCAAGGAGCAGCGGCGGCACCCTTACAACGAATACACCTGGGAGCTGAACCAGTTGAACCCGTGGCTGTCGGCGTGCGACCTGGCGGGCCCGGCCCCCGCCGACCTCCAGGGCAGCTGCGGCCCGCCGGAGGTGCCCAAGAACTGCCCCGGCCCCTGCCCCCGGCGCGGCCACCAGCACTTCGACGAGGTCCTCGAGCGGCAGGTAGGCGGCGGCGCCGGCAGGAGACACAACAGGACGACGGCTCCGGAACAGTGCCTTTTTTACCTCGAGGAGTCGCACAAGCGGGACGTCTGCCGGGAGGAGTTCGCCCGGGGCAGCGCCCTGGGGGGCCTCAGGAGCCTGAGGGAGAACCGCTTCTGGTTCGTCAGCGGCCTAAGGCTCAGGCACTGCTGCGAGCACGCCGCGGTGAACGCCCTGGCCCCGGGCAGGGAGGGACCGCTCGAGGCCGTGCTCGAGGGCGGCGACGGCTGCGTCCGGGCCCTGGACAAGCTCCTGCAAGTCGACGCCCTCGCCGCCAGACTGCACTGCGAGTTCGAGGAGGTGCTGGCCCGGTACGACTGCGGCCAGTCCTACTCGGTCATCCACAACTGCACCCACTGCAAGGTCAGTAGCGCTCTAGCCTGTAGCTCGCGCGCCCTGCGATCTGCCCCCCGGGGGACTCCCTCTCGTACTGCCGCTTATGCCTTTTTTTCCCCCCTCCGTCGGCCCGGCGACGAGACAATGGCGAGCCCTCGCCCCGAGTGCACTCCCCCCGCCCCCCGGCCGCCTGGGTTGAAAGTTCATTGTTACCATTGTGTCTTCCGCGAGAGCGTTTCGTTCGAGGGGCAGGGTAATTCAGCTAAACAAGCGTCGGTTTAGCCTGAACGATCGTCGTCTCGAGCCGTTCCGGGCCCGGCGATCGCCCGAGTTGCGGCGGCGAATGATGAACCTTGCCTGCTGATTCACGACGGAACCGGGATTTATTTTCGTAATTGATAAGCGCGAGGCAACGACTCCCCGGCCCCGGCGACTTGTCTTGGAAAGAAAGTAGGAGCCACAGTGGCGCCGAGTCTTAATTGCATTTGATTCGTCAGGGCTCTGCATAACGGCGCAATTTTAGACATTAAAAATTTATGAAATGGAAAACTAATGAAAGGACTTGGGGTGCTAAAGCCCCTTGATGCAATTTCATTCGTTGCAAAAAACATTCTGTATACGCCGGGTATATTCCCTTTTAACTTTCAAACGTAATTTATAAAGTAGCGCGGCATTCTCTGCGTTAATTGAATTACGAAATAAATTTTCCGTACACCCCGTGAAATAAAACTGGAATTGATTTTGCTTACTGTCAATTTTTCTCTTTTTTTTTTTCTTTTCAACGAAAAAAGAGAATCAAATCTAATTAGCTTGTTTGATTTCCAGTCGATTTGGCTCTTGTGGACGTTATGCAACGCTCCAAAATTCAATTGACAATGTCAAACTGAAAAATAGGTCCGCTTCCTGCTTATTCCGCTGAAAAATAACATTTTTAATTGCCCTTATTGTTAAAATCGCGCTCCCGCGACAACGGCATTTTTACGAGCCAAAAACTTTCCCCCCGCGGATATAGATAAAATGACTTCGGTCCACAATAACACGCTCGGAAGTTTCTTCGTCGCAATCGCATTTAGAGGGAGTGGAATAGAGTCCTCGCTCGAAAAAAATGGCGCGAAAGCGGACAGAGAGGCATTAAGGGAGGAGCGAGCGTGCAGGAGGAAGATTCGGAGCGGCGCGTATACATCGTAAAAATAATTCGTAATTAAAGAGCCAAAGGCACTCACTCGGGCTCGGGAGCAATTTCTCTCTCTCTCTCTCTCTCCCTCCCCCTCTCCAGGCATCCCTTTCTCTCGGTACGTCCGAAGCAGAGGCCTGACCCATATTCCGGAGTGCACGCGCTCGCGCACTCGGCTCGCGACACCGTTTTTCTTACCCACTTCGCGTATTTATGGCGCGAGCGGCGCCGAGCCGCCCGCCGCGCCTTTTTTTTTTTTTCGTTTGCGAGCCCTCCGCCCGCGACGCCGCGCGCGCCGGGTCTAATGAGAGAACGGGACGCCGGAGCTCTCGGGGCTGACCGGGGAATTCTTCGGCGACGCTATTCGACTGGCGGCGCTCTCGAGCGGCCTCTTCAAACACGTGCGCCGACCGCCGCCGAGCGCCGGAATTTCCGCGGGCGGTGCCGCTGAAGGGTTGAATTATAGTCCGTGTTTTGCGTGAATTCCGAGCTCTGTCCGCTTTTTCGAAGCTACTTCCCATCGCGCGGCCTGGCTGCCTTCTGTCTGCCGAGCTTTGAGCTTTCATTTTTTCCCCCAGAGATTCTCGAGCGTTTATTGGGCGTCCAAAAAAATGACTGTATACTCAGCTATATATCTGAAAGAAAATTATATAGTCAGATATATTCTCTGCGCGGTGTGCTTTGCGGGTGAACAAAATAGGCCATTTCTGTAGGCCTTTCGCAGGTTGGCGGCGGTAAAACCTACACAACTTTTAACACTTCGAGGCAGCATCTTCACGAGCTACTTCGATACCACGCGGTGCATTTGTACGCGCCTCTAACGCGCCCCCTCGTTCGCGAGACCTAAAATCTTTTCCGCGCGTCGCGCCTCCGGCTTCGACTTGGTCGCAGTCTTGTTCATCCCGGCCGAAGCCGCATCAAACAGGCCCGCTTAAAAGCGTCGGAGGGAAGAAACAATCCGGCCTCGGAGGTCGGGCCGCGCCGCCGTTGCTCTCGCCCAGTCCAATCCCTCGCCCTCGCGTTTGCGGCTGCGCCCCGCGCCGACAATCGCTCCACTCAATCGAGTCCTCTCCTCCCGTCCGTCCGTCCCTTCAGCAGTGCTTTGGCAGAAATTTTTCTCGGTCGCGGCAAGGGTGCCCAGGGCGAAAAAATGCCGCCTGCCCGGGCTCGTACGTGCTCAAGAGTCGCGGACGCAGCGGCTCCGAGTCTTCTTTCTCTTCCGCCCCTCCTCCGCTGCAGCTGCCGCCGCCTCCTCCCCCTCCTCCTCCTCCCGCTGCCCCCCTCCCCCGTCCGCGAATTCGACGGAGTCAGCGAGATCGCGAGACGATCGGCGACAATAGCGCATCGGCGCCGAGCTCCAGCCTAATTAAACACCTCCCCCACCCCCAGCCCCGCGCGAGAGTGCGGAAACGTGTCAGCGAACGTTCGGCCGCCTTTGCGGCTGCACTCTCCGCCGGTTCGCTTTGATTTTTTTAGCGAGGCGGCTTCTGGAAGGGAGGAAATTGTGGATCTCGTCGGACGACCCCCGCGGCCCCGCCTCGTTACTTCTCGTTCCGACGCGAGGAAGAATGCCTTCTGACGAGCGCCGTCGAGCGCTGCTTCGAGAAAAATGACGAGTTTGGCCGGGCAGCGAGGCGATTTCGTTTTTTCCGAGCGATTATTTACTGCTTACCGCGGTCTCACCCCTGGGGGGGTTTCTTTTTTTTTTCATTAAATACCCGACGAGACGCGGAGCGAAGTTTTCACTTTGCATTCTATAAGATTTTTAAATTTCCCGATCGAGCCCGGCCGCGGAGGGCGGCGACCGGGGCTGCCTTACATACCCCGCGTATAGTTCGTAAGCGCAGATTGCTTGCCACCTGTACTTTGCGGGTGAGTTTTACGGAGATGCGAAATGCTAATGCGCGAGGAAAGTCATACAACTTTAAGGGAACTTTCTTGAATTAAATCCGTCCTCGCCGGATAATACGCCGAGTAATGACGGTCTATCTGGGAACTGCCTCCCATGTATTTATGCGTGTGTTTGTGCTTAAGTTATCCTTTAAATCTACAACGAAGTCAATTATAATTCAGTACCGGTCGAGTACTTTTATTCAGGCATTTGAATTCTGTGGTTATTTAAAGTTTAGGGGCCAATGTCTGACCATATATAGACTTGTACTACAGAAATATTTTCTTTCTAACTTTTAACAAATACCCGCGTAAAAATTCATCCTATGGGGAATATATTGGAAATATATTGGAAAGTGCTATGAGCAATAGTTCAGCGATATATATGCAGAGTAGCGTGCTAGCAATTAATGAAGTAAGTTAATGAGTTTTTTGAAAGATTTTTTTTATTTATAATAAGTAAAGCGGGATTCGAAGCCAGATCCTCGTTCTTTCTAGCCAAGCTCTTCACCACTGAGCTATTTTTTTATTTATGTCATTAAAATTATTATTTAGGCTATAAAGTACCGTCGGTTTAGCTCCAGGTCGGAAAGTACTTTAAGACGGCCCCAGGTTCGTATGAGGACTTTAAAAACGGCAAACTAAGGAGCCCTCCCGATCGTAAAATATTTCAGGCAAATAACGGGGAGCAGATCAGGGCCCGCCGTAGATAATTCTTAGTTGGCCCTGATTTGTGCTCCGTTTCCTTAACTAAGTTTCCTACTAATTTCTGATCGGGCTCAAAGTCCTCGACCGGACGTGAACCTACGGCTGCCTCGTCCGACCCACCCGTTTGCCTTGCAATTATTTCTACTCGGGTAAGTAAGTCATTTCCGATCGGGCTGCTGTATACCTTTATAACCTAAGTAATAATTTTAATGACGTAAATAAAAAAATAGCTCTCAGTGGAAAAGAGCTTGGATGGAAAGAACAAGGATCTGGGTTCGAATCCCAGGTTCGGAAATTGTTTTTTTTTATCGTTTTACTTATTATAAATAAAAAAAAAATCTTTCAAAAAATTCATTAACTTTCATGAATTGACCATATATTGGAGAATACAACTCTGCAGATATATTGCTAAACTATTGCTCATAGCACTTCCCAATATATTTCCAATATGTTCCCCATAGGATTCATTTTTACGCGGGTGCTAAAAGAGAACTATCGGTTTTAATTTTTTATTTATAAAATTCACTCTAAATAAAATTTAAGACAATAGTCCCATTTTATTGTTGATATAATCAATGAATCCTCGAGGAGACGACTATTTGTCAACGCATTTCAGCATTTTCCTGTAATACCGCGTTCCCGCTGTCAATATATATATATATATCGGATTTCGCATTATAATTTTCACTCGATACTTTCGCCCCGAGAAAGCAGCGGAAAAAGGAATAATAGGCTTTGTTCCTTGCCGGCGGCTTCTCATTGGAATTAGCAGTGAATGCAGCTTAAACTTCCCAATATGATTCATTCATTCGTTAACAGTGATACGGAAAAATAGCTTGATTTTCAAAGTTGCGCGCTCGCAAAGAATGTTAAATAAATATACCGACTTGTGTCCTCGTTTTTTAGAAAAGTTACATTCAAAAAGTGAAGCCCAAAAAGTCTTTTTATTACAAGCTTCTCCGGGGATTAACGTCGTATAAAAGAACATTTTTAAGTGAGGAAAAGTCCACCCACTGTCACTGGCCAATAAGCCAGAGTCACAAGTGGAAACTTAAAAAAACATCAAGAGAATTTTATAAAATTTGTCAACTGCGAGCTGACGGTACACGACACCGCTTAAAATTGTACAAAATTTTCTTAAATTTTTTTTCAACTTTTATTTTTTATTTATTCATTAATTCCTGAAATGGCTTTTAATAAAAATGCAGGCGAAATGTTGACTTGATTTTTTTAAATGTAATAATCCTGAATACTAAAGAAAAATCAGTCTATTTACGGATCGTTTACTCTAGCATGCAAAAAGTATTTGTAATAATTCAAATAATAATTGTTACCTCCGATGAATATTCACACAAGCAAAATTGTCATTAATTTTCGCCCAGATCTTTGATAAAAGAAAAATCAAAAGCGCCTCTCAAAGCATTTCCACTTTAGCTTACGAAAAAAAAGGAAAAAAAATCCACCCCCGTACCTTCTCATATTATCCCCCCGCTGCACTCGCATAAAATTTAATTTAGCCCTCATAACTACATTCACCAAGTAAGAGGGGGACTTAAGGAGAGAAAGCAAGAGGGAAACGTTCACCCGGCGCAGTCAAAGAGGGCACGAATTTTTCATTGCACGCCTCGGCGCGGCGCGCGAGGGGCCGAGGTTCAAGGCAATAGTCCGCCCGCGCGCTCAAAGGAATCCTTTCCTACCCCCCTGGCACGCATTGTAAAACGCCCCGAGAAGAGAAGGAGAGAGAGAGAGAGAGAGAGAGTGAAGGAGGACTCGATCGTCGCACTCGTTATTCATACGCTGCGTCGGGAGACTCGCCGCCGTCTCTCGGCGCCCGCGAGAGTTGCCAGTACGCCCTCGTAAGATCGCTTGCTTAAGCGCCCGGCGCGATTCAATTATAATCTTACGCCGAGCTTTTTCATTAGTAAGGCATCGGCTTTCGGGGGAGGCGATTAGCGCTTTGTTCGATGGATTTTCCAAACGAGCTCGTAGCCTTGTTCTCTCGCGAATAATCTGCGAGCGTAATTAATAATCCGGCGGCTTACCCCTAAGCTCGCGGAAAGCAATATTGCGGAAAACCCGTTTGCAAAATGAGTTTTGCCGACAATGTCAATCAACAGGCCCGCGCGCGTAGCTGGGCTCGCGCGCAAAACTGTAATTTCGCAAGTTGCCTCCCAACTTCGAATGAACAGCCGCGGATTATTTTAACTCGGAATTGTTCGGAAGAGAGAGAGAGAGAGAGAGGAGGAGCATCACGGAAGATAAAGCCAATAAAAAGGACAAAGAAAAACTCGACGCAGGAGTCGGCGCTTACGTAAATACGTAGGAATTTCCCATACGTGTTATGCGGGCTCTCGCGCGAGAGAGGGACTCATCTGAGCGCGACGGGGCTCCTCTCGCGCCAAATTAGAATATCAAAGCTCAACTCGGCGCAGTCAAAGAGAAGCAAAGACATTAGAAAGAGACGGCAAACACAGGGGAAGGCTCCTAACGCGAGACGCGCAAAGCTAAGCGCGAGACAGTTTCAAACTGTTGTTTAAGGGGAGAGTCGGCGAGAGGTCCAGTCGCGGTGCGCGTAACTTTGCGACAGGGCCCCGTGGCCTCTGCGTGCTCCGTTAATGGGAAATGATTTCGCTTTTCGAACGCGTCGTCGCGCGGAGTGCATATCGTATTAGCGAGCATTTTATTTTTGCGCTCGGTTGCCTTGGTTTATTTTGCATTCGCTGAGGTGGCTTTGACTGCTTCTGGAGTTTGCCAACTTCTTGTTAATAAGTCAATGATTCTAGCAGTGCTCTGTGTACTTTTTAGATCAGAGCGCTAATTAATTAATTTTTGTATGGAAGTTTCTTTCCAAACGTTGGCTGTAGATAAGATCACTTGCCGCAAATAATAATTACGCTTAACTCTTGCTTCCTTCTCTCTTTTCCCTTTGTGTGATATTTTAAACCCTTGGGGTCTCGAGCACAAACTCTAAACTCGAACCCTTGACGTACAAATGAAGAAGGATACTCATGGGATGAAGTTACCCTCCGCCCTCTGGAGGAAAACTACATAATATTTGCCCTCGTTTAAAGAATAAAAAGAACTTATAAACGCAATTTGAATTAGCTCCGAGAAAATTTCTAGATGTAATCTTGAATTGGCTTTGATTACGCTTAATTGGACCTTTCGGGAAGTGTTCCTTGTGCAAATTCTCTACCTCGACGTGCTCGTTTAATTTCATTCAATGCCATCGACTTATTAAATATATAAAAATTTACACCAGTCTTTGTATTTTCTGTAAAGTCATAAATATGGAAATAGTTCAGTTACATATATTGTATAAAAGCCGATCCTGGAAAACAAACGCATCCACTGCAAAATTGAATTTTCGTTCCCAATATTCAGCAATTTATGAGTTTAAGTTCCCTATTTACAATTTCCCAAAACGTTGCTTCTGCGAGCGTCGAAATGTTAAGAGAAAATGTTTTATTTGCAAAAGCGGTCGTTAATGATGATCAATTATTCTAAAAACCGGATTAAAAAATACTTAATTATTAAATTTTGAATGACGGCTGTTTAAAACTCAGCGTCCGCGTAAATCACAAAAACCGACACCCCCCCCCCCCAACACTCTTTATTAATCAATAATTCTTCTTAAATTACCGTTCCCGAATCGCGCCGCGAACCCGTCCCCTCCTTCGTCTCATTCCCTCCTCGTCCAGCCAGTCCTTGTCCTTCCCTCGTCTTCCCCGGCTCCCGCGCGTTCCGATAAAACTGCCCTGCCTTCCGTCGCTCTCTCGCGATCTTTTCGGGCAGCGCCATGTCTCTCCCAAGCCTTTTCGACGTCGGCGAGCTGCGCGCCGCTCTCGGATTCTCTGCGGTCGATGCTCCCCGCAACGGCTTCGCCTTCTTTAAGGTCGAACGGGTCGAGGGGGGGGGGGAGGGGAGGAGGGACGTTGAATAAAAAGTAGCTCGCGAACATTAATGCTCTCTCGTTCGCTGCTTTTATTTCGGTCGATGACTTTTTTCTGGAATTTAATTAGAATATTATTGATTTTTCCCTTTTGCGTTGTATGGGTTCGTAGAACTTGGCGGAGTGAAAAAGTTTGATTGGAATTCTTCATTTGCTTTTCTGAAAATTCTGTCACGTACTCGAGCTCGCGATTCGGTAAACAAAATATTTGATATTCAAGAACGCGCACGCGTGTTTTTTTATAAAATTAAAATCCGCTTCTATTTTGTCTGGCATATATTTTGAAATATTTGGAAAATTATAAAAAAAAAAAACGTTTATTAGGCTAATAAAGCAAGAACATTTTGCAGTTTCGTAAAGTGTTTGTTTTTTTCAACTGCAAAGTACTCTGCCAAACGTTTTTTTGGTGATGATGCACTGCAGAAGGCGTAAATTCCGGGGTAAGAGTTATAATCAAGAGTTCGGTAAAAAAATTGGCAACGATACAAAGCTGCATTCGCGATTTTTTTAATAATAGCCCAGCAGTCGAATGAGTGATTATAATTTTTGTTGTTTTATTGCGAGGGAACAAATTTTCAATTTATTGTACTTACATGTTCATTAATAATATTTCTATTTTAAAGTAAACAAATTAAATAAAACATCCGAAGGTCTGCGACACTCATTTCATTTGTGCTATTCGGATATTGCCTGTTTTTTTTTCCTTTTATTAAAATAATCGTAAAAATACTTCTCACAATGGCAAGGTGCAAGCAAGTCAGCAATCTTGCAAATTGCAATAGATATTGGGATCGCTCTTTGAAGGCTGCGGTTAGAAGCTTGATGGTTGCGGTGGCCGTCACGGTACTGGGGGTACTTATACCTAACTCCAAACCGAGTGGTTGATTAGTCCCTTTAAGTAAACCCATAAGTTTTCCGTATTGAGAAATTAGCATACATAAACTTGTAAACGTCATACGTTCTTTTAAGAAACCATCTCTAAAATCATACATTTTCTACCCTGGTGGAAACTGAAAATATTTTTGAAGTAGAAATTGGGAGAAAAGGGGAATAAAATGCGTCCATTTTTCGCACAATAATGAAACGTTTTTTCCAATCTTTTTAAAGCATTAAAAATGGAATCAATTCTGCAGTTGCTATTTTTGCAGTATTTCCAAGCTATTTTTATTGGCCAGTTTAGATACCTAGACAAGGTCTAAGAACTCGAGCGAGGAAATGGCAACGAGGCGAAATTAATATTTTTCTTAATTTCTCGCAGGACAATTAGAAACATTCAATTAGTTTAAACTACTTCTATGCATTTATATAAGCTATCCATAGCTTTTAAATGCTTTTTCCTAAATTACTGAATAACTGAGAACGGAGACTGAAGTGTAATAAAAATATGTGAGGTTATGTTTAAACTAAAATATGGTCGATAACCGTTTCAAAAAACGTTTCATTATGACTGGAAAACTGGCCATGTTTCATGGTCATTTTATAGATTAAAAATTCTACCAGGGTACAATCTACTTGAATTTAATAAAAATCCTTCCTAACCAATAACAGCAAGTATGCCTAAGAAACCGATTCAGCCGGACGGCAACAAGCATTAATATCGAAAAACTGCTCGAGCCGTCAACCGAAACTCGGCGCACAAACAACACAGACCGAAGCGCGGCGCGTCGAATTCCGCAGCTATAATCTCGGGGGCGGCGACACAAAGCGGCGAGGCAAATGACGTAGCATTGTGCGGGCCCGCGAGCTCCGCGGTCGGCAGTTTCTCGGACTTTAGTTAACCGCGGATCACGCGAGGATAAGCTCCGCCGAGAGAGCCGCCGCGCGGCCAGCCAATTCCGAAAGGTTCGCATTCCGTCTCCCTCTCGCTCGTGCGAGGGCGTACCTGTCGTAATCTTCTGGGATCTCTCTCTCTCTCTCTCTCTCTCGCAGTGCGTCGGGATGGAAATAATTGAAGTGCGGTCCCGCGTGGTCCGCACTCTTTATCTGCCTCTATTGCGCGGTTACCCTGCTTAGTGCATTATGAGCGCGATGAAACGTTCTTTTTTCAGGAATTGCTTTCGCCGAGTTTCCAGCGCGAAGCGCTTTCATATATTCGTTCCCTTTGGTTTTCAGACTTCGTCCCTCCCCTGTATGGTCCGCCGAGGTTTTTCGAGCGAAAGAGTTCATTGTCCCTCTAACTTTTAAATTGACGCAAAAAAATTACAATCAAACTCTCGCGGCGCTAATAGCTCGTTTAAAATGTACTTCGTGCAGACGCTCATTTCAGTTATTCAGTGATTCGACTAATAGACAATTAATTCGACGTATATTTTTCGAGTTAGCCTTGATAAATATTAATTCAGCACAGCTGCCTTGCCGCCGCCACTTTGTTGGAAATAAACGAGATATAAAAATATATACCGCGGAATAACAAAATTGCGTACACTTTGCTTAAACGGGGAGTTTCAAATAACCGAGCGCGAGAAAGTTTATCGCGGGGTGGAAGCCAGCATCCGGAGCAAAAAATCCTGATAACAATTAATTCCGAAGATACTGGCTGTTAAAAATTATACTCGCACGTACGTCCATTAATATAGACGTACAAAAGTTACTCGCTTTTAACGGCTATGTATCTCCAGAATTAATTATCAGATTAAAAAATGTCATCAGAATTTTTTGTGTATGACATCCCCCTCGGCCCCGGGAGACACTTTTCCGCATACCTTATATATATATACATATATATACACTTTGGTAAAAATTTTTCATTAGGAAAATATTTGCCAAAAAATGTAAAGAAAAATTCTAACATCTCTGTTTCTCTTTTTATTCTTTCTTTCCTAAGTTTCGTCATTCGTTTCATCTCTGTCGCTCTCTCTTGAGTTACTGCGATATTAAACTTTCAACGTTAATGAGACCGCCCGGCAAAAAATAATTGCGGCCTTACACGTTTTGATATCGTAGAAGAGAATGTCTTTTATATTTTCTTTTTTCTTTTTTTTTTCTTTTTTTTTTGCTTCGCTTATTTTTCCACGCTCCGAGGAAAATTAGGTTGGTTTTATGAGGCTTGTTTAGGAAATTTTTGTTGTTTTGCTTTCATTGAAAATACTGGCAGTTTTCCACCTTTGCGTCTTTGATTGATAATTTAAATTAACGTTTACATTAATAATCTGTTCTTAAGATAATTACGATTTAAAATACATCAAAAAAAGTGTGCCGTTTACACTTTAAAACATCTTCATCAACTATTGCTTCGCTCATAAGAATCCTCGTCAAAGCCGAATCGGCCAAACGAAAGAAAATCGCCCGCGATAATCCCGTATCTCTCTTCGCGCTGTTTTGAATTTCAAAACGCAGATTATCTCAATGAAGGGAGGGGCCTGAAAGAGATAGGGGAAAAAAGCTCCACCGCCGGGCGCGCATTGGCTGCTTCGAGTGCCGGTAATGAAATTACTATCTCGGCGATTGACGCATTGGCAAGCAATGATAAGCGCGCGTAATTCTTCGTCGTTCTGGAACGCGCGGCAGCTCCGTTATATCCGTAATATCGACTGTGACTCGGATTCTGCAAAAAAGCCTTCTATTCGGGTAAACTGTGTACTCGCGATCCGCTAATTGGCCTCGAAAGTTTTCCTGTTTTGCTTTGATGACAATATTAATACTCCTTACTAATTAAAACAAAATGAAATTTGAGCAGTCGTCTGCCCTTTTTATTACAAATCGTATCATCTAGAAAGCCTAGTATTTCGGTTGCACGAATCTTCTAAAACATATTCATTTTCATCCTCATTCGGAGACTCGACAGAGCAAAGTTTTTCTCTCGCTTCAGCTTCGCCATCGATTCCGCACAAAAGCAATTTATTCGTTCGACCGAAAGAGCAGAGAAGCAACGGCGAAAGTGCGCAAACTCGCCTCGGTACGTCGACGCAAAATCTGACATTTCGGTTGCTCTATAGAGCAATATATTTCCTGCTTTTTGACTCTGTTCCGCATCGTTTTTTTCGATAGTAACAAATGTTAATTGCATTTTCAAAAAAAGCACAATCGTGTTTAAAGATTAAGACCTATTGAAAGATATTTTCAAGTGCCGTTTTAAAAGTTTGATACTTTTGAAATGAATTTCTAAGTACATTCTTAATAGTGGCGGAGAGTAGAATTAATTCAAAATAGCTTCAGTTTTATTGCGCTTTCTCATTCAAGTTTTAATACGAATTATGCCGGGATTGTGGTCGATGTCCTTCGAGAGTAAACGCTCGTTTTCCGTCTGCTTCTTGGCTTAAATGATTCAGTTGATTGCCGTAAAGCTTCGTCGTAAATGTTTCTTCCAGTTTTAGGAGCTGGGCGTAGTTCGCGCATCTTGCTTTATCGGATGCACAATAAAATACAAGCGAAAATAGTTGCTTTAACTGTTTCATTCGGACGAATTATTTTTATTATAAAAATAGTAAAATCGCCAGCTGAGGGTTATGCCTACCTTAGCTAAAAGTTATACCACGGAAAAAGAACTTTTGCACTTTGTACATCGGCATAGCTCGTTAATTACGCCTTTTAAAATATTAGAAACAATTAAAAGCCGCTTGTCGGTTGAGCTGCTTTAATAAATGGCGTATATTGTCAATTGTTTTCGATTCAACTGCACATTATTACCCCTCAAAAGTCATTCGCAGAATAAATTCTTGTTTTATACGACTATTATCTTAGCTTTACGGCCTGCTGCCAAGATATCAATAAAATTAAATAAAGCAGTCAGTTCTTTTTTCTCTTCTCCGAGACAATCGGCTTATCGATGGGCCGAGTCGGAGGAGCAGATTTTATCGAGCCGAGCAAATAAACCGATATTCCGAAAGTTGAAAAACACGCTTGCGGGGCGGAGTTTTTGCAATTACTTTGCAGGTCGAAAGAAAGAGGGGCTAAAAGAGAAACGAGAGCTATTAGTATTCGCGAACTTCATTATTTTCTTTTGAAAAAAAAAAGCATTTGTACTCCGACAGTGCATATTATCCTATTTTGACGGGTCGTTTTTGTTTACCAAAGTAGTAAAAATATTCATGGAAACAATAAATTTTAGAGTCAGTACGAACGCTGCCCTGACGGAAATCGCCGATTTTTCTCCCATTTCTGAAACGCTTTTTTCCGCATGTTTTAACCGTTTACTAGCGATTTCGGTCAATTAGCCAGAAAACGGTTAAAACGTGTGGAAAAAAGCGTTTCATAAATGGGAAAAAAATGGGCGATTTCCACCAGGGTGAAGGAGTATGTAATTCTAGGAACTGTACTGTACAAATTATTTCTTTCATTAACAAAAATTAATTTAAGTATACGAATCTCAGATCTCATTAGACGAATTGAGTACTAATCTATAATTCATAAAACTAAAGTATATTTAATTATTAAAATAAAAATTAATCTATTAAAGAGTCCGGTTCTATTTCGTCGAATTTCTGTGGAAACTGAATTCTTAATCAATACATGACCCAGTTTCAAACTTATGAAGTGCATACATTAAGTAAAAAATTACAAAAGTAAAAGTTTTATTTCATAAATGTGTTTGAATTCTATTTACTGCGCACGGAATTAAAATAAAAATCAGGATGAAATTAATTTTTTGAAAGGACTTTTAATACAGATAAGTGATTTTACATATGGTGATATAATATGATATTAAAATTTCTTTTGGATTCAGAAAAAATGTGTGTAACTGAATGAATTACACAAGCAATAAAATCGGCAATAAAATATGTGTTTATAAATTAAAGGCTTATGAATTATATGATGTCGAAATTGTAATTGGATAATACATATATTTTATTGTCGAAATTTTATTTCTTATGCGATCAATAAATGCAATTAAATTTTCCTCCAAGTAGCAGTGGTTGTACAATCTTCCACTTCCTTAACCCTTTGAAAATAATAAACCAGAAATATGTTGATTACGTTTCAGTTTGAGCAGTATTGTTCAATTTAATACAAACCGCTTTCTTCTTACTAAACATTGACACGCTCGATAACTTTTTTATGCAGGCCCGAGCTCGATTCGTATCTCAGTCATTAAAACGACTGTCTTTCAAAACGAGCCTCTCAACATAATCACTTGAAATTCCGCGCATGAGCAGCGATGAATCCTGCATAAGCAACGCAAAAGTAGACCCTCGCATTCCATATGCGCGGGCACAGATACCAGGCGCGCGGTTATAAACTTGTCGTTTTTCCGATTGCATCGGCATCCGAACGAGCGCAAAGAGCAGGGAGGAATGGCGGGGCGGACGGCGAGAGAAAGGGAGGAAGAAAATCCTCCGTCGCGTTCCTTGCCGGCATTTTTCCGTATAAGCTTTTGATCCGATTTCCCGCGAGGGAACGCTTTGTCGAGCTCTCTCGGTCACTGTCTCTGTCTCTCTCTCTCTCTCTTTTCCTCCCCCGAATTATGGAGGATGTATGCGCGAAACCATCGGGACGCGCCACGCCGGAATTCGAGCCGCTGCCGCGAAATTTGTATATTATTCGCTGCGGTCGCGCAGCACCTTTATCCTTTGCTTCTGCGCCCTGGACGCTGAAGGGAGCTGAAATGCAGAATATAAGAGCGGAAGGACTTGAGTTGGGTTGACTTTTACGCGGTTGTTGATTCTATTCGCTCTGCTTTAATTTGATTTTTCTTTATTTTCTGGAGTACGTGGACGCCGCCTGATATTATTTAACTTAACCCCTGGTAGAAAACAAAGCAGTCCTGCTGGTTAAAATATTAAGCACTGCCTAATTTTTTTAAGCTACTCATTAGATATATATTTTCTAATTTCTGGCTAAGCATTCGTTTGTGAGGAGTGCGGCAGTGCTGGCGGCTACAGGTTACCCTCTGTT
>JAWWEM010000054.1:14340610-14358364 GCA_035582935.1 Ormyrus thymus | reverse complement strand
CAGCGCACCGGCATTAATTTCCCCGCTTTAATCGCAATAAATCAAGCATCCGCAGTCCCACATCTCGGCCGCAATTTCATAAACTTCAATTTGTTCGGCGAGACATCGGGCTTCGCGATAAATCGTCAGTGCGCCTCGGCATCGCCTCTCCCGCCGCCTCGGCTCCCTCCCCCCCTTAAAGTTTTGATTTTCGCATACACGCCGCCGGGCCGCGCTCGTATAACTTTACCGTCTTCCCGTTCGCTCCCGCGACGGAATCGTCCTTTATGGACGGGCGCGCATTTCGCTCCCAAGTTATGCACCCTTCGAAGGTACGGAGTCTCGCGTCCGCAGACTCGTGTACACAGGCGCGTATATATGCGCAGGGGGGAGGGGAGGGGGAGGCTTCATCCGCCGCGTCGCGCAACAATGACGTTTGTCCCTGATAAGCGATGCAAGCTCCCGACCGCCGAGTCTTGGGCTCTTACTTTGCGACGAGGAGAGGGAGGAGGAGAGGAGTGTCGGTGGCTGCGGCGCACTTAATCACTTCGTGACCGCGTTATTATTAAGACGTCGCTTTGAGCTTCCTTGGGATAAATTTCTTTCTTTCCTTTCTCTTCATCGGTGTAATGCGGATGGTAAACCGCGCACTTTCCAAGTGGCTCTAATTATTTCTTTTTATCCTGTATAATCGCTTGTCGCTCCTGTGGCTTTTCTATGTATCGGTACTTTTCGGATAATAACTTGATTAAATGATTATGTAGATGTAACTGTGTATTTGGTTATTGTCCAAGTAGAAGCTGTTTTTTTTTTCTTTTGACTTTTCTGGCTTATAGTGTATAAGTGTGATAGGACACTTGCTTTTTACCGGGGTAGATCGATTTCGATCTCCGATGTCTTCCGCGTAACTTTTCTACAAGCATTCCATTTCCATCCTTCACCCCATGAAAATCTATTCAATATAATTAAAAATAATATTTATTAAAATACACAACAATTAACTTGTTTTGGGCGACCATAAATTTATTTTCTTGAAACTTCGTATGGGTATCAATTTGGCTTGAAGAATCGAAATTCCTTGAAGTAAAAGGGTTAATAGTTAAAAAGGACTAGCTTTATTTTGCGCTTGATCACTTTCTTCAATCAATGCCGTTCAGACAGAATCATTGTACGCATCACCTTTTGATATCAAAAAGATAAAAAAAGAAAAAAAAAACAATAAAAACGTACACATTACCACAAAACCCGGGGGTGATTTTATGCATTATAAATAATTCTTTAAACAATAAAGTTGTACGCTCAACAACCACATAGTCCGGGGGATTCTTTTAAAGATTATAAGTAACACTTAAACAATTATAAATAATTTCGTGAACAATAAATAAGTATGGCCGAAAAGCACGAGGCCCGGGAGGAGTATTTAAAGATTATAAATCATACTTTAAACAATAAATAGCTACGCCAAACAACCACATAACATGGGTGAGCATCAAAGATTATAAATAATTTCTTGAACAATAAATAAGTATGCCCGTTTACTGGACTACACTTGTCTTTAGCACTTTGCACTAACTATTCTGTTTCACATCGTTGCCAAAGGCCGAGCAGACTTACATACCTCGCGATGGAAATCGAACCTTTAGCTAAAGAAAATGTAAATTACTAGATGTCATATAATGTAACAACTCAGGAAGAAAAGTAACTGATAAAATAAAGTTTTTTAAAACAATACAATATAGCTAAAAACTAGTATGATAGCTAAAATTCTCTAGTGACGTAGAAAACAAATTGTCACATTCACCCATTCACTACACCCTCTTTCAAATATGTTTGACAGAAATAAAAACTAAAAATACTAATAAAAGTTAAATCAAGAAAATAGAATCTTTAATAAGTTGAATATTGTGTACCCTTGTTTGTTTACCATTGTTATTAATAAGGTGAATTTGTTACCCTTGGGAATCTTATACAGCGCATTTCTAAAGTGTTTAGTAGTAAACTATACTTCAATCAATAAATATTGTAATTCAGTCTCTTCTTAAGAGGATGCCAAAGGCAAAATTTACCGACCAAGCGTCCTTGTAAGGAAATCATTTATAAAAAAATAACTACTCAATAGTTTGCTACAAAAATGCAGTCCCTGATTTTTATAATTACAAAAGTCTGAGCAGTTTCAAAGGGGTATTTCAAGTTACGTGCAAATGAGAGTGTTACAAATAATTTTTCAAAACCACGATACCTAATGTATATCATTCTAAATTCTTTGAAACACTCCCATTTAGAAATAAGTTGAAATATATCTTTGAAATTGGGCATAGATCTTTGTAATTATAAAAGCTACGGAATGCAGACATTTCTATAGCAAACTATTTAGTGTTAATTCTTTTATAATCGATTTTCTTACGAGGACGCTCGGTCGGTAAATATTGTCTTTGGCATCCCGTTAATATCAAAGAAAAAGCAGAAAAACGCAAGCTTGCATTTCTTTCTTTTCTACTTCTTATAATCGCGAAACGAAAAATAATCCCTCGCATGACGAATCCAATAAAATCTGCCCCAAGTAACTGCATCTTTAAAATAAAATTTTCACCCATCTCCAAACAACGCCGCTCCTTGGAGAGCAGAACGTCGCGGAAAATCCAACCGCCGCGAGACGAGACCCGTCGTCTTTGCAAAATTATCCCCGGCAATGGAGGTTTTGAAAACGCGGCCGTCTTCGCGCTCCGCCATTTATCACCGGATCCCTCTCACCACTTCCGATCTCCTGCCACGCGTTCTTCCGTTTTCTGTGCACTCGAACCCGTCGCTTGCCCCCTGCTCCTGCAATACATCCGACTCGCGCGCCGCTTCTTCGTGCACTTTCCCTCGGCACTTTTCAGCCCGACTCTCGGGCCAACATCCTTGGAATCAAAGGATTCGGGGGGGGGGAGGGGTATATTTTTCTTACTTTCGATACGCGATCGCGTTAAATTTTTTTTTTAATCTAACGATCAAATTGTAGGAAAGGGGCGTTCAAGAAAGTTTCGATGTAATTGACAAATGTCCAATTCGAAGTTTAAACGGGAATCTTTAAAAGCTAACATCAGCAATCCTAATCAAGCGACATCGAGGTGGATTTACGAGGCGCGAACGTAAGAGACGTTCAATCACGTTGACAAAACGGCAAACTTATCTGACGATCCCATTCGGATGGCTTGAGCGATGCGTCGGCTCCTTCCGCCCGGGTCTCCGCGTCTCGCAACGTTGTCGTGCGGCTCTGGCCTCTGCAATGAGCGGCAATTGCATTCCGTGCAAGATGGAAAAGACTTGGATTTGTTGAGCTCGACGTCGGTCCGAGTGAGAAAGAGGGTCATCTTAGATGTACGCGGCATTACGCAGTGCGTAGTGCGAAGCAGGTAAATTCGTTTTTTCTACACTGAGAGAAAAAAGGAGTAAAAATTACTATTCATGAATAGTAAATATTATTTTTTCGACTTTAATATTTACTATTCAAATATTAAAAATTTTTTTTCTTCTCATACCTCAAGTTACGATGCAGAATAGTAATTTTTACTCCTTTTTTTCTCTCAGTGTAGTCATCGAGTATTTTCGCGGACCAAAAACCAGGGTTTGCTGGTCAGCGCGAGTGAATTACGGTCGGCAGAAAAAGTCGAGCATTTATCAATGTTACATTTTTCTAGATTTAAAAGAAAACGAATTTTCAAATAATTACATCATATAATTGCGGCAAAATGAATATCGATTTTATTACCCACAGTTGGAATTTTGATCTAAATTTTTTCAAAATAAAAATTTGTCTTATAAATGTATGTAATGTAATATATTTCTGTTACTCTGTGTTAATAAATAAATAAATAAATAAATGTATCTACTGTTCTATATTGTAAATCCAATAATATACGCAGCTTCATTAGACTTTAAAAAATAATCATTGCATAAAAATAACCTCAGTCAAAACCGTATTATTAAACGAAATGAAAATTTGAATATTTATATAAATATTTCTCCTAGTTCTGAAAATTTTTATGCGACAGGTTCGTACATTCGAAAAAGTTTTTAAAATACATCAGGTCTGCGTCAATCCGGCTCCTCTAAAATATTCAAACCCTCGCACTTTGATTCTCCGTTCCAACTCTTTCTTGGTCGCGTTTCCTCTCCTTCCTCTCCCGTATTTTTCATCTCACTTTTCGCTTCTCGCTCCGCTCTCGCAATCACCGCGGCAACACTTTATTTTATGCTTACTAAAACGCGAAATTACAGCGCAGTCTGACAATAATATGCATTATCAGTGCCCTCTTTGCTTCCATTCCATTCCCCCTGGTTAAATCTCGCGATGCGCCCTTTATTTGTGCCCCGCCGCATTTGCCGCGGTCGCTTTTGAGAAAAGCCAAGTAAAATATCTCACTGTTGCGGAAGAACGAGGCCGGCTAAACTTGAAATTTTTATGTAATATCTGCGTAGGCAAGCGAAAATCTTATTCGGAATTTCAGGCATTATTTTTTAAAATTTATTCTACTATTAGACGTGTAAGGGGATTTCGGTAAAGTTTTGGGTACGTAATAGCGCTTGGGAAGCTTTTTAAAGCACTACGTTTCTAAGAAATTTATTAGTTTTAATTTAGTCGTGCTTTATACTTTATAAATAAGTAAAAAGCTAAATGAAAGAAGCTTGATGAAAAAATAATGCATCTCAATTTACCTTAGCTGCAGCATTATCTTATCCGAGTTTTCGCTACGTATTTCATTATTTCTTCGTAGAATATTAAGTAATTTTAAAAAGTGCGTTGTTGCATTTATAAAACTATAAATTTTCAAATTTTCAAAAGCAATATATACTAATATTCAATTTTTATAAATTATTTTTTTTAATTTTATAGTGTCTTTATTCAAAACTAAAGGAATAGTTTAGTGAAATTGCACTAAAATTTTCATTTCCAATTCCAACAAAACCTAATTTTTTACAAGATACATTGATAGGAACAGGTATTTTAAAGATTCCGAATCTGTTAAAAGTTAAGTTCCATTAAGCTCCGTAAATAAACAGCAAATTACTCGCACGGCGAAAAACCGGGGCGTGGGGTCGAAAAAGCCTCGGCTCAGCCCCAAATAGAGCAGAAGAATTAACACTTTTTCTTATCGCATCCGTCTCCCTTCCATATCCGCCTCGTCGCGCCTAAACGCCGCTAATGGGCTGCGCTTGCGCGAGCCTCGTGGCTTCGACCCCGAGCCCACCCCAGGGACCTTAAAGTTAAAGGGCATAAAGAGAAAAAAGTGCTCTCTCGCACCCTTACGATCCCCTCGAGCGCACGCAGAAAGAAGCGAGCGGCAGAGAGAGAGAGAGAGAGAGAGAGGGAGAGAGAGGGAATGAAAAGGAAAGGCTACGCCGCGCGGTGCGGCTGCCCGCGAGTGTTTTTTCTGCGCGAGGCGTGTTTGTGTTGGCGCTTCGTTTAGCTCCGCTCTTTTTTCTCCCCCTCCCGCCTGTTTTTTTGCTCGAAATTTCGCGAGCCATTGAAAGACCGAGACGCCTTCCTGAAAATAAATCGTGCATTTTTTACGGCCGAGCGCGCCGCGCGAATCAAGGGGACCGTCGACGCGGAGAGACCGTCGCTATTTTTGTTTTCATTTCGCGGGCTAATATTTGCCTTTCAATGCTGCTCCGTACTCGAGAACGGCGCGCAGCTGTTTGAGATTATTCGATTTTGTCGCTCTTCCCGCGTTCGCTTTTGAAATTTTCATTTTCGATTTTGGTTTTCATGACAAAGGAGAACGCCCGCGGCAGTTCGTGGTCAAATTTTACAAGGGATTGCATGTAACCGGTTTCGGCATAAAGAATTTTTTAAATCTTGAGTACTTAAATAAAGATAGCATTTTATGTTGAGCGGGAAATGCGAAAAAATTCTTTTTTTAAATTTTACTGCTGAATGTCGGATGAAATCTTGATTTTTTACTTATTTTAATGAAATTGACTTTAGTTTTTTTACATATTTCCCCAGACTAAATTTTACTCTACTATTGATATTTTGACCATCTCTAAAAGATAGCATTACTTTTATGCGTTCTTCTGTCTTTTTACAAATCCGTGGGCATCCTCCTTTGAATAAACTATTAGAAACAGCTTGAAAGCGCTATTTTTAAAGCAATCGTCTATATTTATTAAATCTACAATCAAGCCATCAATAAAAAGGCCTTAACTGTTCTATTCCTCGAAACCTTTAAAAGATCGACTCTGAGCCAGCCAACTGATAAATCGTAATGTGCCCCGAAGAGAAATGGAACCTTTCCAAATGCTTTCCGCAGAAAGAAAAAATCACTGCACGCTCTCCTCTCTCCTTAAAGCGATCGTCGGCCTATCGGAGTACAAAGTCGGCCCGTTCCTGTCGGCGCAGCCACCTGCGCGATTTTCTCTCTTCGTTGCCCGCTCAGGACTGGGGGGCATATTTTCCACCCCTTTCGACTCGTTCGCGCGTAACCTGAATGGTATGGATGCCTGGTTGTAGCAGGGCTTTTCTTTCTAATTTTCAATGTGCTTTCAACATTTATCTGACTTTGCTTTATTTATTTTATCTGATTTCGCGTTTTGTTCTTCTTTGCAATGCAGACGACGAGGAGAGTTACGAACGCAAGTTCTCCTAACTTATTCTATATGAGAAATATATTATTAAAACTATATCTTTTGTAATCTTTTGTAAGTTTTATGAACGTTGATACTAATTATGCATTGAAGATATTAATTCCTACTGTTTCAATAGTAAAATTATTCAGTTTTATTCAATGCTCGTGATCGATTTATAAGTACTCTCTGCCTCGCGAGTATTATAGGATAATTCCTGTCGGAACAAACTTGTAAAACCAATACATTTCTCAACTTAATATCGTGGAACGAATTTTACTCTCAATACGCGAAATACTCAATAGACGTAAATATGTATACAGAGACACGGAAGATATTATCGTCTTTATAATAAGTATTGATTTTCTTGTTTTTCTAAAGAAAGTCACTAAATGTCAATAAACAATGATTTTGAATCATTAATTATAGGTTTAAAAAATTATTAAAATATTAACCAAATAAACCAAGTTTTAACTTAAGAAAATTAATACTTCATTTAAGATAAGATTTTGTAATTAATAAAATTATAAAAAAATAAAAGAAAAATTAGAAAAAAAGAATTTATCGATTCTTTTATTGCTCTTAATTAAATAATTTCATTTTAATTGTCTACGCGTTAGAATAGTCCAGTACATCTATACATTTTCACCAATGCTAAAGTGTGCAGGATGTTTAAGTGTGCAGTCCTTATGTGCACAAACCAACTCATGCCTAATTAAATGCAAAACTTAATTGTATCTTTATGTATTCTTTTGCTTTTACCGCTGCTACAGCATTCTTTGATCAGTAGTGCAAGTCTTTGTTCTGGCTGACCGTTCCTTTACTTGTGCCACTGTCCTTTTATTTACCCTATTTATTCAAAGTTGCTCTTCTCAATTGATTTTATATCTTAACAGTCTTTTTAAATCTTTTATTTTTTGCTTCGTTAATTCTTGCATTCTTTAAAAAATGCAGATCGAATGTACAACTACTAAATTAATTAATAAAGCGTGACATACGTAAACGATAGTTTAAAGAAAGATTTTTCTTATATATTCATCCGTTAGACTTGACTCTAAAAAAAAAGAGAAATTATAAAATGCTTTATCTCGACGTAGGGAATTAAGAAAGTGAATTTTTATTAAGTATTTAAACATTGTTAGTCGTCACTCTTAAATAAATGTATGCGTATAGCCCGCTCATTCAGCGAACACTTTATGCAAGAAGATATTATACATATACACAGAGGTATACGAGCTTAATATACAGTGAATAGTCCATAACCCGAAGTGCACTGCTGAAATACAATAAAGGATCCGGCGCGGAGAAAGGATGAATAACTACTATATAGAGGCAAACATAGAGGCCGACAGTCGTTTAGGCTGCAGGCGGCTAAAGCGAATCGAACGAACCGGGGAGAATCAGCCGGCCGAATGCCGCTCGTTCAAGAACAGACGGCGCAAGGGAGGAGAAAGGGGTGGACAGTGGAGCGCGGCCAATGGAAACGACCACTTGCGGAGAGTGTCGATGAAGCGCCGAAGGGGTCCGCCTTTCTCTGTCCTTCTTATCGCACACCTGGAGGACTGTCCGCTGTTTCAATGCCGATTACGAAATCTCTTCAATTTACGTAACTCGCGCGGCCCGCTGACATTTGCATTCTTTCGTTTTTTCTTTGTCGTTTTCATCGGAGCGGCGGAAGATTTATTATTAGAAGTCCGCTGGTTACAAAGGAAGAAAACGGTTTTATTTTTAACAATTAATGATTGTCGGAAAATGCATGACGTTTCTTTGTACTAAAGTAAAAATGAAAAGAATTAAAAAAGTATTTAGATTGCACAGCCAGCAGAAATACTGTTATTACCAACGAAAACTAATTGTCTCCGGTTAAACACTGTAAATAGAAGAAAAAGCATGGCAGCAATAAAACTTTGTAACAAAAAATTATGAACAATTAGGAAAGTGACTTTTAGCGTGTAGTCGCTTTAATCACGTAATGTTCTTGTCGCGCAACGACCGTTTCAGCTGTTTGCTCCCTTTCAGACAGCTCCGTTTCAAATCAGGAATTTATCCCCGTAAAAACCAATGGTTTGACGGGTGCTGAACAAAAAGCTGACGGAATTAAGGGATTTCGGGTGAAACGCGTTTTCCAATACTCAAAATATTGAGTGCGGTGCCTGAGGATTTATTTCGTTTGTGACGGTGATTTTGGTGGATCAGCGTTGAGAATTTTATATGCTTGCTTGCATTTTTTATATTAGGCTTCGAAATTAGAATGACAAAAGAAAAGAATGATAAAAGATTATGAAGAAGACACCTGTGCAGTTTGTCATACTTAATTTAACCCGCAACAACATGCTGAACACTATGGTGGTCAGTAAAGCCACGACGGTGTGGCTAACCATGTCTTTAAATTAAGGTTATTGGGTTAATACTATAGACGAATATTCGATGAATACTCGTCGGAAAAACAGATTAACAAATAATAATATAAGGGAATGCTTTCTTGGAGGAATAATAGAAAATCTACTCAACTTTGTGGTTTTAATTCATTTTAACTTGATTTCGATGTATTGCATTTTCATTGAAAAAAATGTTTTTATTAAAGTAAAAAATAAAAAAATACCCCGTAGTAGTTTCTTCCTTATAATAGTTATCATATCAGAACTTTTTTGTTACGCAGATAAATTCTGTAATCTACGTATACATATACTTAAAAATAGATGTCTCGTACATTGACTCGCTGAAAGACACCCAGACCAAAACGCCGGACCTAGAAAGTTTAAATTTGGGTGGTACCTTTTATGATTTAGTGGCGAAATTAGAAGCTATTTTATCCCAATTAATGAAGAAGGCAAAATGCTGGTAAACATGCTTTTGTATTTTTGTCGATATCCTCAAAGATTTAAAAGATACAGAATTGGTTTCTGTTTATAAAGATTATCTATGCCGATAAAAGAAATTTTTTAATTTTACCCTGATTATTCTCCGTGGAGGTGAAAATGGACAAAGGGCATTTTCACAAAATTCAAGAGTTCGCAAAAAAACTACTTCTACAGTTCATAGACATGCATTGTTATTAAATCATAGACATCCCTAAATGAGTTCTGTACGCACTCTGGGCGAAGCCGTGACGGGGAATTATGCTAGTAATTTCTAAAGACGCTTAAAACATGCTTTCGGCATTTCATGAATCTTGATTTATTTAGGGTTGCGTTTAATTATTTTGCTACCGGTCGTAACAATATTACAGAATTATTTGTATTCCTTTTCATAAAGCTGGAATTTTAATTTCTTTTTTCGATTTTCAAACTACTTTAGTTCGCCCGACTTGTAATTATTACTTTCCCGATAAACAAAAAATTTAATCTGCTTAAAAACTTGAACATTTTCACAGTTCCAATTATTTACTAATATCAATATATTGCATAAAAATTAATCAACGAATAATTAAGATTAATTTTTATAACCAGTTTCTAAACAAAAAGCAATGCAGTCGTTAGTGCAGAAAGAGCTCGGCTTCCTCCCCGAGAAAACTGGCGTGCAACTGTGCGGGCTCGCCGTCTCGGAGCAATTAGCATCTCATGTAAAAATAATTCCGCAACAAAGCCAGCCCTAATTGTTTAAGCGAGACGTAAAGAGAGCAAGATGCAGAGAATGCAAGGCAGATAGGAAGGGCGAGAGAGAGAGAGAGAGAAAAAGCGAAGTAAAAAGGAGCCGCGAAGGGTGGAGAGGGAGGCCGGAATTAGGTCAGCCAGTTTGGAGAGTACTTCAGGGATCTAACCTACTAGTTACCAGCCCGCCCCCCCTCCCCCTCCTCCCTCTCGGTCTCAATCTCGCGGACATCGGCGGAGCAGGCCTGTACCCCGCAGTCGACTCCCGTGCATGCGCCCCAAACATAGACACCGGCGCGCGCTTCGCACACGAATACACAACGGATTGTATGGGAGCCAGCCGTTACGAGCGAGGTGGGAGGGCGGGGGGGAGGCTCTAAAGACCGCGGAATCTCTCTTCGATCCCCCACCCCTCGCTCCGCGAGGGAAGACACCCCTTCCGCCCCGATAACCCTGAAGCCTATTCCTTCTCCGTCTTTATTTTTCTATCTCGCGCTTGTCCGACCCCTCCCTAATCCATGAAACTGATTTCGTTCCCGCTCGAGTTTTTTCATTATTCAGCCGCGCGGTTTGCACTGGTGCCTGGCTCGGGAGCAATGAGGACAAACGTATTCCAAGGCCGATTACCATTAAAATAAGTAAACTCAATTCGACGAGGCGGAAATGCATCTGCCGTAATTCGGCATCCGGCAAGTTCCTCCGCTCCTTTACAGGCTCGGTCCTCCGTCAGCCAGCTCAGCAGCCGCGCGACCAGCCAGCGGCCAGCTTTGACGATTCCATTTCACTCAGGCCTTGACTGTCATCATGCGCAGGGCGCAAACGCCTCGCCAGGCGAGCCTGAAACTTGAGTCGATCGCGCTTTAGCTGCGCGGCATTACAGCCCTCTCTCTCTCGCTCTCCTCCAACCCCCTCTTCTCGCGCCCCGGCGATTTCCGCGGGGAGTCGATCGATCATCGCCTTTCGAGGTGAAGTGGCCCGCGTAGCGCAGCTTCGACGGTCCAGAGGACGTTAAAGCTATGAGATCGTGCTTCCTAATAAGGGGCGCGTGAGAGAGAGAGAGAGAGAGGGGGGGGCCGCGTTTCGATTTAGCTGTCCTGCTTTCTTGCTCGCCTTTATGGCTTCGAGATCTTTCGATTAAGCCGAGATTTAATGGACGTTACGTCCGTGCGGTTAAACGTTGTTGTGAAGGGACGTTACGTCCCCGACTAATTTTTTAATGAATAAAGACGCAGACTCTGAAATAAAAGCCGCGGGATACGAAATCAGAAGCTGGTCGACGTCGCGTTAATACACGATCAATCATTTTTAGTCGCCCGAGAGCAGCAGCACACTTTTAACACTTTCGGCAAAGTTACACAGCGTCGTATCGGTTTCTTGGCGGTGCAAAAAATTCTCGCCTCGTTCGGCAAACAACGGATTATTACATACTCGGAGCTCTAAGCAACTTACATGCAGTTTCTCGTGGAAACTGGTTACCGCATTAGTATGTATGTACTACCCGACCGTAGGTTTCCCTTCGCCGAGTCTCATAAAGTCAAGCTTCAGCAGCATCACGCCATCCATAGAGTGCACATACGTGTACAATACTTCCAGCCCAAGTATCCATCTGCAGCGTTTCCGCACTGGCAAAAACCGTTTAAACTGTTCTCTCTCTCTCACTCGTCTTTTGGAGAGGATTAATGAGCATCCCTAAAGCTGACGGAGAACGAAGGAACATCGGGGGGGAGGGGAAAGATCTTTAATCAAGTCCATTTGTCTCTCTTGTTTGTCTGTGAATAGGTGTCGAGTAAACAACGCAAACTAACGTCGATCTTGACGGAAATGATAGGCAGATTAATAAGCCGAGTTTGATTTTGCGAGGTTTCTTAGAACTCGATTTATATAAGTGAAACGCATAATTTAATTGAAAATAAGAATTCAGAGTAATTATATATTGGTTCGAAAAGAAAAGAAAACTGCTTTTAAATTTTAATTCGGTTTAATGATGAACTAGTTATATAATTATATGAATTTATAGAGGATTGTGAAGTTAAATTTAGGGAAAGTAAGGCAGATATTAAAAGCTATTTTCTGCTTTAATAATTTATCATTACCTTTTTTAGTTCTATTAGCTTTCGCAGTTTGAATTGTGACGTACCAAGTTTAGAGATGTTTGGTGAAAGCTTCTTAAATATTTGAAAATTAAAAGGAAACTTATGCTCCAATGAATTTGTCAGCAAATTCATTAAGATAAATTGGTTTTCAGTGAGATTATTTGAAAAAATATTAGAAATCATTCATCACGAGGATTTGCCAGAATATTAAATTTTTCTTAAATAGAATTTATTGCTTTTCTTGAAACGATATAACCTTTTGCTTCCTCGGCTTATAAATTCTCAACAGTCTTGGAGACTAACGTTAAAAAAAAGCAAGGCATTTGGAATTGTCTGCTTATCACAAAAAAAAGAAAAAAATTAAACGCAAGCCTGAATCGCGGAGAAAATGAAATTCTTTCACCGCTTTAGTAAACTTCGATTCAAGAATCGCGGTCTTGCTTAATATGACATCGATCCGGTGCATTTAACGAGATGTTAGATACCGACGATTACAGTTTCCCAAGCTTTTTTGTCTAAATTTACAACTTTTTGACGTTTCGCTGTGTAAGTGCTGTTTAGTTTCATATGTACACACCGAGAAATTTTTTTTTGAAAAATTACTATTTTAATAGCACTCGTGGGACACACGCATCTTTTAATAATTTTTAGTATATAGTTCGTAAACTTCACTATTTTATTTGTAAATTTTACTACATTATTTGTAAAGTTTAGAAATTATTTTTAAAATTTACAAATAAAATAGTAAAATTTACGAAATATATAGTGAAAATTATTAAAATATAAGTGTGTCCCACAAGTACCACTAAAATAGTAATTTTAAAAAAAAGTCTTAATTTTTAAAAAAAAAAATTTCTCACAGATAGCTACTGCAAAGAGAAACTTAAAAATTTTAAATAACACATAAACGACTGGAAAACTGTTATGTAACTATATACGTTCTTATTGATCATACTGGCACCGTAATTAGTATTGACTTTCAATGGATCTTAACGCGATCCATCAGCGTACATAAAAAAAATCTTCCTTTGAAGTAAACAAAGGACATACTCAATTTGACGAAAAATGGCGTAAATATATATTCTCGAAAGAAATTTTTATAAAACAAATAAAAAATTTACTCTCGTACCAAAATTTATTAGCAGCCTTTCAGCAATCTCACTTGAAACAGTCATTACCTCCTCCCGAAGCAGTACGTGGCCTCCCTCGTGGCAAACGTGCATCTCGACATTCCGCGAGGCGCATCCAGCTCTTCCCCAGTTACCTTCGAATCATCCTCCCGAGAAGTTCCCCCAAGCCTCCACCCCGCCCTCGGAGCATTCGCTTCGCACGCATTCGAAATTTTCGCCCCGGGCCACTTTCATCTTTCCGCGGGGAAGAATCGGGTCAGCGCGCGCCTCGTCCCGGGTGTACATTTACCGCGCGCGATGTAAGACGACCGGATGGTTTATTGGCCGCAAAGTCTAGGGTGGTCGTACGTGCCGCAGAATTGAACCGGGCGAAGACGTGGCTTTTTATGAGCCGAGTGCTGGCTGCCTCGTCGCGGACAAGTTTCAATTTCAGCCGGTATACGTACGCGCGCGCTCCGCCGACTGCTCGCGCTTCTCGCTTCTTCGGGCGCGGCTTCTTGATTTCTCTTTCGGCTCTTCTCGCGCCGAGTCTGATTGGCAAAAGGGGCGGGTTGAAATTTTGGAAAAAAATTACGAAACATAAAACTCTGCATTTAATTGTGAAGCGAGTTTATCGTTGGAAAGAATGAAGTGGGGAAGACGAAACGGAAGGGATGTACGACAGAGTGAAAGATATGAGAGGCGAATGCGAACAAGTGGCGACGCGGAGAATGTCGGAAAGCTCGAGGAAAAAGAGTAATGCCGAACAATGAGAACACAACTAGACCGTGTGAAGTGTAATATTTCGTTCTTTCTCTCTCTCCACCCTCGCCCTCCTCCTCTTTCTTCTTTCTACTCTCGCCTCCTCCTTTCCTTCTTTGTACCGCCGCGATCCTTAAGAGGCTACGCCAGTTAAACGAGAGCAACGGAAAGTAAAGAGGAAAGAGATTGAAATACGAATCACGTTTTTTATTGCTTCATATTTCAAAATTTTATGTTCCCGTGTAATAATAATGTACTTGTTGTGGACTTGATTGCTTGACAATTCTGGCATCGACGGGTTCTTGGATTTGCAAGGATCGGTTCACACGTTGATTACGTTATTTTATTAACTTTCGAGCTGGTATATTTTCTGAAAAAGAATAAGAGATTACAAACATTATTTTCTAAAGCAGCAGGCTTTGTTGCTAAATATATAAAATTAATACTTAGTAAAAGATTAAAAGGACCAATGACTGCTTCCCTTTAATACTTTCTATTCGTTTTTTCGAATTCTCACTCGGCATATTTTCAATTTTATTTTATTATATAAAAAATGCATGAGGGCGAACGGGTAAGAAAAGTTCCTGTCTTATAAAAGAGCCGTTTTTTATTAAGGCGAAAACGCAGGCGCCTGAGAGAAGCGATAAAAAGCTCTCCTTATACGAAAATCCCCTTATTTTGTTAAGTAGAGAAGCGCTTTAATAATGATACATATGTCCTTTTCAAGCATTTAACCTCACGTTGTACTTGCAACTTTTTCGCCTTTTATTTTTCTCTCCTTTATTAACATTTTTCCGAGTTTGCTTGTCGCTCCTCTCCCTCTTTTCTCATATTTGTCCATCTCTTTTATTTTCTTTTAGCCTCTCCACTTTTGACGCTCTATTTTTGCGGCAATTTTTCCTTCCGACTGTAACCACGCACCCCTGTTATTTATCCCATTTTGCGTTTGAGCCTTTCTACAAGTTTTTCTGCTCATAACTAATAAAATCTACCGCTTTTGACCCTCAAAAAATCCCTACCCTTGTTTGAAACCTTCTGGCGCATTTAAATCTGCATTCACATTTAAGCTTCACCTTTATTTTTTCCTTATGTGTATAATTAAATACCTTTTACTTTTGAAAAGATTTTGAAAATATGAAAAAATTTTACTTCAATTTAATTTGGAGATGCCTTTTATTGTGGCTCTTATTGCAATATAAAAAGTCTACAGTATTAATTTACAGCATTTCCAAATATTATTAACAATTAAATAAAGCATGAACAAATTACGAATGTACTCCGCCCCGAAGATTCGCTGTTGTCCATTGAATCCAGTTTTTCTTAACGAACTTGGAGAGCTCTTGACGAAGCGACCAGTCTGCGAGTTTCGTAATTATAGAGTCTTTTCGCGGAATATGTAAGAGCTGCTCCCTACATTAACGAGTATTTAGGTCAGGTTACTGCTATTACAAGGCAGCTCATCTCATTGCCAGCTTTTCTTGCAATTCGCCGTCAAGTTTCATTTTCTGTAGTCCCCCCCCCCCCTTAGTTTTCTCACTTTCTATTTTTCTCTTCATGCAGGCGCTTAAAGCTAAATTTACCGTTAACCTTGATTTCGTACATTGCATTACTCTACATTCTTTCAGCGCCAACGAAGCTCGCAGTCGACATTTACGCCGCAATCTACAAAAGTCCATATTAAATTTCATTTAACCACCTTTTCGCGGCTTAAATATTCGACAAAAATTTCGAAAAAAAACCCCCCACTACATTAGGCAAGCCAATATAATTGTTTCATATTTTATTCATTAATGCATCGACATAACCGAGAAAGGTATCGAGCAGAGCTTTAACGACACATGTACCATTTCCTATTTTCAGGAGGCGTATAGAAAATGGGTGTGCAGCTCCCTGGTGCCTTACTTTGCTCATGGGGGACCGATGGACTTGGGGCCCTCGGAGGAATCTTGGACCGGCCGGAGAATACGGCCCTGCCGGTCCCTATGCCAATCCGTGGAACAACGCTGTCCCTATCTACTTCCGGGAGACCGTGCGCCTGCATACCCTACGCAATACGCCGGCGAACCCACCTTTCTTTGTCGAGGTGCGCCCCCATTAGCATCCAATCTTCTTGAGAGGGCTTCAACTCTTTTGCTATTGACACTTTTTATGCTTGCCCACGTACCGGCCTTAGAGCAGAGTTTACGTCATTAGCATCCTATTTGCGGTGTTTAGCCCTCGTTATTTTAAGCTTCGAGAAATTAACGAGAACGGGTGGTTTTGTTTAAGCAATTTAGTAGACTGCATGGTATTCCAACTGAAGATACTTAATTCTTTCCAACTATTGATTCCAGCAGCACGCAATGCACCATTTCTGCACTCAAAGATATCTTTAATTTTTTAAATATTTCTCATGTAGTACGTAGAAAAGCTACCATTTTGTACCGAGTAACACGGGTAGATATTATTCGAGCACCCTTACTCTTTAAATTATCAGCTTACCTTTACTTCTCTTGCACGTGCAGCAACTTAATAAAGAATTTATTAACCTATTTAAAAAAATTTCAGATCCTAATATACCTGAAACGGGTGAGCAGGCGGCTAGGGCATTACATCCAACGTCGGAGGACGAGTGTTGCGTCAACGTTTGCTCTGAAGAAGAGCCTTTCATCGGCCTTTGCGCTAATTGTTCGGGTAAGGTGGTCTACATGGGCCCCAAACCTTACGATCCCCCAACAGCACCACAATGTGACATCGCATCGCTCCCAGGTACGAATATTTCAAAAGTGTTAATCTGTAAAGGATAATAAGATCAACGCTCAATTTTCGGCCCGTTGAATTTGGGGTATCTTAATACTCGTAAAACAGCCTTTAGAGACAGATAGGAGATGAAATTTGGAAGCCAAATATGGTGATTTGTAACCTGTTCCAAATTGTACCCTCTATTGCTTCTAATGGCTGCTCAGGATCGAAATATACGGTATTCCGAGAATGTAGGATACCAAGTATATACTGTCGGTTAGAGTGGCATATTCTAAGCCTAAAAGTCCTCTACTATTTTCACCTCCGGTCGTATGCAGGGTAGTTAGGAATCACTCTGACCCACGTGGATCTAACGTGGGTACATATTATCCGAACATAAAATTTCTCGGTTTTGTTAGAATTTGAAGTAAAAAATACAATTCCTATTTAAAGAACACAATTTCACCTTCAAATGATCTGGAAATTGAAGCTCAAAGTTAAATTTAAAGTTACTGGTACATTTTCCACTCCGAATCCAGCAATTTTTGTCTGAAACATTTTTCCCATTTCACTTACTTCAAGAGATATTCGCATGGATCGATTAAAAGATTTAGAACGTCAGTCAGATATCGAGATGAAATTTTAACATTCCTATCACTGACTGATAATCATATCAAAGCTAAATTCCAATCCGATTTATGAAAATGAAGCCAATATCCAGTGAAAAAATCTAAACTAATAAAAGTTTATTTTCAACGCAAAGGAAACAGGACATTTGAATAATCCGGCCTTACTTTAATTTGCAGGCCAACAACAACCAGCGCGATCGCAATCTTCGTTCTGCGGCAGTGGCGGAATCGGCTCAATGATGCCCGCCAATTCGTTCTTCGA
>JAWWEM010000054.1:14305743-14326359 GCA_035582935.1 Ormyrus thymus | reverse complement strand
GGCAGATTTGGAAATTTAGAGAATTTTTAGATCGCCGTTTTGGGAGATTTAGCTTCGGTACCGTTTCTCGGTAATTGCTTAGACCTTTCGTGACTTGATTCTTTTAATAACGCCTCTTCCACGTAACTATGAATTATATAACTCTTTAAAACTGAACGATGGCATTCTAGAAAATAACGAGATCATCGTTTTTTTATGAGCTTTATTATACTTTTTTTTTTAAATACTAAAATTCGTTGCAGCATTATGTAAGTTTTATTTTATGTAATTTGCAGTTGGACGAGGCCTTATTCCGAACGAAATCTGCAGAAGAAACGTTTCTTTTTTTAAACATTGCTCATTAAATAATGATGTACTTACTTACAACAATTCAAAACTACTGCTATTAACTTTATGAACGACGTACAATATTACCGTAAATACGATAAGTAGCATGCATTTAAAAGGTCGTTCACCGCTACTTTTAATTTTGCGAAAAGGTATAATATAAATTAAAAACGTGATTCAGCGCATTTTTAAAAGCAAGAAGCTAATTTTAATTTTGATTAGCCCGCATTTCCTTCTTCGATTTTTTTGATTCGGTCAATAAAGTAGAATGATTGTAATAAAATTTAATAGTCTTAAAAATTTAATATCGACAATATTTTTGTTCAATTTTTTAATTTATTATATTTCCTTATTTGCAATTAATAGTTTAATGAAGGTCAAGTTCGATCTTAGTGATATTTTATCTTTGGTAATAAAATTTACGCAATTAATAACGGAAGTACAGCTGGACAATTTTTAATAAAAATACTCTTGAGTTAAAGCGTTTGATTAAAATTTTAATACAAACGCCACATCGCGGGAGAAAGAACACTAACAAGAGATGTTGAGAATACAACAACTAATCAAAAACCTGATAATAAAGTTAAATAAAAAAAAAATCAGTTTAAAACAGTCGAAATCGTAAAATAAATAAAATACAAATAAAAGCAGACAATAAATGCTACAAAAAGAAATCAGTTTTTTAAAGCCTTCAAATGGGTTTCACTGCCGAATGTGGTAGCTGTGTTGAAGATCTGTCTGCGACCTCTCGAGAAGTAAATTCAGAAAAATAAACTAGGCGGCATACCGCAAAAGTAATTATTGCGTCTAATTTAACTCTCCTAAAAATAATAGCTGATTTGCGTAAGATTTTATGAATTTTCTAGTTAATTTTTTGATTTAAGTTTTTATAAAATATCTTTTCAAGACACGAGGCATTTGAAAATACAGCATTACTTACCTATAATCCCTGACCTATTCAATTTGAATCGTTCGACACTATGCTTATTTTGGAAGTTTCCGTAATTTGAGTTTCACTTTTCATTGAGATCGTATTATCCTTCAATATTTGTTCATAAAAGGCTGAAAAGTGTAATCTATTTTCGTGAACAAGAAGTAGTAAACTTTATTTTAACGCAGGTTTGACTATTTTTTAGTTTTAAAATAAATTTAAGTATAGCATAATGACTCCAGGATATAAATTATTCTAAACATGCACGCATAATTGATGCTCGACAAAAATTGCAAACTCATTAGTTTTAATTACAAATAAATGCAGTGTCTGACTAAATCGATATTTACCTACTGAAGCATCGACGCCGCACATCGAAGCATTAAAATGCCTCGCGTAAAAATCATTGGACAAGCAGCCGAGTCTCGCGCGTCTGAGGAGAATATGTCTTTGTTTGGTTACACCAGTCCAGGTAAAGCAGGCAATTCACTCGAGATTTCTCGGAAAACCTGGCGGCTAAACATGGAAGATAATACGCGCATGGGAACGTCCCGATCCCAACAATGTAAGCAATTAAAACAGAGGACCCCCGCTGAGGAGACGATTTTAAGAGCCGAGCGCAATAATATACGCTCGCAGACACCTTTGCAGTGAAGTTCTGCATATTTTTGGAGGGTAATTTGCGATTTTGAATGAAAGAGCATATTACGTTTGTTCTTAACATTTATTTTTATACCGAGTGAAAGGTGTCTTTTCAAAGATGTTGAGTACTTGAAATTATATTTTATTATTTTTCTCTATCCATTCGATTCAACATATTACGACCATTAAAGTTTAAACAATACGATATCGAATGAAATTCACACACAAGGAGAAACATATACGTTGCGCGCAATTTCCAAAATTGCCAAACCTAATTTTCGCCTTCACACATCAAAAGCTTTCTCCTCGCACGCAAGCAAAACAGCGCGTCAGTCGACGTCGACGTGCCTGCCGATCCAGTCGCGAAACAGATCGACTCTGGTGTAGATCCCGGGGAAGAAGGGCGAGCCGCAGTGCCGCCCGGCGGAGATGATCCCGGCCAGCCGGTCGCGGATGACTCCCGGACCGCCGGAGTCGCCCTGGCAGGCAGCGTCGCGACCTCTGCCGGCGCAGAACATGCTCGGGGTAAGGCTGCCCGCGCCGTAGCGCTTCGAGCACTCCTCTCTGCTGACGACCGGCACGTCGGCCCTTTTTAGCTTCTGCGTCGGCTGTCCTCCGTCCTGTCGGGTCGATCGTGCATTTGTGAATCGAGTATTTTGCGAGGCTGCTCGATGGATTATACGTACGCTTTCCCTGCCGTATCCGGAGATCGTCATTATTTCTCCCGGCTGAGGAGGTCTCGTGGCGATTCGAATCGCGTACTGGCGCACGGTGAATTCGATTGGTCGCTTCACCTGTTTAGAGAGATACCGATTAGACTTTCGGATCCGCCGTTGCTTATTTTTTACTCTCCTCTGCTTTTACCAAATTTTTTTACCTTTATTAAAGCAATGTCGTTATTCCTTGTTCGAAGATTGAAGTTCCGATGAGTAATAATCTTGTCGATAGCGTGTTTGGTACCTTTATATCCACTGGCATAGGATGTACCAGTAATAACTGTCATTGCTTTAAAGCTAAAAACATTCATTCATAATTGACCAGACAATCAGTCCTTAACGTTTATGAACGATCATAGGTGTACATCGCAATTGTTTATTTTTTTTTACGTTCTTTAAAAAATATTTACATACACTGTATTAAGCATTCATTCTCGTGGTTGCTAAATATTTTTTGGAAAAAGTCATTTTTACGTACCCAACGAGAAAACAATGCGCAGCCGAAAGAAGCCAATAGTCAGAAATTATCGTGGCACCGCAAATAACTTGATTTCCATTGCGAAGTAAAGCCTAAATTAATTGAGATTATATTAATTATTTTTCTATTTTCAAAAGATTTTCTTAGTATTCAGTAGTTCGAACAGATTTAAAAAATACAATTTAACGACAATAATATGTATACTTATATTAACTTTTCATCGTTTTATTAACTTTAACATCATTCTCGATAACTTATAGATTACAAGTTAAAAAAAAATGATTTCTATTTGTTTAATCAAAATTTAATCTTGTCGAAGCGTCACTTAATATTTCATCAAAAACATTATACTTATACTTGATACGGAATTGAAGTCGAATAGTCGCCGCCAGCGAGACCTTCCCCGGGCAATCGTCCGCATACTGCAGAATATTATAAGTAATAAATTGTTCGCGTAATTGTGCGGTGGTTATTCTGTTGCTTTAAAATAATAAATTGAACTCTCTACGTTCAAAACGTAGCGTACGGCAGTGTCTTATTAAATCGACGCATTACTTACCGGCACTTAAGCTGAAGCTGATTATTAAAAATATAAACAAATACGACGTCATAACGGAGCCGTGGAAATAAACAAACTGTAAAGCTTTTTTCGGTTCAATGTGTTTTTATACTAATTACATGCGGGTTTAATCGTACGTTTCACTTCTTTATAAGTACATTTTTAATCTTTTATTTTTATCAAAAGCTACTTACATTATTAATCCAAATAAAGGACTCGGTTGATCGTACACTTTGTAAAAGCGTTTGATTCTAGATATTTATGCAGGCGATTAAAAACGTTTGTCAATCCTTTTTATTCATTTCAATATTTTCGAATTCCTTACTTTTTTATTATAATACATATCAGTCAATAAAACGTTCTAAATCCTTTAATTTCAGAGCTATAAGTATTTAAAAATGTTTTTATCCTCCCTTCCTTTCTTCTACGTCTCAACGTGCCGATAAATCCACTTTTCAAAAATATCAACTCTAGTATAGATCCCAGGGGAATTACAGTCACAAGCAGCGGTCGCAATTCCGCCCAGCATGTCGGCGATGACTCCCGGAGCGCCTGGCAAACCTCGGCAGACGCTGTCGGGATCCCTGCCGGCGCAGAACATGCTGGGACGAAGTCTTTCGGCGACAGCCGGACTTCGCAGCGCGCAAATATTATTCCTCAGGACCTGAATCTTGTCTTTCTGCAAAATTGGCGACGGTGACGCTCCTTCCTGCAAAACGAATGTTCCTGCGGAGAACAGCATATTTTTGTAAATTGAAAATTGGCTCGCTTACACTTTCTTTGCCAAAGCCAGAAATTGTCATTCGTTCTCCGGAAATTGGAGCTCTGTAAATTACGTATATTGGCTGCACGCGCTCATTGAATTCAATTGTTTGTATTACCTGTTAGTAAATTGAAATTTATAATTATTAATTAATGTATGAGTACTGTTGGCATTGAATAAAATAAAAAACGAAAGAAGATTTAAAAAGAAAAAGGCAGCGAATAATAAACTGAATTTGACACTTACTTTTACTAGTGATATGTCATTATCCCTAGTTGTGAAGTTAAAGTTAGGGTGAATAATAACACTATCAATAGAATTTATGGTCCCTCCATATCCATTTAAGTAATTCGTCCCAGTAACAATTGACATTGTTTCAAAACTAAAACGTTAAATATTAAAAGTACTATTAGTTTTATAAGAGTTTCGTATTACATCTTTCATTTTCATCGAATATCTTACTTCGAAGTAAAACAATGAGCAGCCGAAACGAGCCAATATTTAGAAACTATGGCTGCACCACAAAAAACTTCATTTTCGTTATTGCGAACGAAAGCCTGAAAATAATTCATTTTAATATTTGAAATGTTAGATACAAAGAATAATAATTTTGTATTTTACTCGTGAAATTAATTTAAAAACACATTTTCAAATATAAATTGATACTTTGATGTAAAATTTTACAATAAGTTTCTACGAGGTTTGTTTTACAATATTAAATTTTTAATATAATAATAAGTTACTTACATGATATAACACTGATGTGCTAAACTCATCATCCTCAAGTTCAACACTGTTCCAAGATTGGACTAAAAGAATGATAAATGCAATATTAAAATTTAAATCAAAGGCAAAGTAAGTTTATAAATTAATATAAATGAACTAATTTTTACCAGCATTTAAACTAATAACTAATAATATAAATGCACTTAATTTCATGTCGACTCTGCAGGAAATGCTTAAAAGAAATATATACTCTTTCGGCTTTAGGTATTTTTATACAAAATTTTATGCGGGAACAATCGCTTTTTGATTAGCGTTCAAAATACTATTTATCAATAAATAGATTAATTACTGAAAATTAATAATTACGGTTTTAAGGGAAATTCCCATTTAGATGACATAGTTTATATATTAGGTAATATTTGAATACGATTATTACAAAAATAAATTTTTGTTCCTTATGTTGCAAAATCCGTTTAAGTTTTAAAAAATTAAAATGTTAATAGTTACTTCAGCATTGAAGAAAATCAACATTTACCTCAGAAGTAAACAATGATTATTGATTCTTCTCTGAATTCGGACTGTATCTAAAGCATAACAATAAAATTTTCTAAAGTATCCTTTTAGTTTATTAAAAAAATTTTTATCAAAAAGAAATTTTAATTTGAATCTCCCTCGCACAACTCTGCAAACCTGCGAAATGTCAAATGGAAGTCGCTCCTGACTTCACAATACTCACTACTTCAGAAGCGCGCGAAAATTAAACGTGTTTTATAAACAAATCGACACTAAACCAATCATTACTATTACTGTTAAACATTAAAATTTGCTTGATTAATGTATGTAGACAAAACTTGAATTTCATTTTAGTGTAAAATAAAAATTTATCACTGTTGTTCTCAGAAAAGGATTTTATCATTAAAAAAAATATATTTATAAATTCTAATGATCTAAGGCTTTTATAAAATAAATGATATGACACTTATTTATTTTTACAACGATTTTTAGGTAGATTCAGACTGCATTAAATCTCCAACTGTAAATTGCTGCGAATTATTGATAAAACATTAAGAATTTCAAAGAATAACGAACGAAAGTGTGAAGAAAAAGGCAAGTCGAGCTTACAAACAAATTTTATTAAAAACGTATTCTAAAACCACTGTGATACAGTGCAATGATGTATACGTACGCGTTCCCTTTCAAATCGAGTCTCCCGGTTCCGGTCTTGTTGAAAGCCACTAGAGAAAATCTCTTTCCGATGTTCATTGAATACAATCGGTTGCGCCAACCAGTCTTTAAAATTCAGTAAGGTATAATGAAACCTGTCCTATTTGTAATTTTTCAGTTTGTTTCAATGATTGAATGTACAAAGCTAAGGCTCGTAAAGTGATTAAAATAAGTATAATATATATATATATATACATATATATATTTTCCTGGCGCTGATTTATTACTATACATTTCTGAATCTATAAGTATGAAATTGTTCAAAATTGCAAAATGTGTCAACATTATAAAGTTGACGCTGAAATCTTCCTTCCAAACTGAATAATATCTTAAATCTTCTTTTTACCTCAGTCAAACGCCTTATAATCAAACAAATCTCGTTGTGAGTAGTTTTTATCTTACAATCAGAATGCGCCATAACAGTGTCAACAGCCTAATGACATCCGCCCTCGCCAGATGAATATCTCAAAACTGTCACGATTGAGACATCGAAAGAAGTATAAAATTCATTCAAAATCTACATTGCCACGCGAATCGTAAGCACGCGTGCTTTATTTGCAGCATAAGCTGCTGAAAGCAGCCAATTATCGCAACGCCGTAGAAAGCAGCGCTATCTCTTATCACTTGTGCCTGAAATTTCTTTTAGATACAATAAACTAAAGTTTTACAACTTAAAAGGATCAATTGTAAATAAATGTTTTTTTAATTTATTAAAATTGCAGGATGGTCACGTACTTCAAATGCGCACTGATAATTATTTACTGTGTTCTTATTTCTGATGACAATTAACACTGGCGCCACTTTGACATGCAACACCGAGGCAAAGATTGTTTGATATAATATTAAAACTCGTTTATAATGAGTCGTAGTTTTAGAAAGTTTAATTATAGTTGTACGAGTTTTAAACGAATGAAGCTTAGATCATCGTACTGTAAAACTTTAAATTATAAATGACTTCGTAATACAAGTAAATTAAAATTTGCGGTTGAATATTTTGAAGATAAAGAAAATTAGCTCACACTCAACGGTGACTGAATGATTAAATCTACAAACCGTAAAAGGTAAAATCGTAATTGCAAAGAAGTAAAAAATGTGACAACACGCACAGCGGAAAGACAATTCCGCAACGTGAACGAGCTTTGTTTCAGTCAAAATGTAATCTCACATTCTAATTACAAAGTCTTAAAAATATACAAAATTTGAATAAGATTATTAAAAATTAGCACCTTACATTCTATTAAAAAAGGATTACATATCTCGACAGTGACATTCTTAACGAGGTGCGCGAAATATTAGTCGGGCTTAAATTCTAACGCGAAAGCACTTCGATGAGTCGACAATCGCAGTTAATAAAAAGTAAAATGGCAACGGAACAGCGTCAGTCCTCCGTCTCCTCGGTGACGAACTTGAGCCCGGTCCCCTTCAGATTCCTCTCCGTCCAGTCGTCGAACCTGCGCGACAGCTCGTCGTTCATGTAGTGCCGCCAGTCGCCCACCTTGCCCTTGCGGATGAACTTGGTGTTCGGGTCGTCGGAGAGGACCTTCTTCTGGGCGAGCACTTGCTCGTAGTTCACGGAGGGGTTGGCGGCCATTTTTTTGAAGGAGAGGTGCTCGCTCAGCTGCGATATCTCGTCCTCCGTCAGGTCCTTCTTGAGGAACTTTGCCGTTTTCCTTATTGCCGCCGCTTGGTCCTGCGGAATGAAAGTTTAACTGCTCATTCGCGAACGAGAACTGATACTGTCGCGGGTAAAAACGAAGCTTCGAACTTTCTTTTTGCTTTTGTAATTGCAAGTTTTCATTCAAGGTTTGTCTCGCAATGTTTCTTTTTCAACGGAAAGCAAGCCAAATTTTGATGTTTCAGGAGCATTTTTGTTTAATAATTATGTATTGACCAAGACTACCGGTGTGAGTTACGCGCAGTATAAAAATATCTTTTAACTACTAAAAAATATAAGATACCTTTTTCATTTCCTCGTACGTAAAGAAAAGAATATTGTCCTGATGTCTTCTTTCCCAAAAAGGCAATACATGACTCCAAAAAGGTCCGGGCGGAGCTGAATAAGAAAGCACTTTTATGATACGACGTCGATTACGCCGGGCCCACAAAAACCGCGCCGTCTCCGTGTGCACTTTGATCTGCTGAGCCGAATACGATCTTAGTTAGCTAGAGCTCAGGTCATATTCGGGTTCGGCAGGTCGAAGTGCATGCAGTAAGTCTGCCGCACGGACGACTCTTTGCTGTTTGTGAGAAAATTAAAGAAAATGTTGCAATTACCGTTATCCGTCACCATTAACTCAGCGAATTCCTCGAAAGAGCAGCTCAGATCGTGAAACAGCCTGCAGTAATGGTAAAAACTTACGCACATATCCTTTGGATTCCTCGCAATATAAATTATCTGCAAATAAGTTGAAACGAGTCAGCCCGTTAGTGTCCCCCTGCAGTGCACCGAATTACACTCTGCGTAAACTACTTTCAATCGCGCGTTCTAAGGAACCTCAAGACAAGTTCGGCCGCGGGGAATGAAATCATGCGGGAAAGGTCCGCGGCGGCGACGACGACGCGCGCCAGAGCACATCTCGCGCGAACGGGCGAGGATTAAGAAGTGAAAGCGTAATATCGGCGATAAGCCATTACCTTTGGTTTCCTCTCGAGTAGCTGCTTCGGGAGTAAATCGAGCGGCAAGTGGGTCTTTATGTACCGCGGACTCGGCAGCTTCTCGACCGTCTTCACGGACTCGCCCAGCTTCGCGAACCACTCGACGAACGAGCCGTTGACCATCAGGGCCGACGATCTGAAATTTACAGTTAAAGCAAGCATTTTTATTGACGATCGCGCGCCGGCGAATCGCGGGAAGGGAAAACGAAGGCGCAGTTTCTCCTTACTCTAAAAGCGGACTGCGCAGGACGAAGTGGGTCTTGCGGGCCTCCTCGAAGTTCAGGTCGTTTCCAATTAGCCACGCCATCTCTTGAACCCAGTGGCTTCCTGTCGGTGAGAAATTAGAGGACGTCGGTTAGTTTTCAGCGAGTAGTTTCTACTTTTTGCCCCGGAGGCTGCAATTTGCGCGCTGCAAGTTTTTTATCGAAATGTTTTCGCGATTGCCGCTTGCTATTTTTAAGCCCTGGAACGGTAACAACCGTTTTCAAAGACGCGTCAATTTACTTTCCTTTTGAAATTATAATTTGTAATGTAGGCTCGGACATTTATTTGATGCTTTCCAATTAAAAATGATTAAAAATTTTATTGCAGTCGCGGTTGTAAAGTGAAAATATTCTTAAATTAAATCTACGAAGAAACGTGCATTTACTATGGTTACCATAAAGTAGAGTAAGTCGGAACTTTTCCCAATTTACAAGCTACCGCAGCTGCATAAATAATTTTCTAAATTACGTTAACGCTTCACCGGCAAAAAGGTAAGAATTAAAAACATTTTCTCTCGCTTTCGTACCCAAAGACGCGACCACCTCCCCCTCCGTCCGCCACCTCCGAAATCCCCGCTCGCCCCTCCCGCCAGCCCCCACCTGTTCTGGGATAGGACACGAGCCAGACGTCGCTGTCCCTGATCTCCAGGTCCCTGATCCTCGGCCCGATGAAGACGTAGTGGGGCGGCAGCAGGCAGCTGCCCGGCTTGACCCTCAGGAAGCTGTACTTCACCCCGAACATCTCGTCGAGCCTGCGGCCCAGCGAGCCCTCGACCGTGCTGTAGGAGATGGCCATCGTCGATGCTAATGCCGCGGGGACACACGACTGAGTGGCCGCCTCCACGAGCTGCATCTCCTCGCCAACCGCCTTTCGCGGTTTCTCCTTCTTTATTGCGCTCTCTCGCCTGCACCGGAGAGAGAGAGAGAGAGAGAGAGAGAGAGAGAGCGCACTTTCATCCGGCGCGCCGAGCGCACGCACGCAAGGCACGCACGCATCATTATCATCGGGGGGGCCCCACTTTTTCACGCGGGCCACTTTCCGTTTCGCGGCGTTTCGGCGCGGACTCGTTTCGGGCCGCGCGGCTAACGGCTTACTCGCGCGCGCTTTGGTGCGCGCGGAGTTTTCTTATTTAAGAATTAACTTCAAGGCGGCTTGAGAAACGTTATCTGTAAATAATCGAGGCCAGTTCCGCACTCAAATCGAGCGGCGTCGAGGCGCTCGATCCACCGATCGCCGCGCGAATTGAGTATGCTAATCCGTTCGTAAAGTAAGCTGACCAATCCGATACGCGACGGTGATTCTATTGATTGGAGAAGTTTTTCCAAGTATGACCGATAACCTCTCCGGTTCGGATAAACAGGCAATGTATATGTCTCCGGATCGGTTTCGCCCAGTGCAGAATGCAGCCGAATCGGTTATCTTGCCGCTGTCCTCTTTTAATTTATAGATTTCTTAAACTCACCTTGAAATTAATTTTCGCAAATAATTACTTTTAATGTGCAAATTAACGTTTGCATTGGTCACGGAGGAAAACGTGCAATTTCGCGATCTAACGAAGCATTTTAAAAGTATATATGCCTCGATCGCGAGCGCGTAAATGAAAACTAATTTTAGCTGCGACTTGTTCCTCGAGAAAGTTGAGAAAATGCAACTAAAGATGATTGAATAACGCCATTTATCTTTCGTATCTAAAGTACGTCTTGCCGTACCGTAAAATTCCGTTTCGTTCGCGAAAATACGCGCCTTTCCGCATTATTTGGTCAATTTTTTAATCGAATGCACCAATTAAATATATAATTCAATCATCGAGATAAGCAATGAATATGCATGCAAATGAAATTATTAAAATAACAACTTATAATTAATTTCACCGAAATGTTCGCGATTTCAATTTTGTTTGAAAAAAGGTAACACTATAAATATAGAGCTCTGATTAAACGGCATTTAAATTTCACTTGACGAAAGTGTGACGATATTAATTACTGATGACGGTTCCTGAAAAGTGTACGATGACTAAATAAAACAACTTTGACTTTACCAAGCGTGGTTATAAAAAGAACTGTACCCTTTTTACCTTCTTTATTATTAAAATACTTTATTAGTAAAATTTATTAGTAAATAGTATAATAGTTCGATAAGTAAATAACAGCTAAATAATTTTTCACCAATTACAATAAATTTACAAACTTAGTTCCGATAATGGCAATTTAAGAACTATCCGCTCCAATTACTTTATCATTCAAATAGAAAATTTTCATACTTCATATTTGCTGTGGTAATAAAAAAAGCATTTGTTGTTATTAATCAACCTGAATGCAACTCTGATAACCATCAGGCTATATACTTCAATTATTTCAATGTTAAGAATGACTGCAAGATTAGAAGAAAATGACTATAAATCGTACAATAACTGTCACAATTACTGCAGTAATTGTGATCTTTTTATCAGGTGTCTTCACTTTATTGATTGTGGGGAAAGGATCGATGACAGATTGCTTGGTTGTCTCAAATTATATAATATTCGCAAAGAATGCAGCGTACTTCGTCTAATGTACTTTATTGACTTCTTTGCTTTCACTATGATGTAATTACTGTAACTAGACATTACCTGTAACATCGTTACATATTCTTTTACGTCACGGCGTTTACATTGGATATTCACATTCTTACATTTTTGCCTCCTCAGCCGTAAATATTTGAAGATCCGCTTCGACGACTTTAACTTCTAATGCATTTTGCATAAAACCTAAATAAAAAAAGCATCGAGAATCATTCGTCAGTTTCTTTTGAAAAATCATCACACAAAAAGATACGCATTCGATTCTTTCTTGAGAACGTCATTTTATCCACGACGAAAAACTTCATAAGTGCTAATGTAAATCTTGTGCGTAATTAAATTACGCAATCTAAATTCGTTGAAATTTAAATATGAAGATTTACAAAAAATTTGACGTTGCAGTTTTTCGAAGGAGTTCAAATAATTTTCTTTTTGTAAAAAGTACCTTTAATCAGTATTAATGTTTTTTGAACCACTACAAAAAATGTGCGGAACAATCATATAAGGATTTGAGCAATGAAATTCTGAATTATCATTAATAATGTATTACTGCAAAAGTTACATTGCACAAGTTTTGTAAATGTTAATTACATTAAAAAACAATGCTGATAAGAAAAAAATATATACACAATCATCATTTAATAAGTAATGAACATGAAAAATAATGATCAATACATTCTTGATTTAATACGACAAAGTTTTCGATTGATTACAATTCGTCATTAAATCTGAATCCTTTGATCAACCTTTCTCGAACTTGAAATTCTCTCCTCTTGTTTATAAATATAATACATCGCTGTAAAATCGGAATCACATAGCTTTTGCCACAAATCTGCTCTGCATACATAAAAATCAAAAGCCACATTGCCTCCGTCAATAATCGAGCGCCCAAACGAAAAAAAGGCTGAAAACCACAAGCAGCGATCAATCCTTCCCCCGACCTCCCTACACGCCGCTCTCCCAACCCAAACGAAGCCAAAAGAAACCTCCTACCCGAGCTCCCAAAAGCCTTAACGGCATCCGGCCGTCGTCCTCGCCTCCCGCGACTATCCTCGTCCATTCCTCAGTATTCATCCGAGATCCACGCCGCTCGAAAGCCCCAACTGTTCTCCAACGCTCCTCGCTCGGGCCGAGTCGAGCCGCGGCAGCGCGCCGACAAACTGCCTCGTGGAAAGCGTAAACACACTCGTCGCCCGTCGGGTGCACCTCGCCGATCGGCGCGAACTTTCAGCGCGGAAGTTTCACTCCCGGGAGAAAGTGGAGCCAGCTCTCGGTGCCCCCCTCCCCTCGCTTTCCTCTTTCTCTCCCTGTGTGTGTGCTCGTGCGAGCGTCGGCCTCGGCTGCGGGCTGCGCGAGCTGCACGTCCGAGTGTACGGAGGCGCGTCGGGGCCGGCGGGACCCTCGAAATCCCGAAACTTTCGACGCGATATCAAGGAGGCTAAGTATGGTGAGAGAGCACGCATACCCACGCACGCGCGCGCGCTTACGGTGCATCTTACGAGCTCACTTGCATGACGGCTTGCGCTTTTTTTCGCGGGGAGAGCGGACTCGTTTTGCGCTTCTTCGCCGGCTGCGCGCGGAGCAGGAAAAGTTCTCGTGAAATCGAGCCTCGATCAGGGAACGCGGAAGTCGGGGCTGCGCGTTTGGGCGCTTTTCTGGCTGCAGGTTCTTCTGTGCACAGGCTTACGCGCTACGCCGACCTCGTTGCTTGTCCTGCATATATATATACATGTACATTTTCAGAATTTTTCAGATAATTTTCGGAGATTTCGTTAGACGGAGAGTCCAATGCTTTAAGATGGTTTTCATCTATGGATTTATCCAGTTTAAAAGTAACATGAGGACGATACTTTGCAAATTAATCAACTCTATACACAGAAAGTATCGGTCTAGAGCTTTAAAGTCCTCGATCAAAAAGGTAAGATCTCTGAAGAGTTTTCTGATTATCCGAATCTGAAAAAGTCTGAAAGTGCATTGTCAAACTTTTTTAGAATCATTCGCTTAATAATTGTTATCCATTAAAAGCCTGGCGCGCGAGGAAGTTTTCGATTGACTCGTTTCGAAAACCGCATTCTCAAAAAAAAAAGAACTGGTTTCGTCTAACGGTACCTTTGCATTAGATTAAAGTCTGCATAATTCGGCTGCTTCGGATGCTGCGAAAAGAATTCACGAAAACTGTTTTCAAGCTATTTGACTTGCAAATGACTTGTAATTTACTACGGGTCGCCTTATTTTTATTTTCAATTTTGTCCAGACAAAATAGTGTTTCAATATAGAGGGCTGTTGTTAATTTCATAGCGTGATTTCATTTAATTTGTCTTTTTACAGCATTCACTTTTATCTCTTGTACTTCCTTATAAGATTTTTTACTCAAATGGAATGGTGATAAAAATGTTTTTGTACGAGTAAAATATTTAAATGGCGCGTTATAGTAAATTTAGACAACTTTTTTGAAGGCGGAAAAGAGTAAACTATTAAAAAAGAGTAGACTATTTTAAGTTATTTACATTTTAAAAAAACATTACTTTTTTTCCTTAATTTAATGCTTCTCTATTAAATCAATCGTAAAATTTATTATTAGATAAAATTCACTAAGGCATTACGTATAAAGTAGATTTCTGTTATAAAATAAGTTCGTAAACAAACTTTTTTACATGAGAAAACTGTTATAATGTAATAAAACCGATATTTTATAAAAATTTATAATTAATTTTCACGATTTCATAAAATCAATGCTTAGCATAATTTTAACGATTCGATTTATTACGATTATTTTTGACTGTAAAGTAACGGTAAAAAGATTGTAACGGTTTTCTCATTAATCTCTCGCGATATCGAAATCCGTTTTCTCAATGAACATTTTTGTGAAGCGCGCCCAGTCTCATAAATCAGCTGCGCGAAGCGATTAGTTCCGCGAACAGTGCGAATGGAGTTCTGACGCGCGATTCTCGTTGAATTACAACGCTTCGCTTGTTTCGCTGCTGTCGTCCTTCTCGCGTCCACTTTTGGCAGAAATAAGTTTGATCTGCTCGTAGCCGCGGACTTATTTTTGATTTACTTGTTTTTTGATAAATGAGTATGGAAGTCTGAATGGTAAGAGAGTGCTAGCCGTAATTATTTGAGTGACCTCTTGTAATTCGTCCAAATTATTTTCTTATTTATTAGTTATTTGTAACTTTCTTACAATTTGTAATCTTTTGTTGTAATTCTTAAACGGCTTTTTCGTTCACTCACCGGGTGGAGAGTTTTTATGCCTTTTAATAAATTTACCACTTTTAGTTTTTTATACAAGTAGTTTTAATTTAATTTCAATATAAAAGTATTATTTTTATTAATACTATAAACGTTTATTTCACCAAAGTAACTTATGATTATTTTAAAACTTTCTCATAAATAGATTGTTTAAACTACTTTATGAATAGTGCATTTTAACGAATTTTAGCCAGTTCCGAAACTGATTTATATTAACCTGGATTGCCTGATTTACACTTAATTTTCGAGTTAATTAAAAAAAGCTTAAGCAGATAGTTAGCTTCTTTTTCTACGCAAACAAGAATTATACCATCCGTCAACCTATCACGATTATCTGCCTAATTCATTTTCAAAATGCGCGCGCTGCACTCCGTCAGCACCACCTGGGCCGCTGTCACGTGACCGCGTTTAAATGTCGCGCGTGACCACGTGACTCATCGATCTAGTCGCACGCCCACGCGACCAGCAGCCAGTGCCAGCTGTTTTGTGCCTGTCAATTTCTCCTCTCCCTCGCACTCTCATGACCGCCCGCCCACTTGTCAAATTTGTATGCGTATATTTAGCGACGCTTCCGTCGCTTTTTGCGTCCGCCCTCGATTTTTTTCGTTTATCCGAGAGCTTGTGGTTTTTGCCCTGGTGCGCAAAAACGAACCCTTCGCTTCGCGAGCCCGTTGTAAACAAAGAAAAAAGACGGAGAAGGAGAGACGAAAAACACGAGGGTCTCCTCTGCAATGCGGCGCTCAAAATTACGATAATTTTTAATAGCAAAAGCGAAATTAAGATAGTTCTTAATTAGTGCAGTAAGAAAAACAGTTTGCACAAGACGGTGTAAATTAATATCGACAAAAGTCGTAAAAAAGCAGTACCATTTCAGAATCAACGGGCGTAGAATTGTAGAGGCGCCCTAATTTTTAAATGCAAGAGTTCGTAGACGTAATCACTGTGCTCTCTCGCACACAGACAGAACTAGTGGTGGATACGTAAATTACCTACCGTAAAAAATTACATTTGTTACCCGTAATATATGTACGTAGAAAATAGTTCCTTTTTCTTTGTGACATTTGTTATTGTAATTTGTAACCAATCACATGATTTCAAAAACTCGCGCTGCATTTTCTCACAAAGCTCCTTGCTATCTGAGTTGAAGAGTATTAAAACCAGCTTTTCGCTAGTTCTCCCTCAGAATCGTTATTAATAGCAAGTGCTCACTAACAAATTTATGCATTGAGCACAGCTCATGGCAAAAATTAAATTTTGCGCGTGTCTCGCGCTCTTTAATTTACTTCCCTGCATAAATTACATTGTTCACGTATTTTATACATAAATTACATTATTTACGTACGTAACGTCAGAAATCTACTGTCGTGTCGAAAACCCACCAGTGGCTCTCTCGCACACAGACGGAACCCATCCGTTCGCGAAAGGCGCGCTAGCTCATGCGTCTAGCCTGGACGGTGGAGCCGAGGAAGAGCGAAATCTTCAGTTACCGTCAGTTCGCGCTGCGCTTCTCCTCGTTCGGCTCGGCTGCTCCTGCGGGCGGCGGGCCTCAGGCGTTCACTGCAGCCGAACCTCAAAATTAACAACACACAGAACGAGTCTCTCTCTCTCTCTCTCGCTCTCGTCCACGAAGCGACGAAGCGTCAACGTCCTTCTCCCCTTTGTCAGAGAGCAAATCGCGAGTACCAAAGTGAGTGCGTGCGTGCACAGTCAGCAGCGGCGACGACGACGGCATCATCGGCAGCATGCCTCGAGCACGATTAGCCTAAGAGAGGAAGCCTCGACGGAGAAGTCGAGGCAAGGACGGGGCACAGGCGCGCGAATGGAGCTGCGGCTGCGCCTTTGAAGGTTAGAATCCCGAAGCCGAGGGGAGAGATTGATACGTTCCCGTGTGTGCACCTCCTGCGTTGTGTGTGGCTTTCGTTCTAATAATAAAACGTGCCGCGCGACACGCGCCGCTCTCTCGAAATATGCATTTCTCGCGGCGACGGAGCTCGGCACGTCGTTGTTTGTCCCTCCCTCCCCGCCGCGACCCGCTCCGACGATCGAGCCGAGCAGGAATTGTATTTTGCTAAGGCAATACGGGAGATCTCGCAGTCGCGACGTTTCCGCCCGCGAGCGCGCGGGGTCGTCGACGACGCCGCGTCTCATTATCGCCGACCGACCGACAAAGAGAGTTTCAGAAGTCGGTTATCGGACCGTGCGGAAGCCCCCCCCCCCCCCGGGATAATAGACGTGGTGCAGTCGCGCAGTGTGCCCGTGCGTTGATTCAGAGAACGAAGGATACACGTACACGCCTTGGCGCGGCGAGTGTGTGCAAGCTGCGAGTTTTTCGGGAGAGGGAGGAGGAGCCCGCCGCATGCTGCTCCTCGCGATTTTTCACTTCGTTCTTCTGCTGCTGAGGTCAGTGTCCGGATTAATTGTGTGCCGTGCGATCCGAATAAAAATACCTGGCTCTGGGTTAAGAATTCATCGAGCGTCCGGCGCTAAGGTATTATATTGATTTACGGTTAAAGGCATTACTCGCGTTGACTGCTGGCCGCTCGTCCTATTCAAGCTAAACTGAATGGGACCGACGTGCGCTCAGTCTATTGAAACTTATTTTAAGGATGCTATGCGCTCTTATTGACGAATCTAATAATATTGTAAAGGCTTTCCTCGGTTACAGTCCACTTTATCGTGTAACATTGTAGACTCCGTATGCTTATCCGGCGGAGCTTGGTTTTTTCAAAGGATTTTTCGAGTGGGCTGATAAATCAATAATTATGTCTTACAACTATTGATCTCTGTGGCACAGTACATTTGCTGCTTTGATAAATTGCACTTGCAATGCTTTATTATTCTTTGAAAGAGTCATGCGAACGTGATAAAGAGACAACTACTATGAATGTTCTCATTGTTTCCACAATAATTTTCAAGTCTCACCCCCAAAAGATTCAATTGCAATTGCACGGAGAAAAATTTTCTAATTAAAATTACAACAGTACATTTTAATTTGATCAGTGCAAAAATCTGAAAAGCTACCACAGTCTCTAGCAAACTTTACGAGATCAATGATAAATTTTCATATTTAGACTTGTAAAATTTACTAAGAACACGGTGAAGCTTTAGATTTTTACGGTCTGTGACCAAATCAAAATGCACCATTGTAATTTTTACTAGAAAATTTTTCTCCGCGCGTGCACGAGACTGCACCGCCGTACACATGGGTTTGTGAGATCGCTGATTCCGAATCCGGGCTCGGCTCGACCTTTAAGCACGTCGTAAAATCGGTTTCATCTTTAAGAATTTTAAGACGTGCTTATTTTGAAGATCAAAGAACACTTTTGAGCGATTTGACGGTTGTATAGTGCTGGCCATAATCTTTGAATTACCTGCTGTTAATTTTCTTCCGGGAAAATGTTAAGTTAAAATTTTTAATTCACTTTATGTCTGCGTATTCTTAAGACTCGTATTTTGTATTTTGAGCTAATGTATGTCGGAGAAAAAATTCGTATTGATGAAGCTCAAAAGTCAGTTTAAAGGCTACGGCAAGCATTAAACAAAGTGACAGGCCAAATCGCTAAAAAGTGTTCTTTCATCTTGAAAATGAGCGTATTTTAAAATTTATAAAGATCATAACGTCTGAAAATCGAGACCAGATGGGATGAGATCGATCGCGGATTCGAAATCAAAGATCTGAAAACGTATGTGTGGGATGACATAGTTTCATGCACAAATCATTTTTTTTTTGTGGGATTGCGGGATCATTGTATTACAAATCTGAATGTTCTTTAGTAAATGATAAACAATACTGCACTTTTAAGGCAGTTTTAATGTTGACATTAATGCTCGGTAACTTTGAATATTAACTTCTGGAATTAAGAAATTCTTTGAATTTAATTGAAAATTCCTAAATCTGCATATTTAAGCTATCAGACTGTTATATCACACCATAAACAACTTATTTTATTCAAGTATTTATTTTGGTAATACAGTGATTAAAAAATCCATAAATAATGTTTACAATTCTCTTGTTGCAGATTTTAATCACATATTTATGCACATAAAAGAATTTTGATGTAAAATTTGTATTCAGTCTTATAGGGCTTTATGTTAAATTTCAACATTATATATATATGTATACTTTCCTACTGACATTTTCCAATTTCAATTTAAAGTAGATTAAAACTTTCTAAAATCTCCTTGATGCAAGGTGTAATAAATTTGGATACTCAATTGCCTCAATGTCAAGAAAGCTACTAACTGGTTTTGTACTATGCTTTTTCAAAGTAAACCGTCACTGATTCTCAAATCTATGTATCTGTTCTTACCTTAAAAATATTTTATCGTACTTTTGAATATATAAAATTAATGTTCTTTTCTATCTTAAGTATTGCTGTCATCTTGCCCGCACGGTTTCTTGTTGATCTTAATAATCCTGCCTTATCTCTGTATAATTGACGAAGTGAAATCCTTAGTTTAAAACCTTTTTCCTCATTTTAGGTGAAACGGCAAGGATTTTATTTGCAAAGGTTCTCAAGGTTGCCCGATTGCATCCATTGTCCAATCTACCAATTTCAATAAACGGCGCGACGAAAATGGCAGAACAAAACCGAAATGAGCAAAATGTATGTAGAATTAGAATTATCAGAAATTTCTCTAAGGATTCCACTACATCAATTAAGGATTTAATCTATATATTCGAAAGTTCAAAATACAAGATTTTACCGCTACATAAAACACACAAAAATTAACTGCCGATTAAGGATGGAAAATGATCAGTGAGCTTTTTTAAATTAATTTTGAAAAAGCGTGAGTTGCATCGACGGCGAACGTTAATATTCAAAAGAAGCTGCAAACAATCGCTCGAAGCCTTCGCCTCGTAAAGCGCTCAGCTGCCTTTTTCCACGAAAAACTAAGACTTCTCAAAGCGTTGCAAAAATCAAAACCCGTAAAATTACGAGGCAATGGAAACGCGGATTCATCAACGAATCGATCGCTCCTCATTACAAAAGCACCACCAGGTCATCCCGACGCCTCGTCCGAGGCGAACAAAGCGCTCTTTCAAAAAAACAATCCCAAGCGCTCAATCGTCGAGAGTCCTCGCCTCGAAGCGCGCTTCAATCGTCGGCTTATCAACGGCAGGTTCAATTTCGCCGCCGCCTTTGTCCGCGCGCTCTCTCTCTCTCTCTCTCTCTCTCTCTCTCTCTCGTTATATGCGCGCGCGCGCGATATACATACTCCGTGCGTAACGCGTCGCAGCCGCATCAGGGTCAGTCCCTTAATCGGAACTCGGAAGCGGCGAGCGACTCTCGGCGGCGGAGATCAGTCCGTCGTTCGATCTCTCAGCAGCCAGACGTCCGAATGCATTCGCGCTATTATCACAGCAGCATCAGCGTCAGTGCTCATCTTATCCGCTCCTTGTCCGCCCGTTCTGTGATTGTCCGTGTTTCTTTTGCTTGAACGCGCGCCGCGCGAACGTGAGTCACGCTCATCTGGCGCGATTCGGCCCCCGGGCAGAGAGAGAGAGAGAGAGAGAGAGA
>JAWWEM010000054.1:14293387-14305643 GCA_035582935.1 Ormyrus thymus | reverse complement strand
AGAGAGAGAGAGAGAGAGAGAGAGATAAATCGTATTGTTCGGTGCGCGGTCCGGCTAAGAGGACAGCTGTTGGCCGTCGCTCCGAGCGGTGCCTCGAACAATTATAGGAGAGACCTCCTGGGATCGCTTCTTCGTCGGCTCGACGAGTGCCCGAGCTCTGCGTCGAGCTCGGCGATGACACGGCTTTGAGTTTGCATTCGAAGCGAGTGAATCACTTCATTGATAAGCCCGTTGTGACAGTTTTAATAAACTGCGCGGGAGAAATGCGCGGAGAGAGAGAGGGGGAGGGAGCAGCTTTGATTTTCGGGTTGACAAACAAACTTTGTCGCGAGCTCGTTAGGCGTGAGATTTGTCGGGCAGCTGCGAGATTTCGCTCGATTTCTTGTGTACGGTGTTTAGATTTTTTGCGGTGCAGTTGCACGTGATTAATCTCAATTTCTTTCCGAGTCGCCTCCGAAAGCTGTTTCGTAATAACGCGGCGGATCGTTTGAGCACGTATTTTTTTTTTTTTTTTTTTTCAAAGATTAATTTACTCCTGAATTCAATACCGTTCGTATAGATGAAACGTAGTCGTGAATTATCCTGCGAAAAATGACATCATTTTTTGGCGCGTGTCATTGTCTTTTGCATATACATACATTGTATAAAAAAGCTACGCGCTGCTTTTTCTTTATAAAGCTTTAATAAGGCTCATTTGTTTCACTCCTTTTGAATTTTCATAAAATCTCATAAGCAAATTGATCACTTACAGCTATGCTCGTTCCATTATAGATTCTGTCGCAGAATAGAATTTCAAATTGAAAGAGATTTTTTTTTTTAAACATTGTGTACGCGCTGTAGAAACAAAACGTGTTGCGTAAGCCCGGTAGGTGATCCGTGCGCGTAAATCATTTTAATATTTCGTTAAAAAGTTGAGGCTAAACTATCTATAAATCAGCGCTGCGCAAGTGAAGGTATATAATCGTTTTATTTTAACCAACAGAAGTTGCGCGCCGACGTGTATCTAAAAATGATTTTTGAACGGTTTCGAAGTAGCTTTGAAGTTCGTCTTCATTCGCTTATCTATTTATATATTCCTTGTTTCAATTAAAATTGCAAAGACAAGGCGTGCAATTATTTTTCTATAATATTTTTGATCGACAGAAATCTGTGTGAGTTCCAAATTTTAGATTTAATTCTGGAACAAAGAAAGAAACTTGTATGTATGCATTCTTCGAATATTATGCTCAGGAGGAGGCTGTTATTTAGTTTAGTTTAAAGTTATACATCTTGCTTTTTCGTGTCTGAAAGAGGCATTCAAATCTTTAGAAAATTTTTATTTATTATCTTCCTCATCGTTTCCAAAGTCAAAATAGTCATAATAGAAGCCTGGTGGAAATCGGCCAATTTTTTTCCCATTTATGAAAAGCTTTTTTCCACATGTTTTAACCATTTTATGGGTAAATGACCGAAATCGCTAGTAAATGGTTAAAACATGTGGAAAAAACGTTTCATAAATGGAAGAAAAATGGACGATTTCCACCAGGGAAGTGTTTTAAATAAAGATTGGTTTTCAGTTTATCTGTAAATTATAATAATATTAAATCCTAATTAACAATCGCATGTATCATTATAATCAGTTTTATAAACAATTGTATAAGCTATATTATTTTACAATTTTGTTAAACAATTGCGATTTTATATCACTGATTTTCTCCTACGTATTTAACAAAATTTACAAACATTTTTGTAAAAGAATTTTTGTCAAAATCATCCCCTCGTTGCCTTATATTGCAAATGTGTTAAAAGTGTGCAGAATTGCCGAGATAGAAACTTTTGAGGAACCATCCCTACATCTGTCCCAAAACCAATGTCACCGAAACGATCAGCCATATCTCCATCACCCTCAGTCCTACCCACTTGCAAGACCCAGCTTGGATAAGCAACCCTATCCACACATATTTCTTAAGCGTTCGGTAACAGAAGAATCATACGTTTACCGCCTCCAGCACAATAGAATCTCAATCCTGGCGTTTCTAAAACAAAAGCCCCCTCGAAAAAAAAAAGGAAATTCTCAAAACCCTCCCCTCTGTGCCCCGCAGAGAGAAGCCGCCACGAGGAGAGCTTGCTGGCGCTGGACGACAATGTGGATAAGCAGTCGGGAGGCGAGCAATTCCATGGACCAGCTGTTCAACGACCTAATCCAGGAGTGCAAGCACGCCGCGCCGGGCGCCCGGCTCTGCTACCTCCTGCGCTGCCGCCTCGAGAAGTGCAAGCCCGAGGACCGCAAGGAGCTCGTCAGCAGGACCAAGGACGGCTGCGCCCCGCTCTTCATCGCCTGCAAGCGGGGCAACGTCGAGGTCGTCGACTACCTGATCAAGGTCTGCCACGCGGACATCGAGCAGCGGGGCCTGTACGAGGTGCCGGACGAGCGCTCGGTCCACTGCGTCACGCCGCTCTGGTGCGCGGCGGTGTCCGGGAAGCTGCCCGTGCTCAAGTGTCTCATATCGCACGGGGCCAAGGTGAACGCCGTGTCCGACTCCGGATCCACGCCGGTCAGGTCCGCCTGCTTCATGACTCATCTCGGTGAGTGTGCGCGAGCTTTCTTTGTGCCGACGAGCGAGGCGGAAGGAGTGGCGTGGCGCTTGCTTTTCGTCGCTTTTCTTTTGGAGGGGGGGATTCGGGCTGCCAAGGTTGGTTTGCCGCTCGCGCGCGGCGGTATTGGTTTTCTGAGAAAATTTACGCGAAATAATATAACCAAAATAGGAGCCGCGCGGAACAACGGAGTGACAGCTGAATGGGTTGCGTGCGTTCGTTAATTTGAGCTCGAGGTATATTGCAAACTCGTATATTTTAAGACGTCGATGCGCAATTTTCCTTGGGAGGGAATGCCTTCGAATTGAGGTAGTGTCTGAATGTGATGTATTGGTTTAAACATTTTTGTTTTATTAATTTAGCCTTTGATAAGAGGGCAAAAATCTTTGAAAAATGTTCAAAAATCACAATTCAGAATTGTCTATTTATAAGGTTACATTTTGTCAATGAGTCATATCACTGAAACAATTCAAATTTCATTACTTTGTTGCGAAATGAAGTTGATTTATTTTAATTTTTCAAAGAATAAATTGCTAATTAAATATAATTTATTAAAGATAAATTAAAAGACTATCTGTTTTTATCAATGCTTCTTTATACTAAATCCGATTTGGCAAGTGCACAGTCCATGTAATAGTCTAATTATTTCAAGCATTCAGAATAAAATCGATCTAGAGCAATCCTTGGCTCAAGTGATTAAGGTATTGGTTTGTTTACCGCAAAATAAACGCCGGACTTTACTTTCCCAAGACAAGAAGGCTGCTCGAAGCCGCGAGATCCAAATTCGACCATCAATCCGAAATTTTCGGAGACATTTCAATAAAAATGTTGGACGGATCTTTCGGTGTCGAGAATCGAATTCGTTGACCGCAATCAGCCTGCAGAAAATACGTGTACCAAAATCTACTGATTGCAGTTATTATCCTGTCGCTAATACCCGAGAGGGAGATGCGACATTAAATAACTAAATAAGAAGAATCGATCTTTTTCTTAAATCTACCTCTGATAGCCGTATAAACTCAACACAAAGCTGACAGATAAAAAGTAGCGCTATCATCGGCTTAAGAGATTATCTGATTTATACGAATAATCATAATTCTTTATATAGCCAAACGTCCGAATGTTTTTTTAATTGACATTGATAAATCGCGCCTCTACTTACGCCAAGATTTTTGTGCCAAGGCAGGTCTAGGTCAACGTTTGAATGCCAATGTTATTGTGCTCTTCTCGTGTCGTAACGGTCTCTTTTTCTTTTTAAATAATACAGTGCTAAATTCTCGATCGATAACGAATCCCTATTCTTGTTTCAGACATAGTTTCTTATCTGGTGGAGAACGGAGCAGACATCCTGAAGACGAACTACAACGGCGGCACTTGTTTGATCAACTCAGTACAAAGCATCGAGCTCTGCACCTTCCTCCTTGAACACGGAGCGGACGTGAACGCCACGGACATACAGAATAAGACTGCCCTCCACTACGCGATTCAGGAGCACAGATTCGAGACGACGAAGCTGCTCCTGGACTACGACGCTAATCCCTTCCTCAAGTCCCGATACACCGATGACGCCCTGCAGACTGCGTGCCTCAAGGGCGCCACGCAAATTTTTGATTACTTGAGTAAGGATTATTTGATTGTAAATCAGGATCTACTGGCTGGGTGAAAATAGTTTCATAAATTGTTGGTAAACTGTGCGAAAGAATCGATTGGTATTTTACAAACATATGGAATTGTGTTCTTAAGTATTGTATGGCGCAGAAGTCGTATTTCATAAACATATTAACAAAAGTAATAGTAAGTTAAGACCAACAAAGCCGTTATTTTACTTCTTATCACACTTGCATTCAAAATAGTAAATTTGGAATTTTAATTCAAGAGTAAGTACAGGAGGTTTACTTTGTGTATTTTAAGCTTGCATATTTATGGTTAGCATTCTTTTGAATTACTACAAATTGCTTTAAAATATAAACATAGCAGCATTAATGTATATTGTTACACTTTTAAGAAACACCTCATGAAATTTAAACAATGAACTAGGAAGGGATTTGCGGAACTGTGAATAAACTCTTAAAACTACAATATTCTTTAAAAACGAGAATCGTTCCCGAAATAGTTGAAAAAATCAATAACTATAAAAAATTCTTTTATAATTCAAATTCTATTTGAATAGACCCCCAATAAAATACTTCAGATCAAATAAAAATACCCATCTATTTACGAAACGCTTTTTCAAATCGAAACCCACGACCTTTTCAGTCGAAAAGGTGAGTTATTCGCCAGAGCGACTGGCGGATGCGCATGAGCTCATCGGCTCGACGTTCTTCGACGAGCACAGCGACACGCAGACAGCCCTCAAGTACTGGCAGACGGCCCTGGCGATTCGCAACAGCAATGAAGAGAACGGCGCGCCGCTGCCGAAGAGGCCGGTGTATCCCAAGAGGGACAGCTTCAGGTACGTGACGGAATTCACGACCCTCGAGGAGCTCAACGCTATCATGCTCGACCTCGACGCGATACGCATTCAGTGTCTCCTCATCTGCGAGAGGATTCTTGGGCCCTACCACAAGGACACTCTCTTCAGGCTAATGTACAGAGGAGCGTCGTACGCCGACGCCTTACGGTACGTTGGAATTTTTCATTTAGCCGCCACTTCGGAAAGGCAATTTATGGAAGAAGGCTTTAAGAGTTAACCAAGTGGGATTGTATTATTTTCAAAAATACGAGGACTGCATTATTAAAGATAGACAATCTTGGGAAAATACAACTTACTTGCAATTAAAGTCGATATTACTGCACGCGGTTAGAAAATTAATGTTGCAATTTTGAAAAAGATTGAGCGCGACATAAAAGTTGCAAAATTATGGTCATTTGAAATAGTAGCTAATTGTATTCTTTTCTGACAATTTTGATGAATATTTATCACTTGCTCCTTTGTTTGTCTAAGCCACGTGTTTTTGAGCAGTATTTAGAATTCTTCAATTGACTATGAATCACGTCTAAATGGCAATTTTCATGAATTTCAACGAAGTTTAATAAAGTTACATAACATTTTTACTACTAAATAAAGTCAAACTAACTCGGCAATCTTTTTTAGGTATCAGTATTGTATAGATCTGTGGAGACGGGCTTTGGAAATCCGAGTGGACAAGGATTCCGTAAGTGCTTCCGTTTTTTACTTACAATGACTTAACACTTTGGGCATTGTAAAGTAGCATATTTTACAATTCTAGTACAATTTCTTTTAGTAATTCTTTTTTTGGCGAAAATTAGAAAACTTAAAAAAAGTAATTACTTTTTGCATTCATTTATTTCTATTAATAAACGTTTTATTTGCATTAAGTTTTAAATATTCAATGAAAAAAAGTATACTTTCAAATAAAGGTTAAATTAATGAATTGAAAAATTTTTTTCTTCCTTAAACAAGTGGTTATTTATCTTTTCAGATTTTGTATAGTGATACTTGCTTCACTGCACAAGCTCTCGTTCGGCTTATGGTCGACTTAAATGAGAAAACGATAGAATTAGACCACAACCGAGAGAAAGAAGAGCCGAGATTTTGCGACGTTGTAGCAATATTCAAGCTGCTCACCGGTCATCTCGTAGAAGCTAGACAATTACTTGAGGTAGTAAAGTGTTGCATTATAAACGTTAACTTATATACTAATTGTTATTTCGAAGTTATGACCTTTAAACTGCAAATTATTTTTGAAACCTGAAGAACAAAAAACAATTAAACTAGTAGATTAACTTTTAAGATGATTTTAAATGTTTTCTTTATTTTTAAAAAAATTGATTAATATAATTTCACTTTAAGTATCGTCCAGTGCATAAAAGGCAACGAGAGAGTTATGATCGGATTTTAAAGTGCGTCACGCACTTGATATATTTACTCGTGGAATCGGCAAAAACAAATGAGGAGAAAATGGAAATGAAACATTTGGTACACGATTTAGTAAGGCAGAATCCGAGATCGTCATCGACAGAAGATACTCTACTGCATCTTTGTGTATCAAGTTTAAATACAATTAATTCAAGTTATTTTACAGCTGATGATGTTCAAGTAAGTTATTTTGAAGATAAGGTAACTTTACCTATTATTAAAAGTTTCTATAAAATTAGGATCATTAATGAACATAAAAGTTAAAATGTTATAAAAATGTTTTCTCTCAATCAGAGTGCTAGAACTAAGCTTTTTTAATTTAAATGCTACTTTAAAACGAATTTTTTTTTCAAAAAAATTAACGTGAAACAGTTGTTAGAACTTTTTTAATTGTTTTTACATGACTTTGCTTATCATTACTATTTATATTGTAAATAATAATCCAACAACTACAAAAATACCATTATAATAAAATAAACAGCTTTTTTAAAAATGTTTAACTTGTAATTAAAAGAACAAGATAATTATTTAAAACAATTTATTTCATTAATATGTTGAGAAATTCTACAACCTCTGCACGACTTTAACGAAACATTAAAGAAAACATTTTGTATGCTTTCGCTTGATGTCGCAGTATTTGCACAAACTAAAAAACATTTTTTATCAACTGTTTTATCATACGACAAATTCTTGGAAGTGACGCTTAATAAGTTTTTTCGCTTTTTTCTACAAAATTATTTATTTACCTCCCCATATTTAATGACATTTTCTTCTTATTTAATTGTTAATCAGTGCAAACATAAATATTTAATTACATTACACGCAATTCTAATTTCAGAATATATTCCCTCATTTGGAAGTTGTAAAACTGCTTTTGGAATGTGGCGCACCTGTAAACGCCCGAAATGAATCTCGATCTACACCTTTACACGTAGCAAGCAATGTATATAATTTCCAAAATCCGGTAAGTTAGAATTAAACCTAATTATTAAAAATCCTTCAAATTAAGAAATGCCGATTTTTACTATCTAATTTATTTTTTAGCTGATCAAATTATTGTTAGACTACGGAGCACATTTAGACACGCCAAATAAGGCCGGCGATACACCAGCTCGATTAATATCTTTGAACTCTGTCAACAATATTAATCTTGTAAATTACACAACTCTTCAGTGCCATGCCGCTCAAGCTATCTGCAAGTATGGTCTCAAACTTAAATGCACGGAACTGCCTGCGACACTACATCACTTTCTCGAATACCACCGGGAATAATCATTAAATCTTTATAAAAATGTTTTAGCTTTGTTATAATGGCATTTTCCAAATTCAAGTTTTTAGTGTTCTATTGCGTCGAAACAATTAGCAATAGTTTAATTATTGATAAAGATTAATTGTTTTTTTTTACAATTGTAAATTCAAGTTCAAAATCTTCTTTTACGCTAAAAGAACGAATGATAAAGAACGAATGTACGAGAAAATGCGATGGAAATGTATAAAATAAGTAGTCCAAGTGAGTTATAACGATTATAAAACAGTCTCCAAATAGAAACAATGTAATTTTAGTCTAGATATGAGATAAAATTGATACTGCAGACAAAGGATTAAACTGGAATTACAGGGCTCTGCTAAAAAAAATGAAAATTATATCAGTTTATTTATTTCCGTAGAGTTTGACATTTAAACTTAACTCACCTGGACTAAACAAGCAATGCAAGGGGCAGAAAACTGTATATTTATCTTTAATTAAAAGAAAGGCTGCCGAATGTCGTAGAGCTTTTGATGAGATCTACACAAGTGATAACTAGTTAAATATATTAAATATATGAATGTCTTGTAACTTGTTAAAGTGAATGCGTTTCTTAGGCGCGAATGAGCGAAAATGCGAAAATGAAATAACAATGCCATGACACCAGCGAGATTACTTCTCATCGATGCTTCGCACACTTCCATGAAAAGTAATTTCTAGTGCGTTTTACAATACAATAATATCGTTTTAGCTATTAATATAATAACTGTTACTACAATAATAACATAATAATAATAAAAAGAATATCGTATAGCATATCTAATGAATCTTCACTTTTCAAATAATGTATATGTCATTCAGCATACAAGCATTGTCGTTTTTTCTAACCGGCGGTACAATGTAATATATATATATTATATATATACATATTCTTAAGCATCGGGGTTTATGGAGCCCAATACAATGAGGGAAGATTATTTCTTTAGTTAGATGATCAAAGATAAAAGGGGATAGGGAGTCCAGGCTCCATAAACTTCTTGAGTGGAAGCGAGATATCGTTATAGTAAAATAACCCGTCGGGCTCCGTAAGCCCCTATACATAAGTTTATATATATATACATACATATATATGTATATATACATTTTTTTACAGAGCTTCGTGGTAACCGACGGGTAATTCTCCATAAGACCCTCTCTCCCACCACCGGAAAATTATGGCGACCGGTTACCATAACTTTTTTATTGCTCTCACTCTTACTAAAGAAATATATTCCCTCCTTGTCTCCGGTTACCATAAAGCTCTATGATTAACGCTATACATACGCACGCGATCCTTCCTACATATATATACATATATATATGATTAAAATTACTTAAGTTGTTACAGGCCAAACTATATGATAATCATTTTCGTGATTAAAATAAAAATTTGTTTTAATAAGTCATTTCGTTTATAAATTACAAACTATATCATTTATTTCTAATGTGCACATTAAAATTGAATCAACATTTCTTATTCGTTTTTATTATTTAGCAAATTTGCTTTAAAATTTCAAAGTTTTAACATCAGTTATTAAGAATGTTTTATCGAAAAGTTTAATTATTACTTATTAGAGAAAAATTATAAGATATTGATGCTTGTTTCTGCTTCCAAAATATTTCATCTCTAATTGAAAATGTATATTTTAATAAATTTTAAGATAAATATTCAAGTATAAGAACTTTCTCTGGAAATTCGTATTTTAAAAAATAAAGAGATGTGTCATAACTTAATCTTGAATTTTTTTAATTACAAATTCTCCCAACATATACTTATTACAAACACTCAAAATCTATTTATCGTAAGATTAAAAACATTTTACTAGCAATTAATAATTTTAAAACCCACAAGAAATAATTCAGGCTTTCTCGCTTTTGGATTTAGTTTTGTTAAATTAAGTATATTTTATATAAAGAAATAATTAAAACGTTTACTCTGAGCAATAATTTTACAACGTAAACATCACATTTTATTGCAAGCTTAAAGTATAAAACGTACAAAAGAAGCCTAAAAATATTGCAACCTTACTGCTTATTGAATCGGCGCCACTTTTGGAGTAGGCGTCGACTACGTGTATCTTCCACCCCATATTAGCGTGGGTAAACGAATTATAATACACAATATCAGGCCACGTAGAATTTGGTGTTACTTCTAAAATTCCGGCATCTCCTGAAAGTTATATATATGACTATTATAGTTAATATGAAATGAACTTAACTTATTTGTTATTTGTTATTCAACCACCGAATTAGCTTGTTCCGAAAACGTCTATCAATCTCATTGGTATCGATGCAAACAAACTTTAAAAACAAAACCATATCACCAACCTGGTTCGCAAGAATGAATTAACGTCCTGTTAAATTTCTTGAAGGAGGGGAAATCGTCGTCAAGCCTTCTATCGCGATTATTATGTTTACTTAAGCAAAGAGGTCCAACTGAAATGCAACAATAATTTTTCAATATTCATTCCGTTTCGGCCGCGTGAAAAAAATCTCCATCAGACCAGATCCGAGACCCGCTCGCGAGTCTGAAATTTCAAAAGCTCACCGGCAGTCGGTCGGGGCCGTCCTCTCCTCGTGAACTCGACGCCGGCGAGGACTCGAACGCGGCTCTGAGCGACGTCGCTGAGCCGGTCGTAGCCGCCGTGCGGCTCGTCGGTGATGATCAGCGGGTGGTAGAGGTTCGGACTGTGAGGATTGTTGCCGCCGAGGACGCGGAAGCTGTAGGTCAGACCGCGACGCAGGTACAGCTCCGGCACCAGCTGGCCGTTGATGTACCAAGCGAGGCCATTCGTTGTTTGGCCTGGAGGGACATGTGATTTTATGTCTGTATAAGAGACTTCTCATTTTTTACAGCAAGCTTTGAAGAAGTTAAAATGTCACGTTACGCAAATTCTTTACGGCACGTCGTGTCATGTTATTGGAGAAATACACGTTTTTTTCTTTTTTCTTTTTTAATAATTATCAATTTGTACGTCTTAGTTGTTTCTAAGCTAAATAAAAAAATTAGCTTTTCAACGCTACTCCTTCAGTGAACATTACAAACAGCGAATAAATTACCAGTAATAGCTTGATAGCCTCTTTTTCCACCAGACGGTCCTATACTTGCTTTAAAAGTCCTGATGCTTCTGTCAAATATTTCTTCCTTCTCCCATGGTTCCCTACAATAAACCAAACGACCATTAAACGGGAATAATATATTTCTCTAAAATATATATAGAATTTATATATCTTTTGTGAAATATTAGAAAATTTTCGAGGAGAATGGCCGACCTGAGTTTCGCGTCGTTGGCCGTGAAATCCATGCAGGTATTTTCAGGCTCCGAGCGTCCTAATTCAAGCTTTAAATTACTCTTTGGATAAATATCATGGAAGTTGGGCTCGTGATTCTCGTCCAGTCTTCCAAGCGCCCAGATTACATACACCGGCTTGTCCGTAGGATAGTCTTTGTCTCCTGAGTCAGCTGTTAAACGGCAAATTTTAAATGTTCACGCAAGATTTATTCGACTAGTTATACTTCACGTAGACTCACAAGAAATCAGTGTTCTCCTATACGTGACAACGGTTATTCCGTTTTCTCTCGAAGAGGTATAGAGTTGATTGCTGTCTAAGCCGCCTACAAGCTCATCCTTGCACACACCCTTGTATTGGCCAAGTACTTTTGCGCACTGCGAGCGAATGCAGAGGTTAATTTGAAATGTTCTCTCGAGCCGCGTCTGGCCGAACATTAAGAAGAGAAAGAAAAACGAAACAGGCCGCTTACCGGTGCTTTGGCCGTAATATTGTAGTCGTTAGCGTAGCCTCTGGCACCGTCCATGTAAGCGACGGTCACGTCGGCGCCTTCCATTTGACTTTTCTCTTGCGAGCCAGAGAGACCGAACGCCATGTACTCGGTTTCCGCTGCGATAAGAATACAAAATTCATTTCGTAATGCGAGCAGGCTTTTCTTCGATTAGAAAGTGGGTTTGAAGAAGCCTTTTTTTCATGCATCAATGTAGCTTCTTACGTTATTATTAGAGTTTTCATATAAATTAAAGTTCAGTTACTGGGAGAGAAGCGTCTAAATATACAAGGCTCCATCGATACTTACAGACTTGACCCGCAAGTTGGATTGTTATTTGAGGTCCGAAAATTTCCCACCCTATTTGAAATCTTTTGTGCAGCTGTACGCAATTTGGCATTGATTTAGAATGCTTGATCACCTGGAGATTTTAATTGTCCAAGCTTTAGTTACTCCGAAATTTAAAGATCATTCGAAATTTCGCTCGACTCACCTTGACAAGAGACGGAGGTACGTTCAGCCCGTCCGGAATGATGACGGAACCGAAATTGGTCTTTGACTTGACATCGTAAATACTGAGCCAGTCGATATTAAAAACTGTCATTTCCCCGGGTAGCTGAATTATCACATCGTCATTTTTATACTTGCGAAGTGGATCCAAGCTGTAACAAACGAGTCACATTTCTTTCGTAACCATCGAATCAAATCAATAATGGCAAATAAAGAATTATCGTAC
>JAWWEM010000054.1:14260588-14293287 GCA_035582935.1 Ormyrus thymus | reverse complement strand
TCAAAGTCTCGCTTAATCCAAGAAATTTTAATCGCCACTCGCATCAAGAAAGATTAACCCTTCTCCAAAAAAGCAATTTCACCATCATCGGCCCGCGAACCATTTAAAGAATTCTGAGTCACCGATGACTCAGTCCCCCGAATCTCGTCCTCCAAACCACCGAGACCGCCTTCCCAAAAAATCATCGCCACCGTCGTCATCGATCGTCCTACTCACTATCCGAACTCGTCGGGGACCTTGGTCCCCTTGGCCGAGGGCCTGGATCCCTGTCCCACCCAGAAGTACGCCTCCTCCCCCAGTCCGTCGTAGGTCAGCTGGGGCACGCTGATGGTCTTGGCGTCGACGATGACGATCGGCTCGGAGGAGACGTTGTGCGAGGACTTGGTCAGCTGGGAGATGCGCTGCGGCGCCGGCGGATCGAACTCCTCGGGGACGTAGATGTCGCCGAACGTGTTCTGGGAACGGAGGCGTCGAGCAATGTTAAAAAAATGTCACGACTGGCGGCGTCGCGCGACCGTTGCAGGAAGCGAAGGAGGCGAGGTCGTTACCTGAGTGGATAGATCGTAAACTGCGAACCACTTGATGTCCGTGATTTTCTTGTTGTCCGGCAGCGTCAGAGTGAAGTCCTTGTTGTGGTATCGGACGAGAACGTTCGTTCTGAAACAAAGAGCGCACCGCTCGAGCCCCTGTTTTTGTCCAAGCCTACATCTCGCGCGGAATGAGAAGGCCCCGAACGAACTCACTTGCCGTACTCGTCGGGAACGATGAAGCCCTGGGGCCCGGGTCGGTTCGAGGCTCCGGCCCAGAAGAAGGTGTCGGCCCCGTTGCCGTCGTAGCTGAAGGCCGTGAGCAGGAGGGTGTACTCGTCGACCGCGTAGACGTCCCCGGACACCTGGTGGTGGTAGACGTTCAGCTTGCCGAGATACTTGCCCTTGTACTCCTCGTCCTCCTGGGCGTTCGCTGGGGAGGGAACGCGAGAGCGAGGGGGGTTAATTGACGGGCGCGGAAAGTGCGTCGGTCATGAAATTGTTATTTGCTGGGTCGTTGGGAACTGGGAAGTGAGGATGACTGGGTGGAAGTGTCGGTGAATCATCGAGCGGGCAAAAAGGTGGATTGATTATTATTTGTCGAGGAAAGCCTTCGGTTTAATATTCACTCGGAGTTGCTACAAGTGATGATTTCATATTTTTTATAACTTTTTTAATGCTACGAAGGCCGAAAATTAACTTGCGCGTTAATGCCCAATTTTACAGCTGGAAATCGGCGCGTAATTAGATCGTAAACCATTGAACGTTTGTTCTTTTTTCGCCTCTCTTGTACACGTTGCAGTCGTCCGCGCGATGATGCATACCTCCGTTCAAGTGTGAGTTAGAAAGTCAGTTTTCTTTTCTGCTTCTAATTGTTATTTGCCGCGCAAACTAAAAAAAAAATTAGGTTGTTCACTTTGCTCGTACGCACCAGTAGACGGAAGAGTTTCACAGTTACTTCGACTTTCGGCTGTGCTATCGCCTTTCCGAAATCTCGATACTTCAAATCTCGAGTGTGCTTTTGTTAAATACAGAAAAGAGCGTCTTTTTAATAATTAACAAACCGATACCACCTTGAGTGCCTTCCGAGATGAAAGAGATAAGCGGGCAAATTATCTTATCACTCGAGAGTTTGAAAATCAGTCAGACCGTTTCGCCGTTCTGCGCCCACTTTAAGCCTCAGCCCCGAGACAGACAAGCCGCTAATTATTAATATCAATCCACCTGCAGAGCGGGCGGCTCTGCATCGAGTCCGCCGAAAAAGAAAGAAGCAAAAACCGTACCGTTCCGAGTCCCAGCGAGAAGCAGGGCGATCGGCAGCGCGAGCGGCCACAGGAGGCGACACGTTTCGGCGACAGCTGTCATGGCTGTATCATCGCGGCTCGGCGCTCGTCGTCTCCAGCCGCATTATTTTCCCCCCCGGGGGTCCAGGCGATGCGGCGGCGTGTGCCTCTGACGGTATCCCCTCGCTCCTGGAACGTCCTCGTCGGGGGCCTGGAAAGCGGCGCACTGGCCCGAGTCCGCTGCTCCCGACGGCGGAATCGAGGACCGCCGCCTGGTGGGGGGAGAGAGAAAGGCCTTGGAATTTCCTTTGGGCATGATGACGGAGCGAGCGAGCGAGCTCCTTGGGCCTCGGCTCGAGCTGGAGAAAGTCGGCGGATCGGCGGAGGGGGGAGGCTTGCCGCCGCCGCTGCTGCTGCCGCTGCTGATGGATTTCTTTGGTACCAGAGGATTATTTTGTTGGCGGAAGATTTTTTTGTCGAAAGGAGGAAGGAGCTCGTGGCGAGTTTGGGAATTTGTTGGAGGTGGGATGAGGGGACGAGCGGAAGCGCAATGCCAGACGGGTGAATGCGTTGTTCTTGGATGCTTGATGAGTATGGAGAAAAGTAGGAATGAACTTCTTTTTTTCTCTGTCGACAATTACTAACTTAATGAGGAACTTCTGCCCACAATTATTATTAGATTAAAAATATAGTTTTTGCGTTAATTATTATATCGAAGCGAAATGATCTTGTCGGATTGGAAAATCTTGATAAATTTTTCGACCTGAAAGAACATTTTTTACTGACTTCGTTTTATTAGGGCGTTTATTCAGAGTTTCTATGAAACTATCAGAAAATAGATGTAGAATAGTAAAAGGTAACTATTGACACGATTCTTACTGGAGCAAAATAAAAATTTATTTTTAAAACAAATTATTTATTTTGATGTGAAGGACTTGGCACTTTAAAAATTGCCTGCCATTTAAACGAAAGAAGCGAAACATTCAGACGGAAAAAAAACTAGCATTTTCTCAACCTTGTGCTCTTTTGAAAAATACCAAGATTGCAATTCCATTAGTATTTAACCTAATTTAACTTTCCATAATAATATATAATCTACTCTAATATTATGTTAATCTAATCTCATATTACATTACATTAATCCGCGTATAAGTTAAAGCTATATATATGCATCAAGAAAAAAAGCACATAATTTCGCCTCTTACTAATTCCCCTGCCTATCCCCGCCATTTTCACTTCAGAATCTCAATATGTCAGCATCGACTACATTTTCGTAAGTATATCCCTTAGCAACGCAATTTAACGATGAAATCGATAAAAAGCGCGCCAGAAAAGTTCGGTCAGTAGAGCGCGGCTCGCTCCACCCGCCGCTATTACGATCTTTTTTACGATCTTTTCGCTCGGCGATTTTCGTCCTGTTCTCTGATGAAATATGGTGCCGTCGCCGGAGGAGGACCTCATGCGGATGCTCAGGTTCGAGCCGCAGAGGAAGATTCGGGAGTTCATAAATAACAAGTAAGCCTCGGGAAAATCGATTATTTGCCTTTTTAGATAATCGCGCGGACAAGCTAACGTATTTAAAGTGCACCTATAAGCTGTAATATTTAAACGCTCCAACATTATCACCGCTTAATCTCCAAATTTCCAAGTAAAAGAAAAACCGCATCGGAATCCCAAGAGCCTCCATCTCGAATCAAAACAGTCGCGACCCGCACTAACGTCCCCCCCCCCCCCCCCCAAAAAAACCATCAGCCCGTCGATGGACCTGCACTACCCGACGAGGAGGCTGACGAGCCCGCTGACCGCGGCGATCGACCGCTCGGACCCGGCGATACTGGCGATGCTGATCGACAAGGTGCCGGCGAACCTGGACGGGACGCTGACGCAGCCGTGCGGCAGGACCGGCCTCATGCACGCCGCCCGCTGCGCCAAGAGCCCCGAGGTCCTGCGCGTGCTGATCAGGAAGGGCGCCGACCCCGCCAGGACCGACGCGTGAGTCTGGCCCGTCGTCGAGCTGCGGCGGCTCTGTGCTCTTTGCGACGTGCTTGCGGTTTTTCGTGCGTTCCAGGCGCGGGTGGAACTGCCTCTTCTACGCGGTGATCGGCAAGCGGCTGATGAATCTGGACGCGCTGCTGGAGAGCGAGGTGCCGATCGAGTCGAGGGACTGCGAGGGCCGGACGCCGCTCATGATTTCCGGTAATTGTACAGGGTGCAGCTTTTCTGCACCTGCTTACACGCCGTAGCTCCGAGTTCGCGATGTGCTTGTTTGCGTTGAATATTGCAAAGAAACAGATGAAAATACATTCGTGAAATCTGAAAATTTACAGTCTACTTGTCCAGCTTCCAAGTGTTCAAACACCTCCTCGAACGAGGAGCCAGCACGGATGCTCGCGACGACAATGGCCTCAGCCCTCTGCAGCTGGCGATCTTGTGGAGAAAGAGAGAGCACGTGATGGAGCTGATGGAGAGAAATCCGGATTACGATCATCGGACGCCGTTCGCCAAAGCGACGACGCGGCAAATCCTGGTGGAGCTGATGGCGGATATTCTACCGGTCAAAAGGAGCTCCTACTACGACGAGTGCGAAAACGATGATTATTAATCGGCTCGGCGGTCTTTTGTTGTAGTTGTGGATGAATCGTTAATGTTTGAATAAATGGATTTACTGCACGTGAAAGTTTTTAATATTCATTTTCTTTAATACTTCGGAGAAAATTTTTGTAGATTCACAGCATTAAAGTACACAAATCGGGATGATTTTTCAAGTTTTCTTCGATCCATTCGTCGAACCGTCGCACCGTTTCATCGGACATAGCTTCTTTCCACTGGCCGACGTTGCCGTTTCTCATAAAATTACCCTCGGGTACTGAATCTCCAAACAGATTTTGACTCTTTAAGAATGCGACGCTTTTTTCACGATTCACCGCCGGATTATTTTTCATTTTACTAAAATGCAAGTGATCCGTCAACAAATCAATTTGTTCCTCGGTTAAATTTTTACCCAAAAATGCGCTCGTTTTTCTTACTATTGAGGGCAGATCCTGAAATAAAATTATTCTAAACTTCATTATATCACCTTTATCAAGTATTGAAGAGGCATAAAAATCTTAAAACCATAATCAATTTTTACCGCTTTCATGTCCTCAAATCTCAAAAAGAGCAGGTTCTCCGCATTCCTTTTCTCCCAGAAGCCAATAACTTGATTCCAATACGGTGCAAAAACAACTAAATTTAAAAAAAAAATCCATCAACCACTGCATTTTCTTTGAAAAAAAAAAAAAAAAATCAAAATTCATTACCCCTGTCCCCGAGAAAGAGTTCGCAGAACTGCTCGAAAGTCCCGCAGTAGCCCTCGAGCAGCTTCGAATGGTGGTAGTACGAGACGCAGACGTCCTTGGGATTCCTGGCGACGTAGACGATCTTGGGCCTCCTCTCGCCGGTCCTGATCCGGCGAGGGAGCAGGTGGAAGGGCAAGTGGCACTTGATGTGCCTGGGCCTGGGCATCGTCGCGCAGTACTCGACGCTCCTCGCAAACCATACCGGCAGCTCCGCGGCGGCGGCGGGCTCCCGAAGGGCCAGTCGAACTGCGGCGCCCATCGCTTGGAATCTGCGCATTGAGAGCTTGGATTATTGGAGCGGATTTTGTAACGCGGAATTTACGCGGCAATTATGAATGACAGGGGGCATAGAAAGGACGTTGCTGCCAATTTATATGTATGGTAATTCATAAATCGTAGCAGGCACGATCTTAGCACCAGAGCGACCAACAGTGTAATAACTTGAAGCTAAGTCCAGCCTCCACGTATAAAAAGAATTAAGATCATTTTTAACCCGCGCATAACAAATTTTACAACGTCGGCCGAAATCGTTGCAAATAAAAGAAGATTCGCAAATTATTGCTCTTCTTGGAAAGAATAGGAACTTACTCTATAAAAGGAAACCGTTTGTTATTGTCCACCTTAGCACTTTCCAAGTCGACATTGTGCGTGATGCCCCACACCATTTCTTGTGTCCAAGTAGTACCTGCAATTAACCGCATTCAAAACCAAGATTAAATTACTATTTTATTTTTTTTTTTAATATTTAACCAATCATTTTTTTAAGAAAAGATTTAAATTAACTGTGGGGCTTCAAGTCATGGAAATAGATAAGTTTCATGTTTTTATTTTTGGCGGAATTAACAGCAAGCGCAGATCAAGACTATCTTTTTTTCCTTTCAGCAATAGATCTCTTTATGATTTACCTGATTTTGGAAAACTGCACACCCATAGGTCGTCGTCGAAAACTTGGAAATTTTCCACTGCGTCGGCGATGCTTTTATATTCTTCAGGCAGGAACACATTGTCAACTTTCACGAATTTCGTTCGAACTTTTTCTTTGAAGGATTCAACGGCAAGACGGTCTAAATCGTTATACATTCTTTTAAACTTCTAAAGTAACAAGAGTTATTACAATATTGATTGCTATTGCAGCTCTTGAAAGCATTAGATAATGTAAATTTGTCAACTGGCAATAATTTATTTTAAAAATTAAGAAAGTCATTGTAATTAGTTTATTTAATTATCCCACGTGGTTAGGTAAATTACTAAAAATTGGCGTCTGACCGCGATTAGAAAACTTGTCCTTTTATTATTATCGCTACGTTTTAATTGTCATAATAATAACCCCTATTGAAAAAGTCCGATAAAACCTTATAAGGACCTGGTAAAATTGGTGCAAATGCACACATATAACCCGATACCGGTATCGGGTTATATGTGTGTATTTGCACCATTTTACCAGGTTTTTCCGACAGGGACGTCTTCCATTATTTTTATAAATTTAAAAATTTAAAGTAAAAAATCGGGATGGATGTTCAAATTTTCTTCATCCCATTTATCGAACCGTTGCCCCATTTCGTCGCACACAGCCTTCTTCCACTATTCGTATTTCTTATAAATATACCCGCAGGTTCTGAATCTCCAAAAGTATTTTTACTTTTTATAAGATCAATCCAATGGTACTTTTACACGATTCGCCGGTGGATTTTCATTTGATTAAAATTCAAGTGATCCGTCAACGATTCAATTTGCTAGTATTACATTGGTAGTGCAAATTCTTCAATTAACAGTAATTTATTCTAAAAATGAAGAATTCCAATTCAATTAGATATTTTATTTATCATACTTGAGTAGATAAATTCATAAAATTGGCGCTTGAACGCGATTAGAAAACGTGTCCTTTTATTATCATAGTTATGTTTTAATTGTCATAATAATAACGTCTTCCATTACTTTTATAAATTTAAAAAATTAAGTTCAAAATCGGGATGGATTTTCAAATTCTCTTCATCCCATTTATCGAACCGTTCGGCGTTGCCGTTTCTTATAAAATTACCTGCAGCTTCTGAATTTTCAAGGGCATTTTTACTTCCTACGATCAATGCAACGGTTCTGTCACTATTCACCGATGGATTGTTCAATCAATTGATGATTATGTATCAAAGCAATTTGTTCCTTGGTTAAATTTTTACCTTAAATACGCGGTTGCCCTTCTAAGTACCGAAGGCAGATCCTGAAAGAAAATAATTCTAAGCTTTATCACCTTTATTAAATAGATCTCGCGATAAACATATGTATCGATCGGTGATCGATGTACGAACTCATAAACAAAAGTATTAAATTTTGGTCGTAATAACGATGGGCATTTCAAATTGTATCGCTCAATTCTCTGGAGCAATGGAAAGTTCGCACTAGGAAAGATAAGTATCCTTATCGTCTCCCTCCAATGCATCGTGAAATATTCGCAAATCGCGAAAGCAGTAATTCAGGAATATCAGATAAACTGACTTTATAAGAGGGGTCGTGACAATTATTAATTCAGTCGGGACGAATTTCTGCACATTTATTTATTAAATGTGAATTATTTGTGCTTCATCTGCAATATATTCAGTGAGTAGCGAAGTCCTTTTGTCGAAATCTGAAATCTTTATAACATGCATTTTTCTGCTGTTCGGGGGCTCAGTGCATTCTTTGAGTATATTACAAAATGAAGCATTTGATTTGCAATGAAAAGAATTTTTCAATGGAAGCTGGTTTTTATTCCAATTAAATAATAATAAAACCAATAGTAAACAATTGTGTGAAAATCATAATTTTTAATTTAGAAGTCTAAAAAATGAACGACGACTTGGACCGCCTTGCCGTTGAAACCTTAAACGAAAAAGTTCGAACAAAATTCGTGAGAGTCGACAATGTCTTCTTGACCGAAGAATATAAAAGCATCGCCGAGGCAGTGGAAAATTTCCAAGTTTTCGACGACGACGTGTGGGTGTGCAGTTTTCAAAAATCAGGTAAACTACGGTAATATAGATTACGTCAGTATAGAGAAAGATTATCTGCATCGGTGTTTTCAACTTTTGCAAAAAAAATCAACTTTATCTGTTTTCAAGTGATGCACTAACTTATTTCCAGTTAAATATTTTCTTGTAAATTCTTTATTAAATATAATAGAACCAGTAATATTAGTATTTATTAGAATTTTTCTAAAATTATGTATATGTATATATTTTTAGGGCTGCTAACTATGCCCAGATATTTTAACATTTGAATCTATCCGAATTTCGAGTATCCGAGTTTTTCAAATACTTGAAAATCTGGATCCGGTCGGCAGACCCATATTTTTTTGGTTTTTTACCCTGATGGCTTATTACAGGCACTACTTGGACCCAAGAAATGGTGTGGGGCATCATGCACAATGTTAATTTAGAAAGTGCCAAAGGCAGCATTAACGACAGATTCCCTTTTCTAGAGTACGTTTTCAACGTTTTCTTATAATGTTTATTTAAATAACCGCCGAAACCGATGAAAATCTAATTTAGCTACTAAAAAATAATCGTCAATCCAAAAGAGCGCACTTCGCAATCTGTCCCGAAATTCAGATTCACAGGAACGATAACCACCGCTCGACTGGCGCTTCGGGACCCCGCCGTCGCCGCCGAGTCGCCGGAATGGGTGACGAGGAGCGTCGAGTACTGCGCGACGATGCCCAGGCCCAGGCACATCAAGTGCCACTTGCCCTTCCACCTGCTCCCTCGGCGGATCAGGACCGGCGAGAGGAGGCCCAAGATCGTCTACGTCGCCAGGAATCCCAAGGACGTCTGCGTCTCGTTCTACCATCACTCGAAGCTGCTCGAGGGCTACTGCGGAAATTTCGAGCAGTTCTGCGAACTCTTTCTCGGGGACAGGGGTAATGAATTTTGGATTCTGGCTTAAAGGGGACGCAGCGGCTGACGGATTTTTTTTTTCATTTAGTTAATTACGGACCGTATTGGAATCACGTTCTTGGCTTCTGGGAGAGGAGGAGTGCGGGAAACCTGCTGCTTTTGAGGTTCGAGGACATGAAAACGGTAAAAACTGGTTTATGCTTTTGATAATTTTAAACTATTAGCATTTAATGAAGGTGATAAAGCTCGGAACAATTTTATTTCAGGATCTGCCCTCGGTAGTAAGAAGAGCAGCCGCCTTTTTGGACAGGAGCTTGACCGAGGAGCAAATTGATTTGTTGACGGATCACTTGAATTTTAGTAAAATGAAAGATAACCCGTCGGTGAATCGCGAAAGGACCATTGCATTCCTAAGAAGTAAAGTTACCGTGAGAGACTCGGAGCCTGCGGGTAAATTTATAAGAAACGGCAACGTTGACCAGTGGAAGGGGGCAATGTCTGACAAAATGGTACGACGATTTGATAAGTGGATTGAGGAAAATTTGAAAAATCACCCCGATTTAGCACTGTAATTTCTGAAATTTGTATTAGTCATAAATTAAGCTGTATCGTCAAGATTTTGATATGTATATACGTATAAAAATACGTATGAAAAGTATTACGTTTGTAATAAAGTATTAGAGAAAATATAATAAAATCAATTAATTCATATCCAGTCAGTTCTATTAAGATTTGTGAAGTTGTTACTGAATGAAGATACTATACATTAATATTATTCATTATATATGTATATATATATATTATTATGAACATTTATAATACTAATAGATTTTGAAAATTGTGTTTGTATAGATTTATACTCTAAATTAGTTATCAGTTAGATAATATATTTTTCTCCATAAATAAGTTTTCTAAATTTTTATAAAAAAGACATTTTTGTAGCCGTGAAAACGTACAAACAATAATATAATAAAAGAAGATGTCACCCAATCGCGTCAAAACGTCAATTTTATAAATTTGTCTTCTCGAACGTTGTAAATAAAATGCCTGAACACAATGGCATTTTTCATCTTTGACACAAAGTTACACCGTTGCCTTGAAAAAGAATTACGCCCCGCAGTGGCATTACGACGATTATCTGATTATTATCCGACGGCCCGAGGTCCTCAGGTGGTCAAGTTCACGAGCCGCACGCCCGTGGCGCGAAGAACGCAAAAATCAGAGATAAAGCCTGCGCGCAATGACAGCGTTAAGTAATTGAGCCAGATGCAGATCGCAAGCTCGGGGTGATTCAGTAATAATTAGAATTTTAATTAAAATTTACAACATGATTAGCGCGCTATTCCATTTAATCGACGCCGCTTGATTTGCGATATCTTTCAATCTAAAAATAAAAAAAGAAAGTAATGGTATCTGACGATCGAGGAATCGTTTAAAAAATGAGTCTGAACGTTTTCAATTTTCTGTAATTGACATTTTGAACTTGTACAAATTTAAATCATTCCATTTTTATTAGTAAATTAAAAAACTTTCTATAGTTCGTCAAAACTGATGCTCTCCGCGACTCATGTAATCAGGCTGTAGTCGTAAACTTTTTGTTATGCACTTGCAAAAAACATCGAAGCCGAGAAAACAAGTCGCGAATTAAATTTGACTACTCTGCCCCTGTTGCTGCATTTAATTGTTCCCGCACTTCAAGCTGTTTATTTAGGATTATTCCATGCGTTAAAGAGATAATCTTCTTACTGATGACATATTTTCCTTGTTATTCAAAGCAATAACATTACTAATTTAAAAAGTTTGCGTATTTTGTGGAAATGCGATTGGAGTATAAAACGAAATTGAAAATAAGTGTCATTTTCATTTTGAAATTTATTTTATTATTTAAAATGATCGTTTGATTTTCATAACAAATATATTATAGTGTATGTACAATTACTATTAACGTAATTAAAATACTAGTAAAAGTGTTACACAATTACAAAATATCTCCAAAAACTGAAGTAAAAATCTACAATTCAAGATCAGTGTCTTTTAAATTCTCCTCAGTCCATTTATCGAATCGCTCGATAACGTCATTAGTCATCTTCTCTTTCCATTGATTAACTTTTCCACTCCTTATAAACTTTCCGTCGTTTCCCTCGACTATGTTAAACTTCTTGGTTAATGCAATAACCTCTTCGTAATTGACGGCCTTGTTGCCTTTCATGCTCTCGAAGCTCAGGTGGTCGGCCAAAATTTCGACCTCGTTGTCGCTCATCGGCTTGCCCAGGAAATTGGCGACTTTTCTTATAATAGACGGTAGGTCCTAAAAACGACAGGCGTTGATTTAATACACTTAATGACTCGGAAGCTTCTGCTTTCGAAACTCACGGCTTTCATGTCTTCGTACTTGATGAAGAGAATGTTGCCTCGGTCTCTTCTCTCCCAATAGCTGAGGACATTTTTCCAGAACGGCGCGAAGCAAACTGTCGACAACGGAAACGAGAATGAGAAAATGCACCCTCAAAGACTCTTTGTGAATGTAAGCCAGCGTCTTAATTAAACTGCATTTCCGCCACCAACAGAAGTTCCGGCAGAACCCTTGCTCTCTAAAATCGAAACCCCCCGAAGCCGGCCCCTGGCCCAAAAACTCACGCTTGCCGCCGAGGAACAGGCTGCAGAACTCGTCGAAGTCGCCCCGGTATCCCTCGATCAGCTTGCAGTGGTGGTAGTAGGAGATGCAGGCGTCCTTGGGGTTGCGGGCGACGTAGACGATCCTGGGCCTGCGCTCGCCGCTGCGAATCTGCCTGGGCAGGAGGTCGTAGGGCAGGTGGGTCTTGATGAAGCGGGGACTCGGCAGGCCGCCGATGTAGCCGACGCTGTCGAGGACCGCGTCGGACAGGCTCAGCTCCGGGTGCTTCGGCAGCACGGTGCGGTAGTCGAAGAGGGGCGCGTGGCTGCGGGGAGAGCGAAGGTGCGTGTTTCGTGAGAGAGGCGAGAGCGCTTTTTGGGGCGGAGGGGCGAGGGGAGGCGTGAGAACTTACTCGAGGAAGGGAAATCTTTCGTAGAGGAGCGTTTTGGCCCCTTCGAAGTCCAGATTGTTGGCGATGCACCAGACCATTTCTTGGGTCCAAGTGGTTCCTGCGGAGTTGGAAGGCAATGTAATGTTGATACGAAAATAAAGTGCTTATCTTTGACGAGCGTCAAAGGGTAAGATAGAAAATGGAATGTGAATTTTTGTCAATTTCTATTTTATTATTAATCGGGAAGTAGCTTGGATTATTTACCTGTTTTGGGGAAACTGCAGACCCAAACGTCATCGTCTCGCACCTCCATATTCTCGATCGAGTTCGCGAATTTCGAAAAATACTCTGGCAGACAAACGCCATCGATATAAATGTATCCGGTGCGCAACTCGTTAGTGAACTTTTCCGTCAAGAGACGCTTCAAATCTTCGTCGGCAGAGCCGACTTGTGGAGCCATTTTAGCACTGCAGAGACTTACAAGTAACAAGCCCGCTATACTTTTGATCACACTTTAAATAGAAAAAAAAAAATAAGCCTTCTACAAAGATTATTTATAATGATCGTTTATCCTGGCAGACAAAACCGAGCTCCCCGCAAAGTCGAGCCAAAGCATATGGAAACCTCGAGCAGCCACTCTTCCGTACCCACCACTCGCGTCACCCGACCAGCTCGCTATCCCGGGAAACTCCTCGCGAGATCCTTTTATACGACGGCCGGGTAATAAAGGCTCCGGCTAAGTGCCCGGTGTGTTTTGCGTTCAAAGCCACTGGAGCAAGGTCAAGAGTCGAGCGGTTTTTTCTCCCGCGCGGCGGAGCGCTCTGTTTTACTGCGCGGACCTTCGGCTTCCTTTTTTCTTTTTGTTTTCTTTTTTCTTTCCTGCGCGCTTTTTGCGGGCAGCTGGCCTGGTGCTTTTGACGATTTTCACGCGCCCGAGACGCGGCGGCCGTTCAACTTGGCAAGCGGGAGAGCGATCCTGTACAGTCATCGCTTTTGATGTTTATGTAATTGCAGGCGCTGCTGTGATGGCTTGCGGTTGGCGGGATTGTGAATTTTGCGGCGAAGCGAAAAGTGCACGGAGTTTGTAAGAGATTCGTGCGGAATCGGAAATTTTTTTTCAAGACGATTGTATAGTTTTTAGTATTTTAGGAAGAAGTGAGTTTATGGGCATATTTTCTAAAAGTGTCATTAAAATCGCTAAATTATATCGTAATTTATTCTTTCAACCAATTTTCCACTAAAAATGTGTAGTTAAAAGAAATTAAATTATTTTAAGAAGAGGGTATCTCTAAAATAAAGAGTGCTTATTAAATTAAATAATTTCAGAAGAAAAGTTTTTCTACGATGCTCAAACTATAGCAATATAAAATAGTCTCCTGTAGATTTCCTTTGCCGAAGACGCGGTTTTGCAGCCTAGCGGATAACTCCACCAAGCCTTGCGGCATTAAGGATATTAACGGATGTTGATTTTAATTACAAGTATATCGTGATGTTACGCAGACTAAAGCTCTTTCGAATTTTGTACTGACGATGTCTTTCCTTGCCTTATGCATAGATGATTTTAAGCAGAGTGGTGGTGTTTACACATTATGCTTATTTTGCAGCTGCAGCATAATGAAGTAACCCCTGTTGAAAATGTCATAAAAACCGATAAAATTGGGTCCGTTTAATGGGTCTTAATGTGTGTATTTGGACCCGGAATGACCTCGTTTTATCAGTTTTTATACATTCTTTGTAATAGTAACGTTTGACATCGAAATTTAGTTTGTAATCTTTATGGTTTAGCACAGTCTTTTTTATTTAAAATAATTAAAAAATACCTCTTAAGACATAACATCATAAAATACTTAACCGGTACTTACGTCAAGATTGCACTTAACTATAATTAATTATAATTTATCTGGCGCGTAAATTTTTAATATATTAAATTAGAAGCACCGGAAGAAAACTTAGTTTCGTTTTCTTTCTCTACAATAGTTAAATTAAATTACATGCCTAAATATTACTTCCGGAGATATTGTTTAAAGTCAAACATTGTAAACATTCGTACAATTTAAATATTTCATTAAATGTTCCTTTTACGCAGAACTTATTTTCTTCTTACGTACAATGGAATGTTTTTTATTACTTTAGAGTAAACTTCCTCGTATATGTAGCAAAGAAAGACGGCTAAGTACAAATTTAATGGGAAATTTAGACTACAAAAAAGGCAGCCTTCGCGCTTTAATTTACTTGTGCATTTTTTAAATACAATCCCACTTACATAATAAGGATTGTTTTCTCTCGTTCATAGAAAAAGGATTTGTCTCTAAAAATCTGCATGATCGATATTATAAAATATTTCGGTTTTTTAGAAAAACTTAAATTTATTTGCCAAGATAGAATCTATTATTTATTGTATATGTAATTTAGGAAATAGAAGGATGTATTGTTAGAAAATAGCAATTTTTACAGAAATTTCAAATAAATTTATTCTTTGTACAGTTCATTAGGTATTTTTAAAATTATGCTTATATTAAATACAAAAATCAAAATTCAATTCGAAAAGTAAGCGTTTAAATAGACTACAAATAAAAATACACTTTTCGACTACAATGTTAAATACACATGAAAGTAAAAAGGCACTGGGTTAGAATGCATGATTACATATTTATTTCTTTATAAGTTTTGATTATCCAATAAAAATCTTTAAACTTAAAACTTTCTTCTAAAATAATCTTATGAATGGCAAGAAAAACTTATATCTAAATGGTTCAATAAAAAGAACACTATGTGTACTGTATTTCAGGTACTAGGCTTATTTCTTTTAAGATAAAGCCTTCCTAAGGATTGAATACAAAAAATTCTAAAATAAAAATTTAATTGTATAAAGTAATTGTATTATTTCGTGGTAAGACATCTGTAATCTCAACTACATTGTACTGTTCAAATTAATAATGCTAATCATTTCCTAAGTGCTTATTAATAATTCATCTAATAAGTAATAATAAAAGAAGAAAACAAAATCAGACTTTACATTTCAGCCAATTTGTTCTGCATATCTACAAAAATGTATTTATATAATTTATTTTAATACTTTATTGAAAATTTGATATATTATAATTTTTCAACTTCACTAATATTAACAATTTTCATGTCGTATATGTAATGTTGATATTTTGTGTTTAAAAAGGTATTTTCAGTCTTATCCTTAATAATTTTAGAAATTTCCAGTATTGATTAATACTTTCGTTAATATGAACTTCTTTAATAAAATAGTTGTACTTATTTTACAAATGTGCTATATTAACGATAAACGCCTTTTTAAATAACTTTATCAATAAAGTATTATGACATTATGAAAAAAATTTCGAAAATTATGAATTTGCGAAATTTTCGAATGTACTTATTTATTCATTCGGTTTTTTCATTATATAAAGCTCACCGACAATATATTTTATAGTTGATAAATTTCTATTATACAAATAAATTATAAAATTATACCTCTATAACTCTCAGAGTCAATACTAATATAATCCACGTAAAATGTAAACAAGAGTATTAAATTTCTTTTTAAGAGGATGTAAGTGTTAAAATTTTTTAATTATTTCATAACACGCGAATCGATAATTTTTAATATATATGTACATATATTTATTATTTTAAAATAATCAATTTTCAGGTTTAAAGTAATAATTACTTATGACATGGCAAAATTTGAAAACTCCTGAAAAATTACTTGCATATTTTATTTACATAATAAAAGAATATTTCGTTTACAAAATTTTAGTTTTTAAAACAGCAAGCAATAGCAACAAACCTTGCAATGTCACAAATAAATATTATGTAATTGAAGGCACCCAGAACTTTCTCAAGATCCAAAATTTACATTTTTTAAGCATTATTTTACTGTGGCTAAATTCAAACTTTCACATCCCCTTAAATTCTAATAAATAAATCTCATAGCTTCAATTATGGAATACATTCTCCGTTATAAATTAGATATGACGCTCATACTCTGCGACAGGTCCACCTGTCCCTTTAACACTTTTTGCTGGAGCTTCTTACAAAATATTTTGGCCATCAGTTTGTTACACCTTGCTTCTTCTTGTAATTGTTGTTGTTTACGCTTTGCACGAACTTCCGTCAATTGAAAATATCGTTTCCGCCGTCTTTCTCTCATTTCTTCATCGGTAATTTTTCTTTGCAAATGTTCTATAAAATAAATCAAGTATTTCGTTACTAAGATGTTTTTATTTCAAATAATATTCAAATAAGCTAATAATAATTTATCTTTGTAAACTAATATTAAACTTCTATTATGAACTTACTTGTCATTTTAGTTGGTCTATATGGTGAAAATATATTAGTTGTAGTTGCCATTGCTAATAATTGTACCCGTCTATCTTTTCTAATTTGGCGTAGTCGTTGTATTTCAGAAACATACTGACGACGAGTTTCTACATTATCAGCAAATCCAGGATTATTATAAGCTAAGTAATCCTATTTATAACCAAATAAAACATAAATTAAATAAATTGACACACTGCATAATTGTAATTTTCATATAAGAAATTCAAAAACAAACCTGTAAAGTACATTTTTTGTTAAATTTACGCGGCTTATTTTCTTTGCAGCCGCAGTCACAATGATTTTTTATTACATTTTGAGATCTTGCACAGTCATCATTTTCGACTTCACAGTTTAGTTTCTCTTGCAACCTCCCATTTTTATCGATACTCTTAATCTCTATATTGATTTCGTCATTGCAGATATTTGTATTCTTATCGTTAACAAAGGACAGTTCATATGCAACTGCTTTTGGGTAACTTTTTGAAACACAACCACAAATTCTATTGTTTTGATAAGCAGTGCCGCAAATTCGGCATAAATTACAATCACTTGATGATGAACTGTTTGTGCGTACGCTATGCTGTGGACTGTAAAATCATTTTTATTAATTTATGGTAATTTTATTTTTAATTCATTACTATTTTAAATTGATGAAGTAGAAGTATAATTTTAAAATTCAAAATTTGAGAAAAGAAAAACTCACCTAGGGTGTGTTTTGCTTCGATCTTTTGCCTTATTATTCGTGCAGCAACAATTATGAGGTTTTGATTGTTTACTAGAATTAGCCAAAAAATAAGGTTGAGCTTTCTTATTAGAACGAAAATTGCACTCTGATCTTGGACTTTGTGTATCTTCCGTTTTATTAAATCCACATGGACAAGTTGCATTGCTCATTTTTTCAAACAATTCCTCTTCAGGGACATTATTTATTTGAATTTTACCACACCTACATGCCAGTTTTATATAACCGCAATCGCATTTTCTATTTTCACATTTACAATCCCTCGAACATTGGCAAGATGATGATTCAAGCAGTTTGCAATTTCGCGACGAGTGTACATAATCTGCAAAAATTCAATGTTAATTCATATTTATAAAATTTCAGTTCATATTTGTCATTTCTTAAGTTTATACTTTTGGTCAAACCTTTAGAGGGATGTGAATTGCACGTTTGACTAGCCGTTGTAGATTTCTTCGGTCTTTCGTCTTTATGCTTACAATTTTCTTTACCAACATTCTGGCATGTACATTTCAGCTTTGTTACATTTAGTTGATTTTTTGTTTCTTTAGTGTCTTCTGACTCTTTACAAACTAGCTTGATTTCATTATGCGACAGTTCCGCATTCCCACCACCACGCAATCCATGAAGTTCATTTTTAGATTTGCAATACTGACAGACCCTCTCATTACAACTACAGCTTAAAAGTGTAGTAGTTTGATGAAGTGGACAGTCAGAATGTAACTACGAATATAGATAGATATAATGTTAAATAATTCTTATTATTTATATTACAATTCGTATTATGTCTATCAGGTATAAATTTTCCATATTAATTTTATTATCAAGTATTTTATGTTACCTGAGGAATCGATGGACCAATAGCTACAGATGAGAACGCCTTTGGAGTTTGAACATACACACTGACTAATTTTTTGTTTGGACTTTCGATTCTTGCCGATACAATTTCACTTCCTGTTCTGGAATAAGCAGATAAACTACCTGTTGCCGTTTGCGTGCAACTATTTCGTTTTTTTAATCGCCTAACTGAACCTGGCGGAGTTGGACAACTTGCGAGATTGCAATGCGACGACCATTGTTTATTTAAATTACTATCAGCATCTCCATTTTGAAGGTGATCATGATGGGTTAGAGACTTTTGAGGCTTTGAACACAATTGCTTACTTTTTCGAGGAGAAATTTTAGAAGGTTTTTCAGATTTCGTCTTTGGTTGTTCGAGAAGCTTTTTTAAATTTGACAAATGACTAATTTCATTGGTTATCCAAACTAATTGATTGCGTTTTTCCATTTCTGCGTAGGTAACGAGTTTAGAATCTCCTGATTCTGAATTACTACATCGGCGCATTTGGTACCTACGCTCAGACATGGTTGTCGGTAATCGCCAATCTCCACTCTCACATGCGTCATTACTGGTATTTACAGGGCTTCGTCTGCTACTAGTGACAGTTTCTAACAGAGCCCTATTTTGATCTTGTGGCGAGCTGTTTGTAGTTGAACTTATAAACATGTCTTTCACTTTTTCCTTTTTTTTGTAACCTCGTTGAGGTAAAAAACACTCTGAACTTTGATCGCTCTTATTAGTGGGTGTGCGACTGCTGCAACGTCGTTCACATTCATCTGTCCTTAAACCCATACGAGCCTTTCTACCGTCCATTTCAGTTCTATCAGTATTTCTGTCAAACTTATCACTATTACTGCTTTCAATTTCAGCTGCAAATAAATATGTAAAATTATTGTTTACAAAAAAAGGTTTTTTCCTGCATATTAAACAAAATACAAAAGAATACTCTTTTTACCTGGCATATCGATTATGTCTTTCATTGCTCTTGTTTCACTAGTACACGCAGGCTTTTTCGAAGTTTTCTTCTGTGTCGGTTTCCAATCATCCGACGAGTCCGTGGTATTCTTTGCAAGAGCCTGAATTATTTCCCTTCGGTACACTTTGTTTCTGGCATCTGCTGGATTCCAAGGTACATTTTCACCTAAATCCCGCTCAATTTTGTCATCCGCATATTTTGCGGTAACTAGCCTCTTTACTACATGATGTATCAAGCGCTTCTTCACTTGCTTATCAAGTTTATTAGCGTCCACCAAACTCTTAAGAATATTCACACTACGTTCGAGATCTCGCACTAAACTGTCTGAGTCACCCCACAGTTTTTCGTCGACACTTGAACTTGTATTGGGTACCGTGGAAGTTGAACGTCCAGTATCCACTGAAGATACTTGACTTGTACTACCATTTGGTACATTTTCATAAATGTGTCCTTTAATATATAAAAATAAATATTAGAATTAAAAAAATTAATAATTAATTTGTAAAATAAAATATACTAAAAAACTTACCTGGAAAATATTCAAAGCTGTTTGCTCTTCCAGTAACATTTTCAGTATCATCAGCTGGAGGTGTCACACAAACATTATGAGAAGACTCTGAACTACTTTCTTCTTCTTTATCGTTACCACGTTCTTCCTTAGCACCCGCTCTTTCCCTCATGTTTGCTGTTTTTGGATTTTCCACCTTGTAAGTGCTCTTAGAGTTCTTCAAAATTGAATTGAGTTGATTTGAAGCTAAACTGGTAGCTCTTTTTGGAAGCGGCGGTTTTTCTTCCTCCTTTATGAAAACAAATAATTTAAATTACATTTTATAATTAATTAAAAATACAATCCACCGCATTTTGAAGTGAATGAACAAACAACATACCTTAAGCTCAGAAACTTGGATACCAATAGACTCCTGCATACACTGCTTAAGACTGGTTTGTATTAATTTGTTGCATGTAGATGGCTTATTGTTCACAACTGTAGCGATGGAAGACGTCGAATTGAAAATCAACCGTGGTGCTGCTTTGTCATTACCACATAAGTTTAATTCACTCTGACTTCGTTTGAGGGGTACTCTAGATGTTGGTGAAACCAACAAGTTCATAGAAGAACTCTTCTTCAAAGGGGAATAATTAGCTGAATTGTCTGAATCTTTACTGTCTTTAGACGTACTTGCAATAGGTAAAGGTGGTGAAACCTTAGGCCTGAGCTTTGAGTCTTCTGCAGTAGTATACTTTAAAGAATGTGGAAGCTTAAAAGCATTGGATGATTTTGGAGTCTCTCTAGAGTCCTTTTTATCCTGATAAAATAAAAAAAAATTATGAATAATTAATTTTTACAGCATTTCCTTTCTCAAAAAAAGTTAAAATATTTTACAGTTTCTTATAAGTTATATAAAATTAACTCTAAATAATATTATTTATTTAACTCTAAATATAATAATAAACTTACTAAATAAAATGGCTTATGAAAAAAATCAACAAAATCACTTTGTTTATTAAAAATAAAATTTTAAAGATCATCAACATTTTTGCAATTTCGCAACAAATGCATTCTTTTTTCAATCAAATTAATTTTATAATTTGATAAGATGTAGTATTGTTCTAATATTGTATTGTTCATCAAAAAAATTTCTCAAATTACATAAAAATAATAATTTATTGGGAGCAATATAGAAAATTATATTTTTATCCATATTTAACAGAAAAAATAAAAAATAAGCTTAATTACAGTCGTTCATCTGTTTACCCATCAAACTTCAGTTTAAATGCAATCCAAACAACAGGTTTATTTACAAACCCCTAACCCAAAGAATAAACACGAACTCCGTGAAACAACAAACCTTGACCAGTTCCTTCCTGCACTTCTTCTCAATATCGTTCGATCTGATATCTTCCGCCGTAACGATCCCGGGCAGATGATTCTTCACAATCGGCGTGATTTCAATCTCGCTCTCGCTCCCCGACACATTCCCAATGAGACTCGTCGAGTTAGCGTCCGGCTTCCCCATGAAAGCTTTACTCAATCCATTACCCCCGGCACTCGTCCTCGTGGTGAGCGACAGTACAGCCGCGGTGACGGTCGTCCTGATAGAGCCGGGCGACTGCTGTTGCTCGGTCGTGCCCTCGGGGTCGAGTCTGAGAGCGGCGGAGCATCCGCGCGCCAGAGCCATGCGCTCGAGCGTGCTGAGCTGCTGCAGCTTGTCGCCGAGGCGATCCCCGTTGCCGCTCGCCGCCGCGTACAGATAGCCAACGTCCGCGCCGCTGTCCCACTCGAGCGGCTTGTGCGAGGTGACGCTGGACGTCGGCGACGGCGCTTTACGCTCGGACTGATCCTGGGGACTGGTCTCCGTGCTCTTCTCCTCGGTTATCACGACGCCCTCCGTGCTCGTGCTCGAGTTTTGCTGCTGCTGCTGTCGGTGCCGGTGTTTTGAGCGCTCGTCGAAACGCGGGGTCTGCGGCTCTGTCATCGACTGTTGACGAAGGGAGAGTGTTATTGACAGATTGAAATTGCTTAGTGGTTAGTGATTTGTTTACGTAAACGTGAATTAGTCAAGTAAGTAGGCTTGTTACCAGTGCTTGTAACGATTAGCTGTTTTTTGGTGTTTATCAAAGTTTCTGTCAAATTTTCATTCAAAAAGCGAAATAAAATAGTTTTACTTCTTTGAAACAAAAAATAAACGAAAACAATGATTTTTGCATAAAAAAATATTGCTCGATAGAACTTACGTACGGTGATCCTCTTTAAACAATGCATATAGAGATAAGTTTGCTTGAATATAATTGTACGCTTACAGCTGTGACATGCGATATTGGTGCGGTGTTTTTTGAAGCTACGCGGCAATAATTAAATTATTGAGTTTCGTTTGAAAAATACAATGAACATACAGAGAATCGAAACCGGCTAAAGCCTTGATAATAGCACCTAGTTATCAGGAATTTGGAGAATCGTAGCGGCGACAGGAATGTATTTTCAAAATGCCGGTGCTACACTCGGAGTGAAAAAAATAGAAACATGGAATTTTTAGTTTTCGCTTTAATAAAGAAACGCAATTTTATCAAGCTACATAATTTACAAATTAGAAAAATTGTAATTAACGTTTATTTAGATCTGGCTACTCGAGAAATATACGGGTAAAAAAAAAAGTATATTAAAAAATATTTCGGAGAAAAAATGTTATAAAATGTTTTAGTTATAAACTAAACAAAAATTTATCGATCTACCACTTTTGTTCCTTTTTATCCAATCTTTTATTTTTGAAGTATTTAGTAAGCATTTAGAAATTTTACGAACAACTTTACTTATACCAATTGCTACTAGTTTCTGAAAACGGTAAGGTAGAGTTTGTGCATTAATAAAAAACTAAATTAAAACATTTATATCTGAAACTTTGTGTCCTAGATTTTTGGGATCGCTAAATCTGAATCTAAAATATCTAAATTTAATATGTCGCATCCAACATGACTGTCATCGGTTATCTTGAACAGCTGAATTTATCAACAACAATTTTTTTAATATAAATTGAAAATCTAAAAAAATAAAGACCTACACCATTTTTTTACATTACGAGAAGAATTTACCCTAAAATTTTCAGATCGCTGCTAGTCATTACCGCGATACCAATTTTTTCTCAAAACCCCGTTTTCTTCGACTTCATTTTTTAAATTAAACGATAATTGTATTTTTATAAAATATTTTGTCCGAAATATATTTTTTGAAAGCTAATTGTAACAAATTCTAATAATCTTTGTATAATTTCATTTTTTAGTTATATTATATTATTCGTAAAATTTTTATTTCTTAATTACATCAGCTTTTGTTTCATTCAACAGATATGTGTACAGCGAATGAAATACTTTTTTTCAAATATACGAATCGCTTCTTATCAATTACGTACAAATTTAAAGAGCTGAAAAATTAAAATTATTAATACGACGCGATTTTGAACAAAAACGTAAACATACTTTACATTTCATCTGCTCAACGCGAGCGCGCCGTGGCGCTTGCAAGGAATCTGCATCAGTGATTTTTAATATTTTTTTTCTTTACCATATCAAACTTTCAACAAATTCTAACATTATCGTTAAACGAGTATAAAACGCACCTTAACATAAACTGAAGATCCGTCCGTGGAAGAAGACTGTCCGATCAACGGAGGTCTGACCCAGCGTCGCCTTTCCCGCGGAATATACGACTTTAGATTGTAATCTTGCCCGATGCAGCTTTGTCTGCCAGGTACATATTTAGGGCTCAACTCGTAAATACTGTAGTAATACTTGGCACCCTCGGCTGCGTTATTAGACGTAGTGGGCAGCGAGAAATACTGATTTAAATTTGAATTCTGAGAGTACCTACAAAAGCAACAAGTTATGCAACGTAACGAGCGTTCGAATTTTCAAACTCAGCACAATCAACTGTTTCTACTTCTAAGGCTTCTGAGCCACAGAATTTTTTCTTTCTTTTTTTTCAGAGCCTCGACTAATCTACAGAAGAAAGCGCGCGTATCTCCTTACTTTTGATAATACTCCATAACTTGAGCAGATAGCGTCGCTTCCAGGGGTTTTTTGGTTTGGCTGGAAGTGGAGGCGTTCGAAGCACCAGGCAGGAGCCTCCAGGAGGCGGCGGAGCCGTTCGCGGCCTGCTGTTGCCTGTCACGCTGCTCCTCTCTCTCCTTACTTCGGCCGTCTAAGCTTGACTCCGAGTCGTATTCCATTGTTCCTGGCCGCCAGGCTCTGCCCCCATGAACCCTCACATCCTCTCCCAACTCGAGCTCGGCGCGATCCCTGCGCAAAGTCTGAGCTTGCCTTCTCGCACATCACTCCACTCTCACCGTTTCCCTCCACGAAGGTTCCTCCCGTGCAGCAGCCCCGCTCTTTCAGCACTGACAACAAACAACGCGGGAGAGGTTATGCGAGGACGACGCCACGGGCCGCTGCGCAGTTTTCTCACAGGAGCACTCGCGCGCGACGCGATCACTCGCCAGCTAGGAAATGTTCGGGCTTCCTGCACTGGGCGACACGGCCGAGGACGCTCTCAAGGATCGTTGTTTACATGTCGGACGGGCTTGCCTCTACCTGCGATGATCGCTGATTCGAAAAACGTCTGTTTGTAGCGCGAGACGCGCCGCTGCCGCCGCCACCGCTGCGGGGGATTGCGAGCTAGCCTACCTCCCACCATAGCCCCCCGCTGAACTTTAGCTTCGCGCCACAAAATGGCGCGGCGATGAGTCAATCGAACTGCCTCTGCGTACGAGTGAGTAAGAGGCCTCCTGACCTGTAAAAGAGTATAGTGTAGTTTACGTTACTCTCCGTCCCTCTTCGATGAATGGGCCGGGCAAGGACGGAAATAATACGCTTGAAGCAGAGAAACTACATTCAAGACTCGTTAAAAATTTAAGCTAATGCGCTATAAATTGAATGTCCTCTCCGAGAGCCAAGATTCTAAATTTGATAATTGTGGTTTGTACAATGAAATTATAAACTACCGTCCTTCTTTTAAGAAAAAATTTCGATCTTTTACAATTTATAATTCTTAGCTACTCTAAAATTATAACATTTAACTTAGCTAGTATTAATTTTTTTTTTTTAAACTATAATGGTGTAGTAAAATTTACTAATTTCCAAATTCTTGACATTTTCAGATGTTTATAATATGAACAAAAATCAAATAATGTAAATTTTTAAGTTTTCAAAATAATTACAACAAAGTTCAAAATATTAGACTATACTTATTACTTATTAAAGCTAACTATTTACTATTTAAACGTTTCTTTTGTTTGAATAATAAATTGAACTACTCAAATTTGAACGAGAAAATTAGAAAACAAAGAAGTTTAGCCAATATAACGTTAAGTTAATATATCCACCAATAGCAGGCTACTTTTGACAAGACAATACATTGCTAATTTAAAATTCTTGCAATACAAATTATCATCATGTACTGTCAAACAAAATTAATAACCGTCTCCTCGTATAAAACCGCGAGTCCATAGAAATGAAGAAATATGGAAATTGGAAGAAAATCATTGAAACAAATGTTCACATTTACAGCTGAATACGCAGTTCAAAATCGGCCGTAATTCAGCTAAAGCGTCGGCTATTGCTGATTTCCCTTGGCTCCGCGCACAGCGTTCAGATCGTTCAGGTTAGCAAAAATATCGACGGCAACGCCAGCTTGGGTAGACTTCACGTGCTATATAAGGAGGCTCGAACACGTTCGTTACTTCAGTAGCATACTGCTTCAAGGCAACAGAGCCAGCAGATTGCAAATCTCGTGTGCCAGTGCAGTAACAGCAACAGCAGCTTCTTTCCTCGGGATCCTGGACAACGCGACGCCAGCGTTCTTGATTGCATGGCTATTACCGTTTCCTGAGAGGAAATCTAACGACCGAACGGCGGATACATTATTGTCATGGACGACTGGGGTAAGTCCTTGCAGCTGGTGCTACTAGTGCTCTTCTGCGACGTCGATGTCTACGGGAAAAATGATTTACTCTTCCTGAATGTGTTGCAGATTCAGATAAGATCGAGGCGCAGTTCGAGGAGCACCTCGCGCTGCAATCAAACAAATGGGAGGGCGAGGACGAAGAGGAGGAAGTCCTGGTGAGTACTTTTTTGCGACCCAAATTCATACGTATTTGCAGGTGCCTGAACATAACCTAAAAAACGAGCATGCCGTCTCTCTTATGTGAGCGACCGTATAATTCTTCTCTATCTCTCTCTCTCTCTTACTGTCTGGCTTGCCACATGGCCAACTTTCTTTTTTGATTCTCTTGGCCCTTTATTTTGTAAAGAACAAAATTACAAAATTACATTGATTTATGACAGGTTCATAGACCTGCTCAAGTTGTTTATTTATTCCCACGAGATTCTGAATCACGGCTTTGTTTATTTTATGATTCAAGGATGTGCTCTTTTAGAATATGATTGGAAGCATATGCACAGTACATTGGACAAGATGAATTTTAAACAGCTTGAAATTTATAGGAAACAAGGAATTTTAACTTCTTATTTTTTAATACTGGAAAAGTATGATAATTAAAGTATGATCTTCATTAATAAATGATATTTAAATGCACTGTACCTTTTCTTCATTTAGATAAAATTATTGTAAAATAATATAAAGGTTTCATTTTTACTTAAAAATATTTCAGTAAATTTTTAGTTTGAAATTTCAAGATGTTATGCATTTATTAATAATAGATATTTTAGCAATATATTAAGTATTTCATAATAAGTTAATATTAATAATTATTAGAAAATATCAAACGTAAAGTTTATTGCATAATATTTTAGTGTTTCTTTATTAATATTAATGTACTTCTAATGATGTAATTTTTCAAATGGAGCAATATTGAAACGTTATTAATTCTTGTGAAAAGTATTAACTTTTTTTTTATATAGATACGTGAATTTTTACAATAGTATCAAAGCATAAATGATGAATAAAATATATAAGGTAAAAATATTGAAATTAATATGCAAATGATCATTTATCAATACAGGATAGTTGGGAAGATATGAACGAAGAGAAAAAAGATGTAGAAAAGCCAGCGGAAGTACCAAAAGCTAAGGCAAAACCTAAAAAAACTTTAGCAGACAAAATTGAAGAAAGAGAGGTTAGTTATATTTTAATATATATTTATATTTTTTTATATACTAAGAAAGTCACTCACATTCATTTAAATGAAACTTATTCTTATAGAGGAAGGCACGTGAAGAAGCTGAAAGAAAAGCAAAAGAAAAGGAGGAAGCTTTAACTCCAGAAGAAAGAAGAGCTGAAATGCTCAGACGGCAAAAACTGCAAGAAGAAGCAGATCTTCGACTTGCTATGGAAACTTTCGGTTTGTCAAATCTTGTTGACTTTAGTTCTCGTAAACCTCAAAAGGAAAAAAGTGAAAAGAAATAATACTAACTGTATGAAATCTCTTTTTTGACTCACACACTTACTTGAAGAGATGAAAATTCGTCAAGCAGTGTAAATTAATGTTAGCATACTAATTAAACAAGACTCGAGCAAAATCAATTTTTTGTCACAAACTTTAAAAAGTGTCTGTGATTTTAATCAAATCGACACCTGTATCACTAAATGATGCGATTTTTCTTATTGTTGATATTTAATTAATTTCCAAATACTTGGTAATATTAATTGTAAAACAGCTTTAAATGTTAATGCTTTAAGTGCAGCTTCATCTTTATGCTAATATCTTTTTAATTATAACAATCCTAGGAAAAATTTTTGTGACTAGTTTGTACTTGAAATTATACATAGCTGCATGATTGCAAGCTTATAAGTACAGCTAATGATTTTAGAAATTTGATCAATCTAATAATTTTTAATCTACCAAAAATTGATGTGATTAATGCATAATATTTTTGAAAAAGTAAGAAATAAATTTTTTAATAATAATTGTAAATAAGCAGATATAATTTTTCTTTTCCTGGGACAAATGTATAAAAGACTTTTTAGAACTTGGACGTTATTAAGAAATATTCTTTTGGCACAACGGTATATTTCGAACAAACAAGCTTATTTATTTGAATTAAAGCGAAAATCGTGTTGATGCGATTCTTTTATTTGTCTAATATATTCATTATCTTTAATTTTAATATCAAATTAATCAGTATTGTAAACGATATTTAAACTTAATTCATTTTTATTTAGAACTACCTACACATCTCTTTAGATAAGCTAATTTTATATTTAAAATTCCAAATACGTCAACTCGTTTTATATCTTCGAATGAATTTTAACAAACTTCGGGAATCAATGAGTGCGTGCAAAAAAAATCGCTCTGCTGATATTTACATTTACTTTATTAATATTACACTTAAATTTATTGACAATGTTAATGTATTTCAATAAAAGTTTCTATTTCATAAAAACCGTTGTGTCCAGTTCAGTTCTTAAATTACCTTATTTATATTAACACTAAATTAATATTTTTAAAAATATATGCACCTTTCAAGTCTTCATTAAAATATAATTTGTCTTGCTAGATTGGAACATTTGTCCCAGAAACAAGTTCAGTAGTAAAGAAATAATCTTATTTTTGCACAAGAGGAAAACTGTATTGATTTTAGTTTTTTCCTTTTACTATTTATTTATATTAACTTTTATTTTTCAATTGCACCAGAAAATTTTTATAATTTTCATTTTTCATTTATTTAAGGTGTTTCGGAAGGAGTGTCTACTATAGATAGTAAGAATCCAAATAATCCTGAAGAATTTAAAGATTTTGGAGACGTTTTAATGACAAAAATCAACCAATTTAATAAACACGCAGATTATCCAACATTTGCTGAGGAATTAATAAAAAATATATCTCTCACGCGTAAGTCAAAACATTAGATTAGTACTATTATTTATAACTAGTTATTTAAAAGATTTTTCGAGGAAAAAATAATTATGTAATATAAATTCATTATCCAAAGAACTTTTTAACGCCAGAATTAATTAAATACTTTCAAAATGGTAGTTTAGAAAGTAACAAATGTGAAATATATGATTCAAAACAATTTTTTTTATTTGCAGTTTCTGCGACTTCTTTAAGGAAAGTGAAAACTGTAATAGAAAGTTTGCACACCGAAAAAGTAAAAATGGAAAAGGAAAAGGCCAAAAAGAATAAAGGAAAAGGCAAAGCCAAATTAAAAATTGAAGATGATAGCCAATTCGTCAATGACTTTGCAGTATATGAGAACGAATACGATGATTTTATGTAGCGACTTTGTACGGCTTTGAAAGTTCTAGTCGCGCGATAATACACACACGGATACACACGTACTAAGATTGAAGTCAAGTACAGAAGAAACGGGCCCTCTTTACTGTACGAATATTTGCGAGAAATTTATAACTACCAGGTTAATCTTATATTAATAATAGTTGAGTCATTTTTGTTTATTTTAAAATGTCGCTTTTTTGCTGCCATAGTTTTGTTATTATTAATTATTTTCGAAAACTAACTTCTGTTATTTTTAAAATTTACAGTTAACTAACAAAATAATTTTAAACAAATTAAAATACATCGCTAATATCAAGTAAATTTCAACGAGTAGTTACAATGTATTATAAAACAATTTTATAAAATAACTAGTTTTAACATAAGTATGGCACAAACAAATAGAAAACAAATAATAAAGGGCGCAAGCGCCTGAATGAAAAGTCTTTTCAGTATGTCTAAGCGCTAAGATAAACTGACTGTACTAATTGCGAATGAAGTAAGTAAGCTGTAGGCTTTGTTACGAAAATCTGTAAATAATATCTCCATTCACACCAATGCATCACGAATTTTTGATTATATTCATAAGTCTAAAAATTCAAGTTTGTTTATTTTTTCAATTTGATTGTATCTTGATTAATTAATGTATTTATGAAGTTGACACAGTTACATTCTAAAGAACTATCGAAAAAAATTTTAAATCAATGTTACTGAAACATTATTAAGCTGGTTGTATTAAAGAATTATATATATTACTGTGCTTTATAAATATTTGTGAGGTAGAGGTACAAGTGCTTGTACTAAATTGCAAAATACTTTTATGGACGTGCATGATCACTGGTACCACCACCTTCAGTCTTAACACAAAACTGCTGATTACTATATGCTTTATCATATTTTGAAAAAGCATTTTCTTTTTTATCAGGTGCAAGTTAAGTTTAATACACATGTTAAAATTAAGTTTATGTTTTTTAAATAAAAGCAGTTTGAATGTCCTTTTCGTGTTAAAACGAAATAGATGACTGTTTAGTTTGATACTTTGACTTTTTTTGTCTCCAGTTTCTGTCAGAATATAATTGATCAATTTTCTGCATTAAATTGTGGAAGAAGATTGAAGATAATCCAGTTGAAAACTGGATAGCAGTATCTACATGCCATAAAAATGATATAACGCTATTCGACTTTGAATAATTGTATACATACTTATATAAAATGCACACATGTCAGGACTGGAGATAAGTTGGTTTTGAAAAGATTATATTCCTAAATAAAGGTTGATCATAAAAAATTTGTTACTTTATTCCATGCCTTCTTTTACGCAAATAAAAATAAGTTTTTACAATTTTTTAATTAAAACTTTACTATACAAGAATATTTTTTTATCTAATAATGTAAAATCTAAAATAACTTTTGTAATTTATTACTTATAATAAATAAATGTTACTTAACTAAATTTTTAGTTCTTCGTAAAAAATCCAATTTTTTAAATAATATTTAGTTTACAAAGGAAAGACTAAAATTTATACAAATACTTCCAAAATGAAAAAATATATAAATATTAACTTAGGACTGAATTTGATAAACTTAAAATAAAAACTATGAGAGAAACTGTAAAGTCAATAGTTAAGTATTTACATAATTTTAGAGACCCTCAGCGATTCTTATTTTGCAGTTCATGGATTTAAATTCAACTTTGCAGCTTCCTGTCTTATTACCGATATTAGTTCTTGATTAATCAAGAAAATGAACCTTAATCCAGCAATCTAAACAGAAAAAATCTAGTTTAAAATAACTTAATTTAAAAAAACGCGCAATGTCAAATTTATAAATTATTATTATTATTTTACATAAATTATAATTCGTACCTCAATAACACTATTGTTGTTAAGTTTCATTTTATTTCCGGCTAAAATAGGTCGACTATCCACAAAAATTGGTCGCTTGCCTTCCGAAGATAGGAAGAAGTCACCATTATTTCTTAATCGAATGGTTCCTTGGCGTCGAGAAATTTTCCAAGCTGGACCCTCTAAAGTTAAATCGACATCCACACTGTGATCCTTTGTAGACCGACCGACAGTTATCTATAACATTACAAATTTAATTTGGTAAATTAATGTACAAAATGAAAATATTTGAAAGTAAAGTGTAAAACTCACTTCTCGGGACCTCATTAAATATCTGACAAGCCTACCGCGAAGAATGGCTAAGGTTTGATTATCGAAGTCTGGTTGTGTATTACCAGTTACGTTATCCACGAGAACTTGCCACCTACCCAATTCATTTTCTATCATTCTAATCTCTTTTTTGTTTTTTCTGTCCGTCATTTGAAGCTCATTCTCGAGAGTCTCATCTTTTTGATCGACCAATTCGGCGTCAATAATTAAATCTTCTGCATCCGAAAAAGTCAAAATACTATCTCCCCTTGGTAAACCCTGTACTGTTTGATCTGGAAGTAAGTGATATTGTTTCATCAGCTGCCAGTGAGCCATCAAAGCTTTAGCTGTTCTAGCTGGATAAAATGTTTGAGCATTTATCTCTAACAAATGTTGAAAATCTTCTAAAGTAGGCTGTGAAGTCTGTAAATGTAATAATAAAATTAGTTAGACTATTTATTACTAATTATTAAAAATAACTATTACTTTAAAGACTTACAGATTTGATTGTTCCAAGCAAATCTTCTTCACTTTTGCTGTAAAGTGTTCTTGATTGAACACTAGCAATTAATTCTGGATGTAGATTTCTCATAGCTTGAACAGCTACACGAGAAACTGCACTATCATACAAAAGAGCATACCATCTTTGTTGTATTTCTTGCAAAGTAAAGCGACATGAAAATTTTGTTCCTCTGTGGACCTGCAAAAATACATTAATTCTTCTACCTAAATCTATCGATTATATTGCACAATACAATTTACTATAATTCTAGGCTCTAAATTAAGAAATGGAATACAAACCATTCTCAAGTCATTTGTTTGTTGAACACCAGTTATTAATGCCAGGTCATCTGTTGGCTTCCATCTTCCAAGATCTTTTGTAGCATTTAAAGAATGTGGATGATTCTTATTTTTTTTATTTTTTCTGCTACTTCCACTAGAACCACTTGGTCTTGTAGGTCTGCGATTAGGACGTTCTGGTGGTGGAATTACCACTGGAGCTGGTATGGGATTAGGTATAGTTTGTGGTGGCAAAACATCCAATGGTCCAGAAGATACTGATACAGTACGCGAACGAGGATTGGATTTATTAGTTGCAGGAGATGGCTGTAGGTTAAATGTTGTTTCTACAAGCTCATCGTCAAACTTTTTACGCTTGATTGTCCGAGAAGAGCTTAAAAAACAAATATAAACCATTTAATATCTTTATCTGTGTAATATAAACCATCTAATATAAATAAAAATGCTTTCTCATTTTCTAACCTCCTCCTCTTGGTTCCCATATCCATGTGTGTCGAATCCATGGGTAAATTTAATGCCATTATTATAATTCACCATTCGAGCTAGATTTCAAATGATAAAGATTCTAATAAATAAATGAATATACTTATGAAAAACAAAACTAACTCAAAAATAAAGTGTTTATTTCTTTTATTGTATTTATTGTCGCCATTTGCTTTTTCTTCTCGGATGGATGCAAACTGTAAACGCCGTCGATAAAACAGAATATTAATTTATCATCATTTTCATCTCTAAAAAGAATTCAAATTTTTTAATTTTCCAGATTGTTATACTTAAAAATTTATAAATGTTCAGTGTTTGCCTTTATTTATTCTTAAAAAGAATTAAATTTACTCGACTTAACTAATATAGTAAGAAAAAATAAATATTTAACATTATATTATATTTGTAGCTGCTTTTTTGTAGTTAGCAATAAAACGAAATTTTTTATAAAATTTTAATCAATCAAAAATTTCAAGAAAACTTAATATTTATTGTATCTATATAATCTAGAATTAAAAAGTATTCTTCAAAGTAGAGATTTAGGGAGACAATACAATGCCCGATACACGGTCTACAGCACGGTCTAAAACACGAGTTTTGTAGCGCACTTCAGACCTCTCTTTCACGTAT
>JAWWEM010000054.1:14217188-14248941 GCA_035582935.1 Ormyrus thymus | reverse complement strand
CGGGGGGGGGGGCGAGCGCGGAGGCCGGCAGTTACACGCACGTGCCGAGGCAAGAGAGCTCCGCTTCGGCCCTCCCCCCTCCCTCCCTCCCTCCGTCCCCCACCCACCGTGCCTGCACTGTCACAACAACAGCGCTCGCGATAACAAGAAGCGGAAGAGTTTAGCTTGCGGGAGAGCCAGTGAAAATGTATTAATTAGCGTCGGGGTACTTTAAATTTGGGAGATAAGAGCTGGGAGGCGATAATTTTTCAGACGAATCGCGGAAGTTATCGTAACGGTCGCCGGACGAATCTGCGGATGAATTTTAGAAGAGGCCGCCGCCGCAGAGATTTTTGGATGATTTATGCGCGCGGAAGCAGTTTGAGGTTATGAGGACTCGCCGACTTAATTGTACAGGGTTACTTTAACACGGGACCGCCTAAGCATAGACGGAATTATTATAGTTTCGCTTTGACTATTTATAATGCACTACATTCGAGCGCTTTGAGTACCAATTTTTAGTGAATATCGACTTTCCTCGCGACTTGCAATATATTACATTAATTTTCCGGCGCGAATAACGGCACTGCTTCTGTAAGCATTAATACGCTTTTCGCAACGACCGACCGAAGATAAAGCTAGTTTTTCGCAACGCGCAAGATGACTTTGAAGGCAATCGATAAATTCTCGATTATCTTTCGACGCTCCCGCAAGGACAGCCGAAACAATTCTTTCTCCCCGAGTGAAAAGAAAAAAAAGTAAAACCAGTCAAATTACACCAACCGCGCGTCGCTCTTTATAAGTCTCCGCGAGCCAAAATTCCGATCGAAATTAGAAGCCGTCCGTCCGTCCGACCGAGAAAGCACGACACGCCTGCGCACCTCAAAAACCTGGGAGCATCGGTGAAAAACTTCAAAGCCCGCTTCGGCCTACACACACATATACATGCGTCGACTCACCGGCCGACTCTCGTCGCGCACTTGCTCTCGATATAGTCGCTCTCCCGCATGCGATCGTCGAATAAGGCGTTAGTTCGGTTATTTTCGCCGAGTCCGTCGAGTCGTCGGCTCTCGCCCGGCGGCGGCGGATACACAGTGTACGACTCAATCCCCGCGGCGGCCCGCGTACGTGGCACCGGCACATTCGAATCGCGAAAGTTCTCGGGGTCCCCGGCCTCCGACGCGCGCGAAATCGCGATCGTCGCCGGAATTATTCGGCCAGCGTTGGCGGGGACGGGCAGACGCGGGAATTCCTCCGCGGAATACGACGGGGAAAGCCGATAACGTTACATACGGCGCACGTATGAATTCGCGCGCTCGCGGTGCAAAGCGACGGCTTCGAGCCAGGTTTTCAGATGGATTTTTGGAGTGCAATTCTCTCTCGGGTGATTGTGTAATGTAATGGTATCTTTGCGTGGTGCATCCTTTGGGTTTTTTTTTTAGTGGCGGCGCTGCAGTGGTCGATATAATCAGTTTATGATGGTTGTAACTTTTCAAGCTGTAATTACTAAAGTACAATCATTACACGTTATTATGTGTCACTTGTTTACCTTCGCTATTCGTGCAGCATTTGTAAGAAAATTCTTTCTATTATCAAGATGAGGTTTCCGCATTGATATAACTTAATAAATTATGTTAAAAGAACTTCCCGCACACAGAAAAAAGATAAAAACATCGTTTATTTACTGTCGTTAATATCTCAATTTTGGTAAATAATTCAAAATAAAATTTTCAATTTTTATCACTATAATAGCACTGATCTAAAAATAGACTAATAATTCTATTACGTTTTTGCACGATAATACAGTGCGCTAAACATACTTCTAATGAATAAATGCAATAATGAAAAAACTCTAATTGCCTAGGAAGATTGAGATCGGTGTATTCACGGAATTATTTATTACGTGTTTTAATTACACTTGTTACAAAGCAATTTTTTAACAAAGCCCGGCGTGTATCTTAAATAAAACAAATAAAGCACTTAACAATGAAAAATATCATAAATTGCATATCAGTAAATTTTATTCAAAACATTAGCATGCCAGCAATTGTTACTTAAATTATGCAATTATTTACGTCGAGCCGCCGCAAACTCGCAAACATTCCGGCAAAACACCGCCCGAAACGAAATCCAAACTCACAAGGCGAGACTCGAAAAGAATGCCCGTTATCTCTGTTCCAAAACCTCCATCAGCGCGGGACTTGCCGAGCGAATTTCCGTGCAAGGCCCCGGACGGCAAGGAGCAGGACGGCTGCCTGACCTCCCAGATGCAGCAGCTGGCCACGAAGCACCAGCACATGTACCACCAGAAGCTCGCGATGCAGAGGATCGGCCTCGAGGCGAGCATGCGCGAGTTCTCGAGGCTGCACGGCTACCAGAACCACCCGCGCTACCAGGAGTGCCTCATGAAGTACCGGGAGATCGTGCGGCTGCAGCAGGGCGCCGAGTACCAGGCGACGGGCATGCAGCCGCCGATGCAGCCGCAGCCCGCGGCGGCCGCCCCGGTTCCGCCGCCGGCTCCCTCGATACCCTCGATCAATCTGCAGTTCGACCAGAACGGCGTGCTCATCAACTCGAGCCTGATGCCGGGCTACAACCCCGGCATGCAGGCCATGGCGCAGATGGGCAACCCCCTCAGTCCCGGGAAGGACGCGGCTAATCCCTACGATGGTGAGTCGAGAGGGGCTTCTTTTCTTCAAGCGGAGGCGGGGAAGGCGCGCGGAGGTTCGCGCGGCGCGGGAAGGGGGAAGTTGTTGGGGATTTATCTGCCATTGTTTCGGGATTGGGATCGGGTAATTCAATTATTTTATTGGCATTCGCAGTAATTTTAATTGGTTATTGTTTGTATTGTTTTTAGAAAGTAGGTTGGCCGTAAATTTAATTAAATATAAAGAAAAAAAGAAAAGAGGAAAAAAAATTACAAATACGATTTTTAAGAACGTGTAAAATGTGTTTTGCGCTCAAGGAGATTACTGAAAAAACGAAAATGTCTTACTTAACGCGCTGCTATTTGCGCGAAACAATGAAACTTTCACCTACGTGCTTTTAAAAATTCAGACCGAAAATCAACGTGAACAGAAGTGCTCTGTGGGAAAGTGTGTATATACGCGTTATCAAGCCTGTCACAGCACAAAAGATACGTCTAACATGCAACGATTAGATGCTGCTTGTATATCGGATCCGCAGAATGAGTCTTATCTTAATCGGAAATTTTGTTTTTACGTTGCTATGAATATAAAAATGCAGTTTTGTTATTTGCATCGTGCTTACAGTAATATAATTGGCTTTCTTGCGAAAATAAAGCAATAATTTAACTGTTTTATCTTTCTGCTATAAAATAACATAATGCATTAGTGTTAAAAACAACATATTTTAAAACGAACCGCTATAGTGCACACAATTTATTTAACTTGATTATTGTACAAGGACATTTTTTAATCCAAAGTTGTTTAATTAATTGAATAAGTTTTATTGCCGGACAATAAATTATCAAGATAAACTTTGGAATTTTAATAACTTAAATGCTGAAGAAAAAAATTAATTCAGATATAGTTCATGACATTGAATATGCTAAAACAATTAAATAGCAAAGATTTAATTTTAACTCTATAAAATTCTTTATTGAGAATGAGAAAAACACGTCTTACGTTGAAAACAGACTCTAGAAATAGTGAACACAGTAATTCGGTGTAACCAATAGAGAAAGCTAATACAAAGAAATTCTATTGTCTTATAAATAGTTTCTGGTTTGTGTTAAGTGAAATCATTTTTGTTTGAACTAAATGAAACTAATACTTTTTCGTATTATTTAAAAATTGCGCTAAAATATAACAAACGTTTTCTAATTTTCTAATTAGCACATTTCTAATAATGTAATACATAACTGCCATAAATAAATTTTCTCATTGTCATTGATTTATTACCATCATTAATAAATTTATCACTATCTCACCCACGAAAAATTACCTCAAACAAAACATTGTCTCAAGCCACCCCAAAATAATCAATAAACCAATTGGACTAATCCCGCTATTCCCACTTGGCCATAAACAAAGCGCCTATCTCATTCACAGGCAAGGCGATGCAGGCGATGGAACACGCGATGGCGTGCAATCAACAGCAGCAGCAGCAGCAGCAAATCGCGACCTCGGCGGCAGGGCCGCACGCGATGCTGTTACCAGATCAGCATCAACAGCAGCACATACATCATCCGCATTACCTGCCGCAGGAGTACCATCCGGCGGTGCGCCATCATCCGCAGCAGCGGCAGATGGAGGAGGAGGCTGCCGCGAGTGCCGAGGCGCAGCAGCAGAAGGGCAGCAAGGACTTTGCAGACAAACCCGAACTCGACGTCAGGGAGTTCCTGGCGACCTGGGACGACACCGAGGAGGCGGACGGCGTCAATGGAAACTTGCAGAACGTGAGTTGGCTTTTTTTTCCGACTTGGTTATGAGGCGCGGATTTGAAAATTATTGAGATAATTATATTAAATTGAGATCAAGCAGATAATTGAAAGATTATGGTAAATTGCGATAGAGAAAGGTTCAATGACTTGTTTATATCTTTTTACAAAGATTTTTTTAAAAACCAGATTGGTTTCCAAAGTTATCAGTTATTATTTTTTTTTTTTTTTTTTTTGTTGTATTTTTTACTTAGTGACGAAGACTGCTTCTCTTTTAAAGATAAGTGCAACAATAGCTAATTTTTCTAACAATAACACTATGTAAGGTTTTTTAGGTCATTTTTTACCTAACTTTTATGATTTGTACCTAATTTACATTTTTGTCAGGCACTGCAAGAAGTAGTTTCATAATCCATTGTATTATACAAATTTTATGTAAAACAAATCATATACCACTATACAATACATCAATGAATACAAAAAGCGCGTTATACAACTCGCCTTTAAACCATCTAATAAGCGCAGTCTTTCGTTAAATTCTTCCAAGTGTTTAACAACCGATGAGCAAACATTCGCACTCACTTACTAATCTCCTACTCATTCCGTTAACTTGCAGGTAATACTGACAGACAGCACGCCGATCGTCGTTCTGGAATATGAGAATCTGAACCTGGCCGGCGATAATTTGACGGCGCAGGCAATTTGCGTCTCGGCGCCGGAGAAAGAGGCATCGACCGTAGCCTTAGCCTTACCAGCTCAGAATTCTCCCGAGAAGGATCAAATTGCCACCGCAAATACGAGCGAAGCCGCATCGACGGCTGCTCCCGCTCCACCCGCAGCTATGACGAGCGTCGAACAAGCTGCGATACCCACGACCGTTAACATAATACGTTGCATAACGAGCGGTGGTTGCGACGAGGTGCCTACCATACACATCGTGGAATCACTCGAGAACGAGGCCGTCGTCAAAAAAATCGAGAACGCCTTTCACAGTCTCAACTCCGCGGACATCAAGAGCATCGAGGATCTTGTCAATAAGAACAACGTTACTGCCAGTAGCGGAAATAAGGAGGAAAGAATCTCTCTGTCCTTTCTTAATGCCACCACCATACTGCAAACGAAAGAGACCAACGACAAGATTGCCGAGGAAGCAAACAGTGGTAATGATGGTACTTATCTTTTCTTTGCACTTTTTATTAACGCGTGTATTTTTATTTCTGAAACTGGTTTTCGTGATTCACTTTAAAAATTATGAAGTTAATTACAAAATATAATAAATTTTTTTAGAAAAAAGTAGAACAGCTGTATTCTCTAATTTTCGAAGCACATAGGATAGACGTTAACTGTGCCCCTTATTAAATTTTATAAAAAAACATTGAAAAATATGACTGATTTTGACTGTTTTTAACTAATAATAAAAAATTTACTTCAGTATTTTTATTTCAGTCATAAATATTATATTCCTTTAAATACAAACCTTGTAAAAAGATTCACGAATAATCAATAAAAAAACACTCTAAAACACTAAAATGCACAATCAACAACGTGTCGGTCAATATTTTCACAGCGGGTTCGGCAAGCAAGCCGAGCAACGACCAACCGACGAGCAGCGAAAAGAAAGATGCCACGGTGGAAAAAAGTGGCGTCGCCAACGACAGCAATAACAGCAATAACTTAAACCTCGGCAACGCCTCCTTCGTTAATGAGGATACGAGAAACCATGACGATCTGAGTCTGCCCGAATTGCCGACTTCAGAATGTACGCCCATCTCGACGACCCTTAACACCCCGAATCACTCGGATAACGAGGAGTCGTCAGAGCGGGTCCGCGTCATGAGTATCTCCACGAACTCCATGGAGATAATGCCAAGCAGCCCAATAATCAGCTTCGCCCACTCACCGATAAAGTTCCAGAAAACGGCAGCCAGCGACGAGCTGCAATTTGACTTTCAAAATTCCAATGAGGGTTCCAATTCTGTAATTAAGGATAACAATGCGAGAGGACAGAATATTATCAAGGAAACAAGCGACAAAGGTGAGTTATTGGACTTTTAGCAAAGTAGTTTACTTTTATTGGTTGTTATTGGAGCATCAATTTATTATCAATAATTTCTATTTATTTTCACGATTTGTATAAATTTGCAACGTCGTTTTGTTATTAGTTTTAAAAAAATTACTTTTCTTGTTATACACTTCTGCTGAGAATAATAAAATAAAAAAACATAGTCTATAAGACTGAATTAATAAAGAATGTTCGTTAAAACTAATTCTTTTGCTAAAAATCAGTATTAAACTTAAATGTTTTAAATTTAGGAATTATTTTTATACATACGTATTCTAAACTGTTTTTATTTTATTGTATTCACAAGTATACATTTTTCATTATCTAACTACACGCAGGGATTTTTAGAAAACATTTTAAATAAATTCTTAACGAATAAAAATCAACGCGCACTACTCGTTTTATCAACCTTATGTCTGCATTGAGAAAAAACACATGCTCGACTCAAAAAATACTGAGATCACGAGTAGCTATAAAGTATTCATTTTCTTAGCCAAGCAAATATTTGGTAACTGGAACATGTGTTTGCCTCATTGATTTTCAGCGGAAAACCGAGTTAGTTCTAAGTCAAATATTTATTCAAAATATTATCAATGTAAATCGAACATATTTTTCAACATTCATGAATGATTTTTAAGTCTTACGTGCGAATCCGTCAGTAGCTTCTCAATTCTCCAAGATGTATTATAGAAGACGAACATTTTTAATATCAGAAATACATTCAAATAGAGAAAGATATAAGAAAAAAATAATTAAATATAATTCTTTCTTTACGATGCTCTGTTTTATAACGCAATTTTTAAAATTTCAATTTTTAAATATTTTCGTAGAAATATATTTATTTTTAAATTCTTGAAATTCTTTTTGTCTACAGTTGTTCAAGAAAATAAAACCCAAACAGATAAAAATACCGCATCGTCAACCAATGTAATTCCACCTCCAGAACCACATTGTAGTACAGTAATTGATGCAGCTGTATTTGGTTTTTCTGAGTTTTCCAATTCCTCCAGTATTCAACTCAGCGAAGAACCAAAAATGCCCGCTCCTCCTATGGAAGGTAACTGCCTTACCTCAATCATCAAAGATACACCTCCCATCACGGATTTAAAAGTTTTAGACTCCGACGACGATTTAGTGGGTAAAGTGAGTGATATTTGGATGGATATACACCTTGAAGGAAGCCTTAGCAGTTCTTCAAGTAAATTACTTACTAGTGAAGAAAAGCAAGCACAAACTGACAATCTTAAGAAAAAAACAAACAAAACTAGTCTCAGACACTTCCGTAAAATCAAAGGTGGTGTTAATTACATTTTAGAAAATCCTCCTGCAACTAAAGAGGCTCCGAAAGAAGTTATTGTCCCAACCGTTGAGAAAGTAGTGAAATTAAAAGAAACCCCATCCATTGTGAACGCAAAACCTGCTGAGATAGGAAGGCAAGCACGGAAATCTTTGGATTCTTCTCTAAGAAGTGTCACTCCAGAAAAATCTAAGAAAAGAGCAAAATCAGTAGAACTTGATAGTAATAGCAATCACGATCAGGAAGAACTTCTCAAAGAATTTAAGGATCTGAAAAGAAAACGAAGCATTGGACAAATACAAGATGAAATAGCAATGCTTAAAAGTAGCCTAAATGAACTCCAGAATAGCACCAATAATAACAACAGTGCTAATAATAATGTCAACAATAATGCTAAAAATAAACTTAATAATCCTAGTAGTAGTCCTAATATTAATGCGAACAATAATGTCAGTGATACTGCGAATAATTGCACTACTAATGACGGTAATAATGTTAGTATAAACAGTAATAACGATAGTCCAAGTTCAGATAGTAATGTGTGTAGAAACTCATCGTTACCCATGCTACCTGATACTAAAATTACTACATCCAGACGAAGATTTTCATCAATTTTCGATCCTATAGAAACAGATTTAGAAAAAGCGCCAGAAGAAATAAGTACAAAAAATTGCGTTGACTCTGATATTAAAATTCAGCTCTCCAACGTAAATCTTCAAATCAAAGATAAAAAAGAAACAAACAGCAGTACCGTATGTAATAATAATAGCTCTACCGATGGAATTAAAATTGAGATAAACGTATCCAAGGTTGAGAGTCAACGACTGCATGATAACGAGGTTGTGAGTAAATCGAATCAGCATTTAAATATTTCATTACCACCCAAGAGCCCAGTAAGTTGTAAAGTCGATTGTCAAACGTCAATTTCTGAAGTAGTCGAAGAAAAAGAAACAGTAAAGTTGGAAAATCCTGCATTACCCAAAAAAGAAATGGTCGAAGTAAAACTAACAACTAATGATAAAGAAAATGTTAAATCAAACACAGAAAATGAAGAAACAAAAGAGGAAGAAGACACTCTCGTGTTTGTGAATAAAAATGTTGAATTGGAAGACGCAAAAAGTGTGAGTTCAGAGAAGAGTAATGCTAGTCACAACAACAGCAAAAAAGAGACAGAAGTGGATAATGTTATGCAAAAGAAATTGGATAAGATAGAGTTTGATATAGAAAATGCCTTAAAGAAGCTTGAAGAATGTCGTCGCGATTCTATCCACGACATTGAGGATGAAAACGTACCGCTTAAAGAGCCAGAATGTATTCAAAATAAAAGCTTCGTCGATACTCCGGAACCTGGTTGTTCTAAAGATCTTTCAAAGGATCTGGACTTCGACAACTTCGATGTGGAACCCTTTGATGATAAATCTGACGACTACCTTAAAGATTTATTTGTAAACAGCGACAGTAGAGATTACTATAAAAATCATAATAGTAACAATACCAGTAAAACAGTCGGCTACTTAAATCCACTATTCTATTTAGAGGAATTGGAGACATTGAACACAGTTCCCGTTTACACAACTAAAGATGGTAAAATAACGTACAGTCCGAATCCAAATTACACCTACAGAGCTTTAATTATTGAAGCAAGGCAGCGAGAAGGGCATGCCTTATTTCGAGATTACTACGGTAAAGGTAATCGAAGAAGTAGACGTTATAGTTCTCCAAAATCACAAGACGAATCCTATAAATATTATTATAGTAGGAGATATGCTAAATCATCTAATCATAAATATAAGTATGATGGTAAAAAAGATAATTTTAATGATGATGTAGGTCTGCTGAGTTTTGAAAACTGCTTGACAAGCGAAGGTCTATCAATAACAGACAAAAAAATACACGACGAAGTCGAGGAATTAAAAGATTCTAGTAAAAAAGAAGATGAAAAAGCAGTCGATAAACGCGTTCAAGATAGTGAATCTATTATTGCTAATAAATTTAGCATCGACGGTATTGAAAAAGAAAATACTGCCTTTTTGGGAGAAACTAGACTTTCTCCTATACATCTTACACCACCTAGTTTAGTATTAAAAAATAATAGCGCAAATAGGAGTATTCACATATTAGAAGGCACAGTAAATAAACAACGAAAAAGATTTTCATCGTCAGAACGGGAAACGGGCAATTTGAAACGGGAAAAGAAATGTATTGTGGACTTGCAAAATTTAAAAGATGATATATTGAAAAAATTAAATGACCAAGAACCCCAATGCACATCACGACTTGATGACATCGAATCTCAAACGAATAAAAGTGTTCTTAGTAGTGCGAAAAATAGTGAAAAAGAAAACGAGAAACAAAGTGACCTTACTAATAAGAAAAAAGAAGTTATTCTTGAAAATCTAACAAAAACATTGTTTGATAACGAAGAAAAATCTAAATCAGATAATGCAAAGAAAATTCTAGAACAGAAAGAAACGAAACATAACGATAAAATTTCTGAAGAGAAGGAAACACAAGAGAATAATATCGATAATAAAACCAAATCAATTGAAAACAGCAAGAAAATAGATATGCCTTTAATGGAGATAGAAAATTTGGCGGAACTGCGAGCAACTTCCAAGGACGCGACAAAAGCAGAAATTGTTTCTTCGGATACGATCACTTCAATTGAAGTTGCCCAGGAAGAAGTTGAAATAGAAAATACTGTGTCTGCTAAAGAAATGAGTAATGAAACTAAAATTATGGAAGAAGGTCCAGTACCAGTGCCTATTAAATTATGTAAAACAGTCGAGGAACTCTTAGATTCATCTGAATCGACTGAAACAGAAATAATAATTCCAGAACCTACTATAACTGGAGGAATTGAACCAAAAGTGCCAGAAAACAATAAATCACTAACTATAGAAAGTAATGTTGAGGAGACTTCTCAATTTTCTCAAATTGAAAATAAGTTTGAAGAGCCAGTAGAATCTTCTCTAGTTGAAAATAAGTTAAAAGAGTCTAAAGAACCTTTTCTAATTGAAAATAAGGCAGAAGAGTCTAGAGAAGCTTGCCTCATTGAAAATCAGCTACAATTGTCTAGAGAGGCTTCTCTAGTTGAAAATAAGTCAGAAGAGTGTACAGAATCTTCCGTTATTGAAAATAAGCTAGAGGAATCTACAGAATCTTCTGTCATTGAAAATAAGTTCGAAGAATCTACAGAATATTCTGTTATTGAAAATAAGCTCGAAGAATCTACAGAATCTTCTATTATGGAAAATAAGCAAGAAGAATCTACAGAATCTTCTATTATTGAAAATAAGCTAGACGAATCTACAGAATCGTCTATCATTGAAAATAAGCTGGAAGAATCTACAGAATCTTCTCTCGATAAAAGTAATGTAGAAAAATTTAATGAATCGATTCATATTGATAATAAGGCATTAGAATTGCCCAAATTGATTGAAATTGAAAGTAAAATGCAAGAACCTCGAATCCCAAATGAAAATGACAGTAAAACAATAGAACCACCAAAATTATTTCCGATTATAAATGCATTCGTAAACTATAAAGACGCGAATGAAAAGAAAGTTTTAGAAAATTTTGAAATTAAAAAAGGAATAAATTTTTTACCGCCTAAAAAAGAAGAAATCATTATAAACAAAGAAGAATCTCTTTCGGACAAAGAGACTAATGAAAAACCCATTAGTCCCAAATGTTCGTTAAGACTTCCTATTTCAATCGACAAGAGCAACTTCGATTTTGATCTCTGTGATCGATTCATCAAACAAGAAAAGCTTCATGCCTCTCGTATTGATGCGATCGTTAAAACTGTTCCTAAACTTGTCCTCCGGAAAAGTGACACTAATCCAAAGATTTTCTCAAAATCTAAATCCATCGACAATGGAACTTTAGAAGACCTCAAAAAGGAATCACAAGAAAGCATAAAAAGTCCAGTTCATCCTAAAATACCTAAAATGATAATTCGCAATGCCAGATCTCGACCTGCCACTCCTAGCATTGAAGAGATTTCAGAATCTTCAAGCTCGTCAAGTCCTGACAGCGAGCCCAAAACCTTCAAAGTAAAATTCAAGTTGGATGATAAAAACGAGCTTCAGAAGTCGCAGAACTCCTGCGATTCTACCGAAGCGAAGATCCCGAAGATGAAAATAAAACTTGAAGAAAAGTTACCTAGAGTCGTGATAGAGAATATCGACTTGAGCAGTATAGAGCAGAAAACGGTACCAAAGATGAAAATAACCAACGTTAAAGGCTCTGTACCAAAGATAATGGAGAAGCAGACGTCGCTGTTAAACGACGACAAGTCAGACACTAACTCATCGTTACCAGATTATGAAACCACTAGAGTCAAAGAGAAATCGAGCTCGAAATCACGATCAAAAAAGGACTCGCCAAACTATCTATCATCTTCGGAATCTGAAAAGAAAAGGAGCAGCTCGAGCAGCTATTCTCAGTCAAAGAAAACCAAGCGATCGCCCAAAGAAGAAGTCAATTTAGATCCTAACTTGGAAGATACGCAGTTCCTCTTGGAGAACGAGTACAGGCAAAGAAATAATAGCAGCAGTTGCAATACACTAACCAAGATACCAAAGGTTATCATCAAGAGGACGTCGCCAAGCGCCGAGTTTAAGTGTGAATTGAGCAAGGATGCTATCGTGAACGCGCAGCCGCAAGTGGTGCTGAGGAGATCCTGGGTGCTTGACTGCATGGCCAAAGATGCAAGGCACATGAAACTGCTGGTAAAAGTTGCACCGAGCAAAGAGGAAGTCAAGCAGGAAAACAAACCGGAGTCCAATGAATTGGAATGGCAAAGGTATGCAATAATGATTATTAATAATACAAGGTCGCGCACTGATAAAACTGCAAAATTTTTTAAATTTTGTAGTAACTTTTTTGCAGCTTATCTATTACTCAACGGGTTATCTGCACATAAATAATAACGTGCTTTTTTTATTGTTTATTTCAAAAATATTAAAAATATATTTAGAAACTATCTGAGTTGTAAGAAAATTTCAAAGAATTTTAGGAGTGAAAGTTTTTAAATAATGAATTCTTTTTAGTGATAAAAAATTTTATGATTTTCACATTATTTTGAAAAGTATGAAAATTATATTACCCGACGAGAAAAAGTAATCGGTAAATACATATTTAATTCTACGAAATTAATCTTTAGAAAATATTTTAATATTTTGTTTTGTCACGAACGACTATCATTTATGTTATTTTTATAATAATTCGATGAATTCTACCAAAAAAGCTTTGTTTGAATATTTGAATGAATCGCTAAGATGTTTTCAAACATATTTTTATAATTCTATAAATTCTATCAACTTACTTTGAATTATTCAAATGATTCCTAGATGCAGTTCCTGTTTCATTTGCGTCATACTCTTGACAGAAATAACAACATAACGAATCTATCATTTATTTTTTTTTAATAACTTAGATAAAAAATGAGGGGAACTTAATTAAAGACTGCACTATCTAATCTTTAGCTTATGTAGGCATGCTTTTATATATTACAATACAAAGATAGTGATACTTACTACAATTTAAAGTAATTAAAAACTTTAAAAGATAATTAATATATAGTATCTTTATGTGTATAAAAATTTTAAGCAAAAATGCAAAAAAACGTTAATTTTACCTGTAGTTTTGCAAATAAAATTACAGTTAATCTGAACTTATGTTTTAGATTTATTTCTGGTCTAAAGAGACGTCGTGAACTATCGAGATCGAATTCTACGTCGGATCTGAATCGCTTCTCTCCAGTGAAAATAAAACGCAGAAGAGTATCGGACAACGCTATCGGAACCTTTGATTACTCGGACTCCGATTCAAGTACGAGGTTCGCTTTCACAAAAAAGAAATTAGAAAGCGAAGCCGAAGCCTTAAACATGCACATGCAGAAAATGTCCTCAAATACAACTTCCGAAGATAATTCATTCAACGCAGCAAAGACTTATTGGAAGTCTGTAGACGAAAACATGAACAGCAAGAACAAGATTGATTTTGAAAGCGAAGAAGACAAGCCTAAACTCTTCAGCAACAACAAGCTCGAGGCGATTGTGGAGGCAAGTAATTCCCTCAGCTCTGAAATTCTCGACTTGAAGGATAAGTCTTCGGACGAGAAAACCGACAGCAACTTGATCGATCTACATACGATAGACGATGACAACCTCCTGCACGATAAGGATGTCGACGTGCACGAAGAGGAGATCGACGGCACGACGGACGACTTCGAGACGAACGAGAGCTCCATCATCAAAGTGGAATCGTCGGATGAAAGTCAGACAACCATTGAAATTATGCCGGCCTCTCCAGATCTCAGCCACGAACTCGACGTCGAACAACAGAAGGAAAATGTCTTAGTAGAGCAAATCTACAGCGAAGATGCCATTCCGATGCACTTTGAATATGAATTGGAAGTTGGAGAAACTGCTAATGATCCACTAGAAGTACATATACCGAGCTCTGAAGGCGAAGTGAACAAGTCGAGCTTGAGCGAATCACCGCAGATAACAGAAATTTTAATTCCAGAGCAATTAGGTATGCGTTACTTTGAATGTTAAATCTGACACGCGCATTTAAAATGCTTCTTTAGAAATGCTAATAAAGAAAAACGTTAATAATGTAGAAAGCATTAATATTCTTTTTTAAACTTTTTGTCTAATCATTTGCGATTTATTTTTTTCTAGCAGAAGAGGTGATAGTTGTCCCGTCATCTAAATCAGACATATCGACTTCCAATTCTTGCTCCGAGAACCAGCAGCACCTAATCAGATTGGTGGACGAGACGTCGTCGACAAGCAACAGTTTGAATAACAATCCGAATTCGTTATCGAACTCTGGAGAAATGACGACAACAACGACAACGGAGGAGGACGAGGACAGCTCAAAAATGAGCGGAGTCACCGCAGCGTGCAGTTACTCTGATTTACTAGTCAAAGAGGTGCTTGCAGCTAAGGAGACCTTGAAAAAGTACATCGGCAACTTAACGAGCGGAAACGGCGAGTCTTGTAACAGTATCGATTTCGGGTTAAAGTCGAATGAGAAAAAGCAGAGCACTAGCTTTGACAGGAACAGCCTGAAGAAGTGTGGCATAAAGTCGTCGAATTTTAAACACAGGTACTTTAAGAAAAATAAGTCTGAATTATTGAGCTAATGAATACTTAATTGTCTGAATAATTACTGGATAAAATGTCTGATAAACAGGAATTAAGTCTATGTTTTTTTAATTTGCTTTTATGATATTCTTATAAAAGTCTAATTATTTTTCATAGCAAAAATTTTCAAATTAAAGTTTTTTTTTTCAAAAAACTAATCAAGTCTATAAATAAAACTATGTTTGAATATATTTTTATTGTTAAAGTAACATAAACTTTTACTTAATTATCATTAATCAAAAAAATTAAAAAATTAAAATACCATAAATGATATGCTTACAGGGACAAAAGGAAGAGGATAAGTCGTGGTAAATCTAGCAGTAGGGATGTTCGAACGTCTCGTACCTCCTCTTCCAATCGCAACAACGATACCCTGTCCTCCAGCCGTCTCTCCAGCATTAAATCCTCTCATCGCAAGTCTTCAAAACCTAGCAAAGAAGAGTTTTGCACAAAGTCCTCGAAACACTCGAAATCGCAAGTCGATCCGTTGGCACACCTCGTCGAGGAAAATTTGCGGCACTCGCAGCAAAGGGAGAATAAGGCAGAAGATAAGGCCGAGACGATCTCGAATCGCGACATCACGCGAAACCTATCGGTTATAGCAAACTCTGCCAACGCAGAAGTCCTTAACAATGATCTCGTCGATGAAGTGCCTAAACTCGTGGAAAACGTCATTTCGAGGTCGGATGAGGCCAATCTGACAAAGTCTAAAGCTTTACAGCTTAGTCCTGAAATGACCACGTCAAGCATTGTCAGAGAGCTGGTCTTTCATGATAAGGTAATTTATATTTTCCTGTCGAGATAAAGTTCTACGAATAAGCGTCGTTTCTTTTTCTTCGCGTTTAAAAGTCTTTCATAGATAATGTTAAAAATATTTTCTTTTGATAACTATAATATTTGATTAAATTAACCGACGAATAAAATTATTCTTTAAAATATGAAATTTTTTAACGTATGTTTTTTGTCAAGTCAGTTATTAATTTTGTATAGTTTAAATCAGTGACTTAATTGCCATGTCATTTCAAATAATTTAATTAATTTTTTCACTATTTTTCCTTACAAACAACATATTTCTAAGGAAATGCTAATTAAAATTTAAAAAGTAATAAGAAATAATGGAAAGATACTTATCGATGTACATAATGCCTCAAGATAACTCAAATAAACGTCATAGGTCTTTGTCATAAAAATAGCTCACGACATACCATAAAGACTAGTAAGCGACTGATTTTGTAAAATAAGGTCTCGCCCTCGACATAAAAATACTTCCTTATCAAGATAACGTTTCCATAAATATTGATTCAAATGAATGTACACTTTTTAATAGATTTACTTTGTAAATTGAAAAAAAATTCTTTCCCTTATTAAACGATTGATAAATTCTTTACAATTTTTTTTAATAAACAGCAGTTATAATTGTTAGGTATATTATATTATTAGGTGCATTAATATTAATCAGAATTACTTTCGGCATATCAAAAAAATAAGAGTTGCTTTTGCATTATCGTTATCATGTAGATATTTAATTACCCTATTAGCGAAATCATTAAAATATAAGCCGATTTTTTATGCGGGGTAAATGAAGATTTAAGTACATTTCTAATAAATATTAATATGTGAATCAATTTCAAATTCAAGTAGTTTCTAACAAACGACATTACGCTTGGAAAAAAAACAAAAGGTTCACCGAAAGTTCAGTCAGTTTATTAGCATTTGTCGGAAGCTCGAGCGCACTTTTCAGCTCGTGGCATGAATAAAATATATGGCTTTGATTTACAGGCGACGATAAGGCATCGAAGGTACTGCATGCTGTGCGAGCGCTGGTTCCCCTCGACCCTAAGGCACCGACGACACTTAGCGGGTTATCAGCATCGGCACACGGAGCTGACGCAGCGCCGAGCCATACATATGCTGTTCCTCATTTTTACAGGGAAATTGTGTCCCAAGCTCCTACCGCCAAATATCGTGAGAACCGATTGCGTCCCCGGGGAGCTCACGCCCCTGCAAATCGCCGTCCAAGTATGTTATTGATTTATACCTATCAATAAGCTCTCTAGTGCATGCGAAGCTATAAGTTGCTCCAAATATTCGATTCTTCATTATTTACTTTTGAAAGCATAAAAGCAAATAATCACTTACGTTAATACAGTTGAACAATGAAGTATTTTTATAAAATAATACTTATTAAAAGAAAAATTGTATATACTTAATAGGTCACTTAACTATATAAATTATTATTAAATAATAATTAGATAGAGTACTTTTGTCAACCTTTTTTTTTTCTTTGGCTTTCAAGGCAAAAAGTAATGCAAAGATATTTTTATTGAATATAGTGCAATGAGTATTTTTTTTAGTACAAATTCGTAAAGTTTTTAACGATTTTTAACAGGTAGACTAATTAAGTCATACTTTAAAAGATAATTTCGGTACTTTCACGGTCTCATAATAGTCCCTTATTATTTTTTCTATTTAATTTAATTTTATAAATTTTATAAATATGTTTTCACGTAATCAAAGAATTTTATGATTAATAATAAAATATTTTTAGTCATTTTTATTCTATTTAATAAGTTTTTAAATGAAATCGTAAAAACTCAGAGCTAACACTTACATCCTTTTAGGATTTTGCAACAGTCTTTGATGGGATGCAACAAGTCACCGGCAAGCAAACCGATGAGACTAAAGAGTAAAAATTCAAGTGTTTAAGATTATAAATCGCACTCTAGTTTCTTGAAAGTATTTGCAGTGAATTTTTGCACGAAATAAGAATAATATATTGAAGGAAAACTGGTTCTGGATGCAACACTAGACGGGGTTATCGTATACCCGTAAGTCACACAAGGTAGTTCTTTTTAGCCAAAGACATTTTAGAATCAGGAAGGGGTATACTACATAGATATAAATATTATATATGTTAGATTTTATTTTTTGCGTTTTATGCTCTCGCGATGATGAAGCATGATGCCTTCGACTTGTACAAAAAAATTACAGGAAAACCGTCGGTTTTTTTAAAAGCGATTCAGAATGAATGAAACCGTTCGTTAAACCAACGAGCGATACGTAAGAGTAAAAAAATAACGTTTTATTTATATTGTAAAAGAGACTTATATATATTATACATAAAAATACAAAATATATAGATTTATTCTATTCCAATTTCCGAAATCGTTCCACATAATGTCACATTATGTAAATATACAAATACATACATATTATGCAAAACACTCAGATGTGTTTGTATAAAGCAAAGGAAAAGGTAATAGACATATCTCTGTTTTACGATGGATTGTATGTAAAATTGGTGTCAAATGTAAAACAATAATAGTAATAAAGAGGAAAAAGCCCGCGATGATCAAAGCATTTTTTCCTTTGAACAATAATAAAATAAGTCTCGAGTTTCAGAATTTGCTTCAATATTATTGGGACAAGAAATTGTATTCAGAAAAAAGTAGTGCCTTAAAGTGCTTTGTAAAAGTGTTCAAAGAGAAAGTTAACATTTATTTTTGATCTCTTGCGTAATTTGTTAAGTATATTTATTGTAAAAATCTGCTTATCGATAAAACAAGCATAAAAACAAACGCATTTTTAGAAATCGCAGCGGCTTTAGACAAATAAGTTCCGAGTAATATACTGTGGAAATTCTTGGCGATACTTGCATCGAAAAATCAAAATTTTATCTCCTCTTCTTTTCTACTTATCGAAGTTTTTCTTAAAAAGATTTGATAAATATATTTAAAGAAACACCGATATATGTATTTACCGCACGAGTGCCTTAAAATACACCTAACAGTATTCATTCGACCGAGTTATGCAGATATAAATATAAATATAAAGTAAAAAAATATTTAAAACACGATAATTTGAGCGTGTAGTGTTTGTGTATATAAAAGAATGCTACAAAGTGGAAGATGTATACATATTTAATATATAAATATAATATATTTTACGTCAGTTCAATGGTTTTAAATTTTCTGCATATTAATATGCATAATCGATTACGATGGAAATAAAAATGCAACGATTGCAAAAGAGAATTGTGTAAATTATATGTAGAAGTGAATTATATATACATATTGCGGTGCAAGATTTTTGTAATACGACACCTTACACTCTCGGTGCTCTGAGATGTTAAGGGATACTGCGTATACTAAACGAAAATGAAGAAAATCATTGTGTGTTCTATGTGCCTAATATTTGAAGAATTTTAATATGCTTAAAGATTTCTTATAAATAAAAATTTATATATATACACACAGATAAATATATATATTTAAAAAATTGTTTATATAAATATTATTAGTACATTGCATGTAAAGGTGACGCATCACAGCAACAGAGAGTAAGACGTGTAAAAGATGTAAAGGTGTCCTTGTACAAATTTGCTTAATTACTCCTGTGAAAAATCACGCGAGTGGTATTTAACTATGCCCTACATTTAGGGATTTCTGTGAGGCACAATCGAATTTCAAAAAGAAAAAAGAATTTTAAAAACGTAAGTTGAAGATGCAAGATTGAAGTGACTTCGATACGAGAATGGGGTCATATATATTTCTAGTTTAAGTGCAAAAACCACTTTGACTTCCAATAAAATAGAATATAATTGTTTTAAATATGTCTCGTCTATGTTCTTCTACTTTCGTTGTTTTACCTTCAATCTATACATGATTGTAATAAAGTAGATAACTCGCGCGAATTTGTGTGGCACTACACGATTATACATGTTATACGTATAAATATCTCGATTCAGTTATTATGTGAAGTTGAGTGCAAACCTAGTTATTGGTTTCGCAATAAAATAGTGTGATTGTTTAAGTTTGTATAAAGAGAAAATTGAAAATCTTGGCTGAACAGTATCTATGAATAGTAACAAGTTTTTTAATGCATTTTTGGTATTGAATATATGTGATTTGTAGTGCTGGTTACACTACTCTAGAAGTGTATTATTAGTCTAAAAACGTCTTTCTTATATTAAAAATTTTGAGATTTTTTAAAGATTCTTAAAAAGAATTTATATACGCTACATCACATAATTTGTATATACGTTAAAAATAAGATCTGTATGATTCAGAACAATGACTTTTTAAATATCACGTCAATTTTGAAAATTTTTTAGTATATATTATCAAAATTCTGATTATATAAATAAATCTCATTCAAAGCAAAATGGGCATTGAAAGTACCAGATAATAATTATTGCATTTAAGGTACTTTTACAGGGATTCTTTGCTTGAATCATACAAGTTACTAATTTTCAAACCAGTATTTCAAACCTTTATTATTTAACATAATTATCATCGATTCAATCGTGCATAAATTGAATCAACGAAACTTTTTAGGGACCATAAACTGCTACTATTCATTGTTACTGCTTCACCTTGGCTATGAAAAATCAGAGCTGTGAAATCCGATACTACAAATAATACTGCAAGAAAAAAAATAACTAGACGAGAGTCATAATTACTTTGGAAAAGGTGGGATCAATAGGTTTACCATTACACTGTTTTCATCTTTAGTTGAAACGAAAAAGTCTACGTGTTACCTACAGTTTGTTAAGTTTTTTTTCTTTTTGTTATTATATCTTATATTAGTTCGTAATTTAGTTTATACACCGACACATTATGTCTTATTGTAGTTGTTGACTAAGAAACTCCGAATTATCAAAGAGTTTGTTGTGTTGCTCAGGCAGTGTTCAAAAACTCTTTCGACTGTCAACTGTGCATGAAAGCGTAACATTTTGAAATCTCGGAAATTATGTGCAATACAAGTCACTTCTGATGCAAAACATGATGACTTCGAAAAGTGTAATATATTGATTCGTTTGAATTCAACTAAGCTACGGCTGGAGATCGTGATTTAAGAAGCACTGGAAAAGTTAAGAGAGACCTATAATGACAGTTTTATTTGTTAAAGACGGATTATATAAAATTTCAATTTAAACATGTTAATTGTTGCATAATATGAATTTATATTTGTTAAACAAGTATAAAAAATTTATATAATTGAATGAAACTTTATTAATTTATTAAAATGTGTAAATAGATTTTATAGGTCCCTCTTAATTGTTTCATTTTAAAATATTATGATTTGTAAATTTTGTTTTTAATTTTACATATTTCGTCGTAGTTATAGATTTTATTTTCATTATATTATACCGTTTTTGTCGTCCCCGGGAGATGTGCGGCATTGCGGAAATGTGAATTATCTACAATACCTCTGCGAGAAACTCAAATGTAATTCAGCGCGTCGCTCATAAACTATGTATATTTGTATGTATACGCCAAACGATTCGCACTCTGCTCTAAGTCATTTCTAAGCTATTTCCCTACAAACGCAAGAAGTCATCTGCCAAACTGTGATTTCCTCTTTGCCAAGTGCTGAAGGGAAAACTAAACGAGCGATGCGTCGAATAGTTTCTTCTTTTATCGTTTGAATAACTTTTCCTTTCGTTCGTTTACTTAAACAGAAAAACAAAACGGTTTTAATCAAATAGGTTTTAACCAAAATATATCTATGCGCGAAAAATTGCGTGAAACGTTTATAATAAAATATGGACTATGGCTGAGACTGATTGTGAGAAAATAATATATTTGTATGTACTTATTTGAGCTTATTTATAAAATATTCTCAAATATTTTTCTGAGATATACAAAGCTATATATTCGATTTTTGGCCGCAAAAAAAGCAAAATTTTAGAAGTTTAAAAATTTATATAAGTCTTAGTCCTTCAATGAAATGAAATCAATTTTTCCGGCGGAAAAGACGATTTTTTGTGAAAATATTATTAATTAAGTCTCGAAATCTTTCATTGTTTTTTAAAAGCTTTATAAGTTCAACCGTTGTATTTTTCTTAAATACTGGGACGTAAACTTGAGAAAAATACAATTTTAAAATGATTTAGCAATCAATGTCGAGTGGTTCTCTATAAAAATATTTCCACTAGCGTTTAATTTTAAAAGACTCATTTTTACATTCCCATTTTACATCACCTTATTTGATATGTATGTACGATGAATTTTCCTTTGAATCGTCACGCGAACTTTTTTAACGTTTTCTAGGATAATTTTTTAAGCGCAATTGCACTTCACAAAATGTACATTGTGCAAGTTATGTTTGGAAGTATTTTTGTAATTTGAACGAGCGTCAATCCATTCGATATTAAAGCTACGTTTCTTTCATCCCTGGGCTATATAATAAATTGTGTCGCTAGTTTAAAAAAAAAAAATAAAAGTAGCTTCAGTTCTTCAGTGCACATGTGGAAAGGTAGACACACATGAAACATACTCGTCACCTTTACTACTAGTTTTTCTAATTTCAGAACGTGTGATGATTTCCTCTATTTTACTTTTTGTCCTCTCGGTGATGTTCATCGAAGGAAATGCGTTTTGTGCGTGTGATGAAAAAGACTTGTATTTGTTAGTGTCGGCTTGTCGCACTATTAAATAGAAAATTCAATAAAAATACTACTGTATATTTATTTTTCCTTTCCCCAACTTTATAATTTTTTTATTTTAAATTTAATCTGGTTAATAATTAAACGAACGTTTTACTTCAATTTCTATCTTCAATTAAGATTTGCTACAGAAACTTTTAAAAAATATATTTTGTAGAATTAGAATCAATTTTAAAATAATAGATTTTAACCAACTTTAATATTTAACAAAATGACTGATATTTTTTTCTTTCATTATTTACTTTTATTATTGGTCTTTTTATAGACCTTAGACCTTACACAAAACTTTCAAAAAAGTTGCGCGATCGATCAACAAGTGCTGCCAACAACAATGCCAACCTAACCCGTTCACAGCGCGCCGCGAAATCCGCGACGAACATTAAAATGTGGGTGGATATTTCATTCTCAGCTCTCGGGGAGAGATGAAGACGTCGTCCACGGGCACAACAGTCGGGCGGGACAAGTTTGAGGATATCCGTGCTCTCATCAGCGAGAAACGAATGTCTTGGTACTGAAAAGAACGAGAATGGCCCCACCGCCAGTAGTTACCGGGATATCCCCGAAGGAGGGACCGCCGGGTACTCGGATCACCATTCGGGGCGAGTTCCTTGGTACCAAGGCCCAGGAACTTATAGGTTAGTGGCAACTGTCATTTAACTTTGTTTTTGCCACTTTAGATATCATTTTATGGAACTTATTGAAGGAAAAATTAATTTTTTTATTTACGTAAGTTAGCTGTTTTCTTTGAGCTGGTTTCCTGTTGATGTTTCTTCCAAGTTTTTAATAAACAATGTAGTAGTAATTGTAGGAGATTTATTTTCATATCATGTCATTTTTGTTTAATTGTATTATTAAATTTACTATAATCATTTATGCCATTTTATTTAACTATTCATATGTTGTGACCTGCTTTCTAAATCTTACTACACTTGCACAACTTCATTGAGTTTTAGTTAAAAATTAATTCTTTTATACTGTTAATTATTTTTTATTTCTTTATTTTTCTTAAGAAATACATATTTCAAAATAATATAATAAATAAAAATTTCATATATTCATTCTGCTTTTATTTAGAAATTTTTTTGCATTATTGATTATTAACATATAATTTATATTTTTAGGCCTTACAATTTGTGGATGCGACTGTTTATTATCAGCAGAATGGAAATCACCAAACAAAATTATTGCAAGATCTGGGCCTTGCAAGGGCAGGGGTGACATAATAGTAACAACCGGTCAAGGTGGCCAAGGAACTTCAACAGTTCAGTTTAGAGGGTACCATGAAACAATTGGTCCCATGAAAGAGTCAGCAGTATGGGTTGAAGAAGCTCCCGTGCAAAGTTTTGTATGGGGTAGAAGAGCTCTCTCTCCTACAAACTATCAGCAAGAAGATCCTTTGGGCCTCAGTGTAGAAGGAAATGAGTAAGTTATTGTAAAATTACAAATTGTTAATAAAGTTCTGCTTTACAAAGAGTTTTAATTTATTTTCAATTTTTTTCCAGAAAAAAGTTTCCTGAAGAGGAATTACTTGAGCTTTTTGGAGATGCTAGTGGTGAATTAACGATTGAAAAGTTTCATCCAGGCATGTTTTTGCTACAACATCATCATGCGACATCTTTAGATGATCTTAAAGCAGGCTTGGCATATCTACGGCGTAAAGTCAATTCTCAAAAAGAGGGTCAATTGTCATTCCTAAAGGTATTTACTTATTGTCAAATTGGATAATTTAAGTTGTGATTAATTTAAGTCTTTTTATCAATGTAAATATTATAATTTTAGGCCAATGTTGGATCAGTAATGGAGCAGCTTGATACACTTATGCTTTTGAAAGATCAATTTGAAGCTGATGAAAAGAAATATGGTGAAAATCCTATGGAAAAACTTGAGACTGCAATCAAAGAGTCCATGACAGAAGCTAATAAACTGTTTGATGATGTGTTAGCTAGGAGAGAAAGAGCAGATGCAACAAGAAATGCGTTATCTGTTATGCAGAGATATAAATTCCTATTTTGCATGCCTGTTAACATTGAAAAAAACATTAAAAATGGAAATTATGATCTCGTTATTAACGATTATGCACGCGTTAAAAACTTGTTTAAAAATACTGAAGTCGAAGTGTTCAAAAAAGTTTTGCGGGAAATAGAATATAGAATAGAAACTCTAAGAGAGGTGCTAAGAAAAAAATTAGAAGAAGTGCCATTCACGTTAGAAGAACAAAAGAAAATTATTAGACATCTTATAAACTTAGAAGCTGAAGGAGATCCAGCTTGGGATGCAATAGGTACATTTAATTCATACACTTGCAAGTTAATTCTTCAAAAATAAATTGTTTTAAACAATAAATTTTATATTTAAATTTTAGTTTCTCACGGAAAATACTTAGAAAAAAGTATACAAGCTTGTACAAATGAGTACCTGGAATCTGAAAATAGAGAAGATGATTATAGAGGAGGTTTAGCCATAAAATCAAACGCGTCGACGCCAATGTCTATTAAAAATTTTAAATTAACTAAAACTGAGGAAAATAACGTTCCCTCAAACGTACAATGTATTGAAGCATTATGTGACATTGTTATGGAACAGCTACCAGATCTGTGGAGATTAGGTCAGAGTTATTTTACAGGACAATTACATGTTACTGCAGATACAGAGAAACAAGGACCATTTAAAGTAAGTGATTAAAACAAGAACCGTTTCTTTATAAAATATTTATTAAATTATTTATATTTTATAGCAAAAAATATCAATAGTTTTTATAAATTTTATTTTTTAATTTCAGAATTTGGTGCTATCCAGTATTCAGCATGCTGTTGATGCCATGAAAAGCTCTTGTGACTCTAGTTTAGATGCTCCTTGGCTTCTTAATAACTTAAAGACTATAAGGCATATGTATGCATCACTCATTCATTTAGATTTACCTAGTGACGCCTTAGATATATTTGGGCAGTTTTTATTTGATTTGAGGTAATTTGTAAAAAAAAATGCTTATTTTTAGTCTCATTAGTCCAAAAAAAAAAAAAAACAATCCCTTAAAAATAATTTAATTTATAAAAAATTTAATGTTTACTATTATTTTGTAGATTACAATGTTTATTAGGTCTTTTTAAACAGACTGCTGATAATATACTTTTATTAAATCGTAAAGAAACTTGGGAAATTGAATATTTAGATGAATGTGAAGGAGGGATCACTAAATTGGTATTTATTTTTGTATTCATTTTGTTGTCAAGTATTTTAAAATAATTTTTCGCTTTCTTCAGCCATCACTTTTTGAGGAAATGGTTATGGAGGTGACAAAATTAGCTCGAGAAACTGCAGTAGCTTGTGGTCCGAGAGAAGCGCCTTTGTTGGCCAATGTAAACGAGCAAGTGCTGTATCAGGATGCGATAAAGTCGTTATTTTCGGCATTTGCACGTTGCCTTCAACAGTTGGCTTTCAGTGGCAGTGAAGATACTATCGATGATGAACTTACTACAGTTTCACGTCTTACTAGTTCACCTGCCACTTATAGGATAAGGGATAGTAAATCACACGGTCCAGTAAGTTTATTTTTTGCTTTTATTCTGGTTCAAACTGTTTATTTTAAATAAATTTTGGGCTTTAATTAATGTTATTCATTTATCAATTAAGACACGTTTATAGACGATCGACTTTCTCTATTTTAGACTTGGGAACAGTGCCTGCTAATTTCTTTGAGCAATATTCGGTACACACTGCAAGTGATATTACCAAAAATTGAAGAAAATCTTAAATCTCAGGGATATCCAGATCTGTTAAATATGGTCGGTTATAATTCAGATTGGAGCCAGTTACAAACTTTAGATACGGCAGTTTTAGAAGCGTACCTTGAGCGGCGTTGCGATCCTCTCGTTGGAACGATAGAACCTAGCATGTATGTTGGAAATTTAGACTGGAACTCAGATCTTCCTACTACGTATGTAAGGCCATATGCTCAAGAAATATTAGCAAATCTAATAGCAGTTCACGCAGAGGTACATTTAAAAAAAAATATTGTTGGATCTAAATTAACAAAATGAATAAAAAAATTTAATTTTAAATTAACTTTAAGGTGCGTCGTGTTTCTCCACGCTTACTTCAGCGGGTGCTGTCGCATATTGTCGAAACTATTTCTGAAGAATTAGCACGTTTAATGTCCTGCGTAAATGGTCGATTTAGTCCTTCTGGTATTATACAGGCTAGAACTGATATATTACTACTTAAAAACGCATTAGAATATTACTGCACAACCCGAGCGAAGTAAGCAAACTTTGATTCAGTTTTTGCTTGAAAAGTTCATTCAAGGAATTATACATTTATATTGTTTTGTTTATTTTGCAGAAACTTTTTTGAGGAAACTTTGAAGGCCATACCAGAGCCAGTTAGTAAAGCAGATGCAGAGAGGATTGAAATAATCTTAACCAAAGCTAAACAGCGAATGTACCTGCAGCTGTCTTGTCTTGTAGATAATGAAAAGAGTTCAGGGGATATAGGTTCTAATGAATTAACGACTGTATAGATTATGAAACTTATTTAATTTCTTTCTGCTATTTTGCTTTTGCAAGATTAGTCAGAAAAAAGCAATATATTCTAGTTATCTTGAATTTATATACAAAATATGACTTTGTTTTATACTATTGTAGAAAAAAATTAACTGAAAATATCTACAATAAGATTTTTGCTGAAACGTCGATTTGTTTCAACTCTAAAAAAGTATATATATTTATTTTATCAAAATAAAAATTTTACTTTTTATACATAAAACCACTTCAGCGTAATTATTTATCAACTCTCATCTATTACTTGCAATGTACCTGCATATCCATTTAAGGTAACAGTTTCACCTGAAAAGACAAAAAGAATCACAATCAATTTTGCTAATGGTAAAAATTGGCTAGTTCACCCTAAATTATTAAAAAATCTTTTCAGGAAATGAATTAGAAAATTACCCGTCTCTCACCTGTTTTTATCAGTCTCGTCGCACTCTCGGCACTGACAATGCAAGGAAGTCCGTATTCTCGCGCCACGACGGCTCCGTGACTGATGAGTCCTCCGAGTTCGGTGACGACGCCCGAGAGCAGCGGAAAGTAAGGACTCCAGCCGATGTCGGTCGCGTGGGTGATAAGAATGTCGCCTGCTTTGATCTCCGAGGCTTCCTCGAGCGTGAGGGCCACGCAGGCCCGGCCGGTAACTACGCCGTTGCACACCGATGTGCCTTGAATTAGCACGCCTTTTGCCAAGGCCGCTAAATTTGTGGTCTGAAAATTTGAATGAAATGTTAAATGATAGCTCGTGCGACGCTTACGTAACGGTTAAAGAAAGATGAATAGCTGCTTTCTGTACGCAGTTTGTCAGATATTGCTTGCTAGTCAATTTAATGTGATACAATTCAGTTGGGAAAATAGTATTTTTTATTGTATGTTTAAAAAAATTTTTTAACTTATTCTTTGAAGAACTAAGAATGCTACTTTTTAAAAAGTAAGGCTCACGAAAAAATTAATTAAATAATCGTTTTTCTAAACGTCTAAAAATAGAAGCAAATTATCGCTTATTTAGACGTAAAATAGGATGTAAGATTCAGCCGCTGCCCACGTCTCGCAACGTAGTTCAACGATTCATTTTATGTTATTGTTATTGTACAGATTTTACGACGAAGATTGAAAATTTTTCAAGATTACATTCGCAAGTTATTTTTGACTTATTTTAAACATAAATAAACTATTAAAAAGTACAAAAAACGTAACAGCAATAACTCTTCAAAATTTATCAATGCCGAACGACAGCCAAAATTCGTTTCAAAAATTCCGAATAACAAAAATTGCAAATCGATTACGTAAGCGAGCCAATAAGTCATGTGCGGTCGTCAGCATCCTCGTCTCTCGCATCTCCGACTATTTTTCTCCTTTTTTCAGCGCATGACAGAACAGTAGCCGTGCATACAGGCACGCGCGAAAAACGTATATATAACGGCTGTACGCCGAATCCGAAGAGGCTGCCGGCGTCCCACTCCGTCGCGGCTACACACGGTCGCACACACAGCTTTGCGAAACGGGTATAAAAGCGGGCTCGGCCGCGGGAGGCATCACTCCGTTCGGAGTCGGGCCCGAGCTTAGTGCTCTTGCGGGGCTCTGCCTCGGACTCTCCCCAGCCCCCCTCGAGCGACGATCGTTCGGCTGGGTTGGCGAGATAGGTGGCGGAGTTGCGCGCCCGGCAACGACCCTTAATACTTGTCAAAAATTAGTCTCCGGGCAGCAGCTCGGGGCAGGGTGCGCGGAGAGCGTCGCCGCAGCGGTCGAGAATCGAGCGCGGCGACTCGCGTCGCGCGATGCGAGGGGGAGTTTGCGTGTCCGAAGCTGCTGCGAGTGTATGTCTGCGTTTCTAATGCGCGTCTGCAAACTTCCGCGGACGGCGCGTTGAGAATTCGAGTCGTCCGTCTCGGTTACTGCTGATGCTATGCGCTTATTGTTCGTCGACTGGTTACTTGAGAAGCGTTGCTTTGCATTTTATATCTTGAGTTATTCCTTTCATATTGATCGTTTTGCGTGGTGCAGAACGGAACGCAAAGAAACGCTTATCAAGATGTAGATAGTCAATTTTTAATCGCAGCTACGAGGTTCAATTTGTAAATTTAGACTTTAGTAGCAGCCTTTGAAATTAACAATTATAATTTAAAACGTACTTAAGGTTTATTTGATATAAAAATTAAGCAATACGTAAGAATAACATCTTACGAGAACAAGGTGGGGTGTCATGATGTGTCGCAAAAGGGAGCTCAAACAAATCGAAGCTTCAATTTTCAGATTTCTTATGCCGTCCCGGTACTAGCTCCCAATTGTTTAATCGATTTTCATTTCTAAAATAAATGATTTCAAATCGTCAGGCAAAAGGTAATGTTGGATAATTAAAAAAAACTTCCGTAAGAATTTCGTGCAGAACGTGCGGCGCATAGACAAAGGCTCTCCGCATGAAGCGGGCTTTCAGCTTCGTTTGGACAAAAATCCACTATCGGGCGGTATTTTCAATCGGATGTCTAATTCGTTCGTCCGAGTTTTTTTCACGATTTGTTTTCTGTTTGTTTTCTCTCTCTCTTTTTTTTATAAACAACGTCGATAAAACATTTATTTTATAAATTTATCGGAATACGGTGCCGTCGACTGTCGCGTAGTATTAGTTTTTAATTTTTCCGTGCCAAAATCAGTGAATTAGAAAACGCACGCGAATTTAGTAATAAATCCCTTAAGAGGGTTCGAGGTACCGAGAATAACGGACGTCCAAGTCTCTCAATCCAATTGAACGATATACAAGTTTTCAACACTACGAGGGAAAATAGCAAAAGAAAAAGAAAAGCAAAAATATACGCATATCGTACTCTCCCTCGAAGCAAAAGATCCAAGCCCCTCACCTCGATCGGCAGCGGCATGCCGAAGTTCACCTCGCTGTACTTGTGCCCCTGCAGCTTGGGCCTGAGCTTCCTCCTCCGGACGGCCTTCCTGACCAGCGCCGGATCCGGCCCCTCCATCAGCCGTCCCAGCTCCTCGTGCGTGAAGAAGAACACGAGCGACTCGTCGGGCATCCTGCCCCGCCTGGCGAGCAGCGTCGCGAGCCTGCGGTAGGCCAGTCGCAGGCGGTGCACGAGCTCGATCACCAGGGACTTGGTCATCTCGCGGCGCACGACCGCCCTGCGGGAGGCGGGCAGCAGGGCGCGCAGCAGCCACCTCGTGCTGCGCTTCCTCGGGGTCTTCAGCAGGCCGACCGTCTCGCCGGGGGTGAGGTCCTTGCTGGGGGCGACTTTTGCGTCGCTGCTCGTGGCCATCATCGACTGCGGGAGATTCGCCGGTTCTTAGCGCTCGGAATGCAGGACGGATTGGACTGGCTGCGCGGAGGAATGTATTGTTACCTGGATGGTCGAGAGGAACTTCTCGGGCTTCATGCCCCAGGTTTCCGTGATCAGGTCGAACTCCTCGAAGGCTCGATAGCCGTGCACCCTTATGAATTCTTGAACCTGCTCGTACGCCTTCGGACAGTTCGATAAGAGCCAGCCCATTGCGTCGGAATGCTCAATGTTTTTAAATTGCTCGCTCAGTCCGCTATCTTTGATCGTCTTTGTTATCTGCTTCAAAACAACTGGCACTTGTGCGCTATCAAAGCAAACGGGTCAATTAGAACCTCCAAAGTGAATCCGATGTAAAGACTCGAGGAATTTCCATGATACGTGACAATTTACCTAATCACGTCGCTGCACGATCCCAGCAAGACAGCAATGTCCGAGTAGTGCTCCATCGTGAACTCCTCGCTGCCCTCGGTGAGTATCGACATCAGCACCACCTGATAGAATACGCTGCACCTCGAGGCGAAGCTGTGCTGCCTGGAGACCGTCGCGAACGTCTCGAGTAGCTCCTCCAGCCCGTCGTGGATCGCCCGCGGCTCCTCGATCTCCTCCAGGTGCCGCACGATCCGCGTCGCGCGGCAGCGCTCGACGAGCCGCTCGGCCTGCCGGACGGCCTCGACGTTGCGCCAGAGGTCCGCGACGATGTCGCCGCCGAAGCGCAGCCGGCCCGCCAGGTTCTGGACGCCGTTGCGCCGCTTGGCGGTCTCGTGGATCTCGGGGGTGATTATCGAGCGGCCCGCGACCGCGATCTCCATCACCCGGCTGCCGAGGGTGATCTTCTCTTGGACGAAGCGCAGGAGGAGCTGAGGGGGCAAATCGAGGAAGAGGGGGATCTTTAGTTTTCGCCTCTCGGTGTAATCTCTCGAGATTCGTCGCTTTTTACACGAGGACTTTAATTTTTCGTTGAAATTTCTACGCATGGATAATCAAAGTCTATTCGTTCAGCGAACGAGTCGACGGAAACGTCGACGGTGCACTCACGTTCATGTAATTCAGGGTGCACCTCATGTTGACGACGAAGATGTGACTGGCGTAGATGGGCCGCGCGATCGTCTCCTTCCTCAGCAGGGAAGCCTCGGTCGAGAGATTCAAGCCGCGGATGACGGTGCTGACGGTGAGAGGGGTGGCGGCCATCGGCAGGACCTCGCCGAGGTTGGCGAAGGACATGATGTCGGTGTCGTTCGGCACGCCCGAACCTGACGTTTTGAGAAAGAGTTATACGTATCTTTTTAGACGGGCTGCTTTGTTTGAGCTGCTAAGCTGGACAATGTGCAGGTAATCTGTGCACGGGGATTTACGTCAAAAGTATTGTGATCTGTCTTATTTTTAGCGATGGAATTAAAATCTGTATTTTTTCGCAATTGATTAATTTTTGCAAGATAAATGTAAAACAACAAAGACTCCGAGTCTGCTTAAAAGCTACATACGCACAATACCCACACTGAGAGAAAAAAAGGAGTAAAAATTACTATTCTGTATCGTAACTTGAGATATGAGAAGAAAAAAAAGGATTTT
>JAWWEM010000054.1:14199966-14217088 GCA_035582935.1 Ormyrus thymus | reverse complement strand
AATATATAGTAAAAATTGTTAAAAGATGTGTGTGTCCCACGAGTGCTATTTAAATAGTAATTTTTCAAAAAAATTTTCCTCAGTGCACAAAATAAAATAGTCTTTTCTGGCTTACCGGTATTTTAAACATTTGAATTATAAATTTGTGCATGTATGAATGTCCAATAGTACTTTACAAACAAACCGACTATACTAAAATTGCATTAATTCTATTATTCGAAAAATCTGACCTTGAAATTCATTCTTACACTTACTTAAAATTCGATTCTTTCATCACTTCGTCATACACCGCCAGTTAAAGCGCCTAATACGGCACATTCCAAGCAGCGAAACAAAACCAGAAAGACATCGCCACCGCGAAATTCAGGCGCGTAAAGCACACTGGACGTCGGAAGCGATGGGTGGATTTTAATAAATTGCTTTCTCTCTCTCTCTCTCTCTGAAATCCTTTTTCTCCTCTCGCTCTCGGCGCCGCTCGCGCATTTTCTTTTCGTTTCCAAATCGGGCGAGAACATCGCCATTTCTCACTTCCGCGTGCAATCGATTCACGTCGTCTCTGCTCACTTTTGACGCTTTATTATGTCGTTTGCGGATTCTTGGCGCGTTTGAATTCTGAAATTATATACAAGTGAAACGGAATTCATTAATTATTGCGTCTTGGGAGAACTTTGTATTGGACTTATTTTATGGAATTACAGTGCATATCTTTGATTATAGAGACTTTAAGTCGCCCTCGTCGCTAATTACCATTGAATTTATGTAAAAATAAGTGCAGCGGCATCGAAGAAATTGAATCTAAATTACGACCGCGACGACGCGCGATAAATAAACCATAAACGCGTCTAATGTCATTGTCGACTCGAAAGAATTCCGTCGAATTAAATTAAAAAAAAAATTAACAAAGCAATTTCTAGCTTAAAATTCTGCGACCGCGACAATAAAGAAAAAAAAAGAAGAAAAAAAAATGCAAAGGTAACAATCCGAGACGAGAGAGAGAGAGAGACAAATGGTACCTTGAACCATTTTTTCAGCTGCGCTCGACTCCATTCGTAATACGCGCACGCAACGCGAGCCCCGTTGATATTCAGCTCTCCGCTTTCAAAACTTTAATTTGTACGGCGAAGCTTTTGTTTTATCACTGCGCAATCTTCGCTCTTAATTGAACTGCATTCTTTTACGAGAAGTTGATATAGAGAGATCGGGGAGGTAGGTGTAATTGTCTTTGCGGACAGTGGAGTGAATGTGAATGAGCTCGGTGAATAAATTTTTGAGTTCACTCGGCCTGACAATATAAATGATTAATCCAGTTTGTAATGCCGAAATTTGACCTTGTCAAATCATTTTGGTCGCGTACTTTTTCTTCCGAACGAGACCGTAAGCTTTACGGCTTGAAAAGACAATCAAACGCCCGGCCGCGTATCATAAACAATCAATAATTGCGCGCATCCACTTTATTAGGATCAACCAAAATCCTCGGTCGACCTCGCAGCCCCCCCCAGCAGCGAATCCATCGAATCCGGAAGCAGGAAGGAGCGAAAGCCGCCCCGATCAATAACGGCGGGCTACGCGCGTAATGCCCGACCGGAGAACGCTACGCGCGCAAAAGCAGGAAGAGGACGCGCCCGCGAGCTCGCTCGCGGGAGACGAACCGGCAAGACGCGGGAGAGGAATTTCAACAAGTGCGCCGCGTCTCTTCGTCTCCACCCTTCCGAAGCCAGTCGCGTGTGTCGCGCCGAATTAGCGCGACTCGACGACCCCCGTCGTCGGCGACGGGAAGGGGGGGGGGGGGGGTTATCGATTTTTCGGCGCGTGCCGAGTTTTTTTTTAAGCGGGAGGTGTCGATTGATGGGCGACGGAAATTGAGGGAAGCTCCTTTGCTCTGCTGGGATGGGGTCTATTCTTCTTTTTTTTTCTCGATGACGTTGTTGATGGAAAACTCGCCGAGTGTCCAGGTACAATAAAGACTTTTATCGATGAATTAGGCTTATTGTTTGGTCAATATAATTTCAGCACGCTGACGATCGAAGTAGGACTTATCGCGCGGAACAGTGAATCTTATCTTTCGCGATAGCAGCGGAGAAAATAATGGCCTGCCTATCTAGAGGCATCAAATAATTGTTATTAAAAAGCTATAACACATTTTTCTTTTTAATTGGAATTTTAGAGTAATCCGATACTTTCTAAGATCTCTGTGCGTACCAAAAAAGTTCATTAAAAAAAAAATGTATATATATAGATGTAAACAACAATTTTTCTTATTAATTTAATTTCGGATACTCGTCAGGCTCGCTTTTTAAGCAGCTTATCGAGCTGTCAATCTTTCGCGAGCATTGCAGCGAACGAATTAAATCGTACATACTCCTTCACTTTGTACGCGTTGCTGCTTTAATCAGTTCGCGTTATATTTTCTTTGCTAAATTGGCTGTGTATAATATATGTTCCGAGCTCGTTTTCCTGCAATCTAAAGTCGGTAAAGCATTTTGGCCGAGAAATGTGGACGGCAATTATTGTTCGGTTTCGGAAGTGAATTGGACCGACTCTTCGACGATTGCTTCGTTTGGATTATTAAATAAAAGTAATATTAAAGTAATATTAAAAATAAATAAAGACATAGAGTTTGGTAAATTTATTATTAGGCGAAACAATTTCGTTTACTTTTTCGACTGTTAAGCGACTTATCGAAGTTAAGCACATAAAATTACATGCTGCAAGTTGCATAACTGAAAATGAGAATGAAAACGAACGTTTTTAAATAACTTATAGTTTTAATTGAAATATTATCCCGAAAATAAAGATTGAATAATTAAGCATGTAGATAAGTCGCGATTCGTTAAGCCAGCAGATTTGCAAATTCATTCCATAATGAATGAATGTATGAATCATCGTATTTCGAGAATAACAATGTTTTTGTATACACCGACAATCATAAAGTAAACTAACGCTATTTTTGTCATCCGCCGAAGCCAATTTGCCTTTTTCTTTATCTTACTTTCATAAATGTAAAACTTACTTCCCAAGCCAAAGTTTGAATACGCGAATTTAAAGAATTTACTCCAATACGTCAAACCCCACCGTTTCCATGCGCAAAAAGAATCCCCTAAACGGACGTTGCCTCGCAAAGAACTCAACCGCCGCCGAGAAGCGAGCACAAAGATTTCGCAAGCCGCACTCGGAGTCGGCGACCGAGATAAACGCGCGAGAATCGTCGAAAGCAAGCACCATCGCTATTACTCGTAGACAAGCCGCGTTCGCTTGAACAAACGCGCGCAGTCGGACGAAGATAACGCTCGCGGACGCTTATCCGCGCCGATTCGGGGATTCACTCTTTGACGCGTGACTTTTCCTGCGTACGTTTGCCGGGTGCGATGAGTGTGATTTTCAGGAATGTCTATTTAGAAATTTACATGCGCGAAGCTTGAAAGCTGAAATGGGGGTTACGATGCTGATTTTATTATAATGTAATAAACGTAATTTTATTGGATAATTGAGCAGTTTATTTAATGGCAATTTAGCTTTGGAACGCTGCCATATAAAGTTCCCGAAATAATCCTCACAGCGAGGACAAACCCCTCATCGATTCGAAGGGGACAACACTCAATTCTATATAATAATTCGAACGCCGTTAAACAAACCAGTCACTTTCTCGATAAAAGCCCCAGCTACTCATTTCAATAATCTCTTTTATAACAAACCTGATTCGCGCGCAAAAATGACAGGCACGCGCGCGCCTTCTCAAAATCGATAACCACCGACCGCACACAGCACAAGCAGACGCTCCCTCGTCGCCGATCTCCGAGATCGAAAACCTCGCGAGCGGCCCGCGTTCTCGTTTCCCTCGCGAAACGCGCCGCGATCGGCCTGCTTTTCCTTCCGCGCGCGCTTTTCCCCCCCCGCTCGAACGTCGACGGGGAAAAAAGGCGAACGATCGGCTCGCTCTTTCGCCCGGCGGTGTAATGGCTCGCGGCTTTGATTGTTTTCTGCTCGCGATCTGCCGGACGATCGATATCGGACTTTCGAATGTTTTTCGCCCCGCTCTCCTGGCAATTGATTTTTCTGCCAGAACGGTCCCCGACGCTCGACGGGATGTCTCTCGATAAGTTTTAACTTCCTGCCTCGGACGGCTACGGAGAGGAAGAGAGAGAGGAATAATTATTGCTGATTGATCGACGGGAATGATGCCGAGCTGTTTACGGGACGATTAATGCCGGGGAATGTATGTTATTTAGCTGATCGGTGGCAGTTTCTTATTAAGAAGAAATTGTTTCACTGCTTTTTGCTAGCGTTGAGAAAATAATTAATTGTATACTGGAGCTGGGATTTAGGTGTCGGCTGCGAGGATGGCGAACCAGTTAAACTACTATTTTTCTAGGCAGTAATTCAGTTAAAACAATTAATAAAGTAATAGGCGACACTGCAATAATACCGAGCCGCTCTAATTGTACGGATTTCCATGGATCTTTTTCAAAAAGACTCGCGACTTGGTCGCAGTAAACAAGGTTTTAATATCGAGCAAAAGTATCTTTACCGAGAACACATTTAACACGTCGTAAACAATTCACTTTCTAGCACGGTTAAAAAAGAAATTCCGCAATTTGACGACGAAAAACTTCTAAATTCCCAGCGCCTAAATAGATATTATCCTTTCTTCGAAAGTCAATCGTAAAAACGCAATTATATCTCCCAGCGCCGGGGAACCTCCCCAATTAGCGAAGCGGCCGTAAAAAATTCACATCCAGCCCATCCCTCTCCGACGACGACGCACCGAATTAACGCCGACGGCACAGCTCTTCAATTACGAGCCGGCTTGGATTTACACCCGCGGAAAAAGTGCCCGCGCGCGAAGTCACTCTCGGCCGCGCGCGTCCATAGGCGCCTGCAAAATTTCCACGCGTCAAATAAAGCGAGTCGCGCGCGCGCGGAGCGCGAACGAAAGTAATGGGAAAAGCGGACGACAGACGTTGACGAGAGAGAGAGAGAGAGGGGGAGACTTGAACGTCGGCAAACGAAACTCTCGCGCGACAATTAACAATTACGCTCCCAGCGGAGCTTTTCGCTCGTAAGAGTAGACAGGCCGCCGTTCGAATGGATTTTCAGTCGGGAGACGGACGCGCTGCCGGAGGTCGTTCCGCGGGGAGCGAAGGATCGATTGGAAATCGTCCGGATATATATATTTGTTGGAAAAAGTTGGCGGCTCGGTCGCGATTGAGAGGTTGGGACGCGCTGATTAATTGCCGGGAGTCGCCGAGTCTTTCGGTTTTATTGCCGCGTCGGAAGCTGCGTTTTGGATGTTATCGAGCTGTTAAAAAGTGGACGTGAGCGGTTGGCTTTTTGCGATGTTTTGCAATGCTTTTGATCAAGGATTTTTTTTTTTTTTTTTCTTAAGAAGCTTTTAAGGAAAATGATTATTATTTAGTACAATGTTTCACTATTTTCTATAATAGTGTGGGCTTTGAAAAAATTGAGAGCACCAAGTCAGTGGTTTTTTTTTATTGAAGTTATATTTTTTAATTAACTTTCCTAAATACTTAATTTGAATTGAAGTGCAAGAACCGTACGTTTATTAGATCGAAATTTACATTATATGTAGTTGCGTGCATGAACAGCGTAAAAAACTGAGAAAATTTATGGTTCACACTTGCACTGACAAGAAACTGCTAAAATATTCATAAGTCATTGCATGTCTGCTCGAATTCTAGAGATTTTAATGCCCGCAAAGTAATCGTATTATAGTTTTAAGAAAAAAAACTTCGTCTTATATCGCGAAATGTGCAGCTGTTGCTACATCAACGTTTCCAAATTTTCCAATTTAGCTGAAAAGATCGATTTAATGTTCAATAGATTTTTGTTATAAATTATTAGAGTATCGCGAAGGAAATTCGTTAAAACTACCGAGATCCGAAACTACTTTGATTCATGCTAAAACAACAAGACAAGAATCCGAACGGCAACGCATGACTCGCGCGAGGGGTCAAAAACAAGATACAAGCAGCCGTTAACGCCAGACGTTGCGGTCAGCGAGCAGCGACACAAGCTGCGGCCCAACGCTGCGCGCGCTGCTATTGCACGTTCGACTTTTGAATCGACCTCGTGAATCATTGTTCAACAAACTTAAATCGCTGCATCGTAACGGCCCAAAATACGAGCGAACGCAGCGCTCGAACCCGTTCGCCGTACCAAAAATAAGGTAATTCCCTCGCTCGAAGAGGTCAAAGCTCGCCTCGCGCAACCTTCGCCGCCGCGCGTCGAGGCTCGAAAAATCTCGAGCGGCGGCGGGCCGCCGGTTGCACAATCGGCCCGCTCGTCGTCTCATTTTCGAGATCTCGCGCGCGAGCAGCTGACGCGCGGGGACGGGACTTTCACCCTTCGAAGCGCACGCGCGCCGCGTGCGAGGATATGTGTATACCTCTCTTTTTCCGGACGGCCCAATTTCGCGCCTCGAAGGAAGCGCCTTTGTCTCTCCCTCTCTCTCTTTCCCTCTGTCTGTCTGTCTCTCCTCGCGGAGCGGAGGGAACCATTTCCGCCTGCCGCGCGCTTTTTTTTTTTTTTTCGAAGGCATGCCGCGGCGATTATCTCGCCTGCCGGCCTGGACTACTTCCAGGGAAGTGTTCCATGAGAACAGATGGCAAGGTTAACGGAGTGTCGGACGGAGGACGAAATTCGGGGTACGGGGCTGCGGAGCGGATGCGAGGTCGGTCGGGGAGACGGCCTGCCGCGGGTATTTGGAGAGCCGTTTGGCGATGAGTTTCGAGGGGTTTTTTTGCGGGAATCGCTGTTTCGGACGGGAAGTAGTTGGGTCTTGTTGGGTTCGGCTGCTGAAGATTTATTGGTTCGCTTTAAAAATTAATGTGAGAGTTTGAAACCCGGCGTTTTCAGCGGTAATTAGTTGTGTGCGTTGTATATTAAAATTATTTTAAATTTTATATAAAGGTCGTTGCTGGACTTTTCATTTTTGAGTACTCGTTGATCGACGAAAATTTTTTGTAGAATTTTATGCACGATTTCAAAATGGTATGAAGCCATTTATCTTAGTTGCGATATGCCAAACTCGTAATAAAATTGAATTGTAATTTTCTTTCTATCCTTTGACCCGTCGGAGTTGAAAGAAACATTAGTTTGAATAAAGTCTTTTCTAACGATTAAGATGTTTGAGATATATAAGCTTTCTAACGATACGAACGCAATACACCTTTTATTAATTTGATCCCAATGTAGATTATGTAAAATACATTAAGCGACCGTCTTGCGTTAACTTTTTGTTACAGAATAAAATAATTAATTGCTGTTTAATTTCGTTCTCAGTTGATTTTTTTGACCTGCAGAGTATCTTTTTGCTTTGCCAAAAAAAATTGAGTCCAATATCCCTTCGAAAGTGTATCTCAATTTACTTATTACAAAAAGCAAATTTATTTATTAAGTTATTACGATTCTTTAAGGTTCAAAAAATTTAAAGATCATAAAAAATGTTGAAAGATAAAGAGAAAATTCTGAAATAATGAAATTAAAATTTTCGAAAGTAAGATATACTCGACATAAAATGCTGCATTGCAAGATACAGTTCAATGAGAGGAAGAGAAATCTTACAATGTGTTATAAAATGTAAGTAAGCACATTAACGACTGAAGAAAGTATTTCGAACCGTCATTCAAAAGTGTTCCCCTTTGTTACTGATTGATGGCCATTAGTATTTACCTCCCAAAAGTACCTTTCCAATTACCGCGGCAACTTTTTCTAAATAATCTTTTAAAGCCACTGAGGAACAAAAGTCTGGTACTCGCAACCAGTCGCCTATAACCAGACTAGTTGTCGAAGTGGTTTGCCCGGCCTTTTGCACGTTTCCTAAAATTACTCGCTAGATTACAAGCTTTAAATGCCTGTCCTACACTAACAGGTAGAATCGCAGCCGCGCATCTCCCCTCGATTCATCCGCCGCGACCTCATCAGCCGCGAACATTCCGTCACCCGAAAAATCTCCATAATTCTCCGCTCCCATCCCTCGACTCGATTACTCGCGACCAAACAAGGCCCGACACCTCGGAGCTCGGTGGGCCCCGAACCGTCCTCCGGCACATCAGGCATCTCCCCTGAAACAAAGCGAGATCGCTCACCTCGCGCGCGCCGGCATCACTCTCCTCCTACTCTCTCCCCCTTGACACACGACTCGTTTTTCAGCCGCAGCGCCCGAGTGAGAGGGAGAGAGAGAGAGAGAGAGACGAAAAAACGGTGCCCGGTCTCCTTTCGAAACGATCGTCATCCGCAGTCCAGTTCCAGCCACGCCGCGGAAGCGGTCGCAAGTGTATACTCGCGGGAGCTGCGGTGTGCATCGACTCCTCTTTTCCTCGTTTTTTTTTTTCTCCCTCAGTGCAGTGCGAGCCGCGGAAGTGCCGCCTTTGTCGCTTGGACTTGGGCTCCCCCCCTCTCTCTCTCTCTCTCTGTCTCTCTGCTCCGCTGCTTTCAGGTAAGCACTTCCGTGGAATATAAGTAAAAATATTCGTTGGGCGCTGTGTCGCGGAGAGATATTGCAATCGCGACGATTGAGCCTTCGACGAATCGCGCGATTTTTGAGAAACGCTTTAGAAGGATACGTGATAGCGTTATCGGCGTTTTACACCGATATTTCGCGATTGTAAAGTATGCTTTTTTTTTATAAATTAAACGCAAAGTGATCTACCGTATAAACGTTGCTTTGAGCGTTAGAAAATTTTCAGACGACATAAAGTGGTTACAGAGCTGTCCAGAGTGCTTAAACAAAAAGTGATACATTGATACAACTCTGTATTAAATTTTTTGAAAGACAGTAAGCTTCGCAACCTTGCCTCTTCGATTTTTCAAGCAATTCTACAATTATCGAGCCGGCTCACTTTAATGCCTGGGAAAATTTTGCGTTAATTTCACTGAAACCGGGTAGGCTCGTTTGGAGAACAAGTAAATAATCGAGAGTTAGTTGGTTAGTTACAAAACGCGTTTTCACAATGGACGTCGATTATTAGAAAAATGTTTCGAGTGTAATTGATCCGTTGCGAATTCGATTGGAATTTTGTAAGATTAATAATTTAGGATGAGTGCTGGCAAATTTTAATATTTAAAAGGCGTTAATTTAATTAAGTGTGATAAATGTAAATTTTCAACTCAAAAAAGTTGTTTGTCAAATTTGAAATTAATATTTTCACTCGTAAAGATACGCTTCAATAAGTGGCAATTTTGAAATTGATTTTCTTCGTAATAATTATGATTAAATGAATAATACATGATGTACTTTACGCGACGCAGAGCAAAAATAGATCGAAGTGACTATTACGTTAGTCACGAATGGCCGTCGAGCTCTCGATAAAGTACGAAAATTTGAAGTCTTATCGGACTATAAATTTTTCGAAAAGTGAAAGTGCTCGATCTAGTTTTAAGTAATATCGAACACCTTACGTAAACGACAGGGAAACACTTTGCAGCGATATGCCTTACAAGTTGATCATTATTTAAACGGTTTCGTGCTGCTTTACTTTATTGTCCGATACAACCCTGCAAGCAAGAGCGGAGAAAAAATTCGTTCGCAAAATGCCTTTATTTAACCTTCGACGCACACATCTATATATATATATATATATATTTTTTACGCAAAATGTAGTACATATAAGGTTAAATTCGAAAGTACTGCAATTTTCTTCCGTTGTCTGTGGGCATGCAGTTTATGTAGCTTTGTCTGTAGCTTATACGTTAAAGTATGACCTGTGAGAAAATCGTTTTTGATAATAAATTTCAAAGTTAATTATTGCTAGAGGCGCGATATACGTAATTCGTAAGTTTTTTTACAAAATATTTGTTCGTAATTCGTCATGAAATGCGAAACTTTGGAAGAATATAGTAACAACTAACGATTCAATGCTGTTTTACATAAGTTGAACTGCTAATACTTAGGCTCGAATTTTTTAAAATTACGAGCCATATATTTTAAGTTACTATATTATCTAAAATTGACTTTAAGTTTCACGTTTCACGAACATTTAGATCCGCTTCTTTAAAAGCGGATGTATAAAAAACAAATTTAACGTAACGACTATCGACACCTCGAAAAGTTTTGTAACAACGTTAGATTTTTCAAATATTTGGTTAGCCGCATCGTGGATAGTAAATCAGAGACAAAGGAGATAATTGCGCGTTAATTAAAATCTTCATGTCGCAATTTTTCCCTTCACAATTGTTTAATTAACGTGAGAGCTAATTAAAAATTATTACACTGGAAATATGACCTTATCTGCGCTCATTTGCATGAGGCACGATCGCTCGAGCGATGCTCATTGAACGCGGAAAATCGACGTTGGAGCAGCTTTGGCGCACCTCGTATCAAGTTACTTTAATCTAAAGTACAGTGAACAAGACTCGAAGGAGAAATATGGGTTTCTTACCAAATTTCATGTAACGGAAGTGGCCCGTGTTCGACAGATAACACGGCGGGATATTTACTGATATTTAGACGTAGACAGTTACCTATCGAATTTTATGGCTTTTCTTACGGTTTTCTCGAATTTCTCAATTCGTGTTTGAGAAATGCGCCAGTAGGTGTAGTTTCGAGACGTTTCGGTTACCTGTTCCGGTTAGGAACGGAATCATAATTTGATTATCACGAATACTTAGGCTTTATCGTTATGCATAAGTTACCCTTTCAATAATTGTTACACGGAGAGACATTTTGAAAAAAATTACCAGCTTCCTAATAAATTTTACAATTCTATATGAAAATTTATCATTAACCTCGTAAAATTTACTAGAAACTACGGTAATTTTTTAGATTTTTACAGTCTGCGATCAAACTTAAAATGCACCATTGTAATTTTTACTACAAAATCTTTCTCCGTGTAGGTTTTAAATATTTTTTCCATTTTCAAGGGTCAATTCGACTGAAGTCTCAACGGGGTCGACTCTTCAAACGAGCCCCGAAGCTGCTCCATTGACCAGGATCAATTTCACGCACAATTTACCCCCACTTTATTCGATTTAGCATCATCGAGGCGCGCTCGGATGAGTCGCTGAAACGTTTTGTAGCGCGCGAAGTCGCCTTCGAAGGACCCTCGTTTTTTTCATCGCCTCGCTCGGACATTTAAACCCGCCGAATACTCGGAGCGGAGTCTCTCTCCGCGGGGAAAATATAGGGAAACAACGCCAGAGAATATGTCGGTCAGTGGGAAGCAGCGCCGGGCTCGCACAACCAGTTTTCGCGCGGCGCGCTCGAGAACGAAATCCCGCGAGCGAAGCCGCTTTTAAGAGCGGCCGACTCATTATGCGCGCGCACGTCCGCCGCGTCTGTCGTTCGCGAATATAATTGCATCGCTTTGACGAGCTCCGAAGCCGTGCGACTTCCACGATATCGGAGAGATCGGCATCAATATTTTTACGAGCGGATGGCTCTCGGAAATTCAAGCTTTCGGGAGACTTTTACTTTTGCCCGACTCGGGATGTGCGCGTTTATATATTTATGAATAAGTGAAAATGTTCGCGGCGTTTACTGGCTTAATTTATTTATTCGGGCACATCTGCGTTTCGAGAAAGGACCGCCTTCTGAGATGGAATAAAATTTTGCTCGGGGCCGCGGAATCAGTTTTTGCTACTCGTAATAATTGCTGGAGCAGATCCGATCGTAAAAATGGGGGATCCACTGATGGGCAACGACAATTTTTTTTACCCACGCAATAAACGAAAGGTTTTAAATTTTATTGGTTTTATTTGGGATTTCCTTCGAAAAGCTACGCGAAGCATAACGATTCAAATATGTTAAACAATGTTATAAAATAATGCGGAAGCGTGTAAGAATGTTTTATACAAGTTATTTACTTTCGCTTTTGGTACTTACTTAGAAGTAAACGGTTAACGCCGGGTTTTGTACGAAAAGATAAAATGTTTCATTTTCACAGAATTTTATCGGTTTCTTGTTTAAAATTTTTAGAGAGTTTTTCGACCTCTCAAGTTGGATTAAGTCTTCGGATCAGACTCGCTGCAGTCTTTCTTTCTTTACTCCAAATTCATATATGAATTTGCAGTAAAAGTGAAGAAATCTGACTTCAACATTCTACCTAAAATGTGATTATTCCAATACTTTCTTTTGTTAAAAACAGAAAAAAAAGAAATTTATGACGATTTACATAAATATATTTTTTAATTTAATAACTTTGAGAGAAAGAAATTTTTATCTCGACCACCTTCTTTTCATTTTTTTTTTTTTTTTACATTTTAATGATTGATTCGCTATACTTGAACAATTTCATTCGAACAATAAAATACTCTGGGCCTATAAATCTTTATACTTTATAAAAATTGCACTACAATTAATCCATCATTCGATAAAAAATTGTCAATATATGTTACATATAAAACGTTGAATAAAAAATGTGACTGATTTTTATCCAAATTTCATTCCTATAAATTCTTCTTTTCAAAACCAGTAGGTCTCGAACCAGATACATAATTCAATTTAAAAACAATTTTTATCATACCAGATTGAACCCTGATATCATTTAAAAAAAAAAAGGAAAACCTTCGACATTGCTCCGCAAGGGAAACTCTCGTATCCGATCAAATTATCTATCGCGTTGCACCGACAAAAAAAGAACTCTTCATTACTCAAAACCCGCTTATCATCCTCTTAAATTGAGCGCAATACCCCTCCGTCAATCACCCTGCAAACAAGCCGTTTCAATAAACCACACGCCCGACAATCCCAGAGCCCAAAGGAGCAAACGATATCCTCCCCGCCGCAAAGCCCCCCCGCAAAAGAAAGGAACAAAAAAACGCCAACTCTCAATATCCTTCCCGGCCTCGGACACCCCGAGCGTCTGCCGCGTCCGATCGGCGGGTGCCCCGTCATTCGCGGAGGGCCCGCGGCCCACGCAGTGGCAACCAGTCGCCGGAGCCGGCGCGGAGGTCAGTCGTACAGTACCGCGGGCTCGTGCGCTGCAGCGCGCGCTCGTATATATTCGACTAGTTTTGCGGAATTCGGTTCCCGTTACGACTCGCGCCGCCGCCGCCGCCGCCGCCGCCGCCGCTCGCTTCCTCTTTTTGCGCGGCTATGAAATTTATGTGCGATGCGTGTGCACGCCGCGTATCTCTCTATCGCTCGCAGGCGTCGATGCGCGGGCCGCCTCTTTTTCCCCGTCGGGTTTAACGATCATTTAACGCCGGCCGTCGGCCGAGTAAATTTTCCGTTTACGGCTATACCTGCTCGCGCGAGGGCTCGGTTATACGGGCGGGGGGTTTTATCGGCCCGCGGGAGGAGGATGGAAAAGTGAATATATGTGTACTTTCGCTGCGTCGAGTGTCCGCCGAGGTCTCGATTGCTCGGGAGAGTCGAAATTCGATTGGTCGACGGCTGTTTTGGCGCGCGGAAGAAAGTTCCGGGGACGTAAAGTTTGGAGAACGATCGATCGGACGGAGGTTGGCAGGCTGGGAGATTGGAGGGGATTACCGTAGGCGCGTTTGGTCTGCTTTTTATGTCTGCGTGTACTAATTAGGAATGTATAAAAACGCCAGCTTATGCACGGCTCGTTATCATAAGTTTTTATGCTCGTTAAATAAAAAAAATGTATAAATAAGGTATATCCTTTATACAGTCAATAAACTGTTACTTTCTTTCGAAATCTTTCAGACAATCTCGAGAAATTGAAATTGTTTTTATACCTGAAATAGAATTAGAAAAATTAGTTGCGCAGAATGAATTTTATACAATCTTCGTGTAGAACCAGCGACATAAATTAGCCCACTAATTCAGAACACCACTGCAGCGCAGATTTATTTTGAGAGTAATCAAACGGCACCTTGATCCACTCAATTTCCATATCCACTTGGGCGTTTACGCGCGTGTCATTCGGTTTATTTTTACTCCAATCAGCCGCTAAAGTAAACGTAAGACTTCGCTTCTTCGAATTGGAAATCACCGTCGCTCGGTGTACCGAAACTATTCTTGAGGCCTCGGGTCCTTTTTCCTACCGCTACCGAATGGTCTCTCCAATTACTTTTGCAATGACTCGCGCGAGATCTTAAACTCCACAAAAAAAACCACACGCTCTCTCCTTCAAAAGCACCAAACAACCTCTCGCGGCCTCTTAAGCGACCTAAAAAAAAACTCGGAGGTCCTTCCCCGGAGCTCCCGAAATCTCTCGATAATTTACGAAGCGAAGAATTCGGGCCCGACCGCTCTAAACCAGGCCGCCCGATCCAGAACCCAACGGACGGAGAGAGAGAGAGAGAGAGACAAACAAAAAGGGAATCGCTCGGAATTCAACTCGCCTGTCGCGCGAAAGAGCGGGGCGGCCCCGCGACGACTCTCGCGTCCTCTGCCTCTCCTCCTCGAATTTCAAACGAGGCCCGCGCGCGAAAGGGATGACGCACTCGCGCGGCCGGATGCGTCACGGATTTTCCTCGGAATCGCGGAGGACGCGCCGCGGATGTATATGCGTATACACCAGCGGGACTCGGCGCGGTGCAGCTTACGATGTGAACCGACGGTGGTCGCCGGAGATTTATGGACGGCGGCCTCGGCGATGCGGTCACGTCGGATCGCGGAGGAGTGAGGATGGCATTGTTTAGAACGGTTTTTTTTTTAAATACAGCAATGACGATTGAATACCGTTTGATCTTGGAAAATTAAAATATTTTTTCTGCGACCGATGCCTTTATTCCAGCGTTGCTCATTACTTGTCCATTTGCTTTTACCGATAAGATGTATTAGCGATATTCGAGGATTTTTATTTATAATAATACATAAGTAACGCCGTCGCGAGTACGAGAACTTGAATCGACTAATCCATTTCACAAAAAGTACAATCCCCCTCTCAGCGCTCATTCCGCAGATCGCAATCTAACAAGCATATCCCCGCAATCGCGCGTTCCAGCGAAAAAGCTCCTTTATATACCCAAGTCCGCGTGGAGATTTCAAAGCTCGCCTCAGATTAGATAATAGAGCCTCGATAAAAGAAAGAGAGAAGAAAAAGCCGCGCGATAACGCGGCGGCGCCTCCGCGGAGCCGCGTGACACACAATACATTCGGTCTGCTTCTCAGGCGAGGATCGAGCAGCTGAGGAAGGCGACCGACAGGATCCAGAGGGAGATCGAGGAGGTCACCGAGAGGGAGCACGAGCTGAGGAACGTCGGCAGCATCAAGACCATATCGCACGACACGGTCGACTCGAAGGTAAGACCTACACGCGTATAATGCACGTCGATCGGGCCGATTTTGATTTCCGCACCGCGGACGCGCACCGATAAGCGGCGAGTTCTTTTTCCTTCTTCTTTCCGTCGCGAGCGGACTCGCTCTCCAGGCGGGGGGATTTCACAGGTGGATATTTTTATCGCGTCGTTAGATACGAGTGAGCTCGTCGTGTTGCGCTGGTATCCACCTGCAGAGCGGATGATGTTGCATTTGGAAGCATCTAAAAACGTTAATTAACCGCGACCGGTGGCGTTGCGTAACCCTTAAATGTCACTGCTATTCTGAAAATTCGCTTCGAACCGTCAAGCAGCTCATTCAATTACGCGCAAAGGAAAAGAACGAAAGGATGATTGAATTCCAAACGTTCGACCAAGGACGATCCTTACTCTCCGAGACCAAGGCATTCTCGGCGCCTCCACACTCCGGAAAATCCTCGACCGTCGTTCCTCCAGAAAAATTGCTCATCCATTATGCGCTCAGCAGCAGCGGCAGCCGTCTCGTGAATCAGCCGCATGAATATTATAATCATCGATTAAATCTCCGGCGGTTGGCGAAAAAAGAAGAAAAAAAAAAAAAAAAAGAAAACAATCGTCCGCCGCGGATTTATTATTCTCCATCCGAGTCATCCGACCTGAAGCGGCTCGCGAATTATCGGCTCGCTTTTCGATAACAATAAGCGCGCACGTTTCCGAGCGCGTCGAAGGTCGCGAGTCGTCTGCATTGCCTCGCTGGTTTAAACACTTTGCTCGTTCGCCATTCCTGACGCGCGAGGCTCAAGTATACAATTTTGGGGATCATCGCCGCGGCGTTCGAGCGTGTGGGGGTAGGTTTGTTGTTGGGAGTCGATGGCGAGTGGGAAGAGTAGGTAACGCTAGGAAATTGGAGACGGGATTGTTATTAAGAGCGAGTTAGTAAAGTTTTTGTGATCGGTGGGTTTTAATTTTATGAAGATATTATTCTTTATCTCGTAAAAAGTAAACTTGAGTCATGCGCCTAATAACGATGAATGTTAAGAATTAAGACTGTCTGCTTTGTTAATTATAGTCCGCGCGCTGATGTGTTTTCAAAGCTTTTGATGCCCTCTGAGGAAAAGCGTATTGGAAAAGAAAATTGAAATAAAAACGTTTTGATGTTCAATTGCGTAAAATTTTTAATTTCGTTCAATTGCACAAAAATCATTTAAAATATTGATAAGCTATTTATTTCGAAGAGTCTTTAAATTTCATGAGTCCAATTATAAGCGTGTATTGCATAATAACGATCAGAAATATTGTATAATCGGCGTTATCGACAGAAAAGTCTTGTTAACTTTCCGCTTATTTTTAGAAACATTTCGAATAACGGCCCAGTATCAAGTAAAGTTTTCGTACGAATACCCAGTAAAATGAAACTTCGCTTAAATTCGTTCATTAGTTTGCGCATGCGACGACACTAGCTTGAGAGTGTCTTAGAATACGGGCGCTGCGTAATTACGGCTAAAATGATCTTGTGAAACGTACGGTTACCTCATTTTCTGATATAGCCCAGTAGGTATCCATGTTGAAGTGGGTAAGTGCAGCTTTCTGTGGGAATCGCGTCTATAAACGTAACGAGTTGCCACGAAAATCGAATGCATCGGAGCTTACCCAGATCAGGTAATTGAAGGGTCTTTAATCTCTACCAGTTCCAGGCCGTTAACGCCTTTACTGGACCTTGATTTGAGAATGATCGTTGGTGACACTTGTAATGTCGAGTAATCCGTGATGAAAAAATGAAATCTCATCGCCAGCACACATTAAATCTTACAAAATGAACTTTTTTCTAATTTTTTTTTTTTTCAATAACGGAGACGAGCATCGGTATACGAACCGGACAGCGCGAGAAACAGAAGGCAAACGCCTGCGAGCGCCTTAATATTTTTGGGAATTGTTCGGCTCCTTAGCGGCGCGACCG
>JAWWEM010000054.1:14173627-14184135 GCA_035582935.1 Ormyrus thymus | reverse complement strand
ATTAGCCTATCGATGCCGATATTTTAATATACAAGTGCTTATGTTAGTCGGAGAGACGCACAGCTCACTCGCTCACTGGTTGTCGGTAAACTCGGACTAGAGCCACTAGAGGTAAGCGTGAGGCACAGTGGGAAAAGGAGGGATGGCTCACGCACATTCGTCGTATATATATATATATATATGTGTGTGTGTGTGTGTGTGAAATGTGATGCTGGATATGCCGATATGCGTCAAAGCTAGGTCTAAGTCACGGTCGTACGTACAGCCATCATACAGGTCACGAAACTCCCAAAAGGTGAGGTGCTGACTGATAAATACTGAGGGGTCTCTGGCTTTCCTATACACATATATATATCCTGTAAAAGTCGTTTCAAAATTTGCCACGGCGGAGACGCTACTATCAAATTGTGTATGGTTGTTTGTGGCGAGAAATATAAACAAAGCTGTGCCGAAGCGTCAGACTCGGAGGCCGCAGAAAAACTGTACATAACCTTCTCTTCACATTTTTCTTTCTATTTAAGCCTTTCATGCGGGATGCGTGGAAAGCGGGGTCCCTCTCTCCCCGCGAGCGGCGCCCCGTTCACCGCGCGCCCCCTCCGCAGCCACCGAACTCGACATTTTGCTTACGTTATCCCTTAGTTCTTTGTCAAATTCCTGACAAAAATGACAAAAACGCAATAAAGTAATAAACTACTTTTGGAGGCAAGAATTCAATTTCAAGCACGAAATCGCAAGCGTATGTTTACTGCAATCCAGAGCCCGATTTTATCGTACTGTTTTGATGTTGATTTCCGACTTCTTTCTAGAATTCATTATTAGTTAATTTTAATTAAGCATCACGCATACACGGTACAAGTAGATTTTAAAGGCGGAACATTTGAAACTTGGCAAAATGAATTCGACGCCAGGGAGACCTGCAGCATAAAGAGGGGTAAACTATTACGATATTATTAATTTAGCAGGGTTGTAGGTAAATAATGATGGTAACGTAAGTCAACCCAAGTTTTACCATTTACACAGTGAAATTCTACTTATACTAAACTGAAAAGCAAAGACTCTTGAGCGCACGTTCCAATTATCGACTCGGGCTGAATTAGACAACTCAAAATATGAGCATATCTATATGGGGCACATTAACTTCTTCTATAGTTTCTAATCGACACCGACGGTGACACGAAGGCTCTACTAATTCGCTCCCTTCGAAATTGGAAAGTTTACAGGCTATTGTTCCTGATTTAATCCTGTTTAAAAGTAGACATTTTACATTTTTTCAAAGAGTTTATAGTTTACCTTTTTTTCATCACCTTCATCTTCTTACTTATTTTATTTTTATAATATTCCTGCATTGTTTACAACACAATAAAATTGAACAACATCTCTAACGCTTACTTGATTGTCATACAATTATGTTAAACTTATTATATTAGCAAAATTAGATTTTGTTTTTCTTATTTGAAATATCATAGTTGCTTACTCATTTTCAAATGTTTCTCTTCAAGTTTCCCGACCTTGCTAAGCAAAGCAGCATTAGAACGTCAAATGCATAAAGTTCGAAAAACGGCGCTAAGGCGCAATAACCGCTGGCAGCGCTGCTCCAGTCTTCCACAAATTTATCGAGCCATCATGTATATGCAAGTGACGCAGACGCACACACGATAAATTCGCGGCTTTTCAAGCGGGTAAGCAGCAGAGCCGATCACCAATACAGAGGCGCAGATCTTAGCTTGCAGCATGAAGTGACATTTTCTCGCACGGCGCACCGGAATATCACCTTACCTTACTGACAGTCGCGCGCTCGCGCACCGACCGAGAGACAGCTGGTGATTGTTGTGCGTGCGCGAGTGCGAGGAAGCGATTGTAACCGCGAGCAGAAGAGAAGGATAGTGTCGTCCGCAACTCTCTGCTGCGCGCGTGTGGCTCTGATTCTACTTCTCGAGTGGATTTCCGCGACGACGACGTTAGCCCTGCAGCGCGGGTTCGTTCGCTAGGACGAAGGTACGCTAATTAGCTAGCGATAGTGAGCGGACACCTGCTTCTTGTAAAGCTGTGCCGAGATCGCACGGAAAAGAACTCGTGTAAAACGTTGCCGCACGTCACGGGAGAGAGAGAGAGAGAGAGAGTTTGGGCCCCTGTCCGCTGCATTTTAATTGAAAGCGTTAATTTTTCGCTCGCGAGGGTCCTTACGTAATGCTGCTCATATTTGCGCGCCACTGTTTTTTCGTCGTTTTCCCGCAAACACTCGGAAAAGTCTGATTTGGTACGGCCGCACGTGAAAATCCAAAGACGACAGGTGAAAGTTGTAGTATTTGCCCCCACTACACCTGTGTATATTGCTCTTTCTCGCTCTATGAGAGGAGTAGTTGACCTTTTTTCGCCTTTTTTTATGTGATCTCTGGCTACTCGGACTATTGGCTGATACGTGAGTTTTACCGACCTGCTAAAGAGTTTTCTGTCAGCTATACATTGGGAGATAACAGTTTGAAAATTGTAAATTTGGAGGTTATGTTTTTCACCTGATCACATCAGTTTCCCTTACGGAGCAGTTCAACTTTTTCTTAATTAGACAGTAAGATGGTTTCAGCTATTTTTCTACCAATTCCTGCCCATTACTTACCTCTAAAAATTTTCATCTGGAGCAACTTCCAGGTGAACTTAATTTGATGGATAATGACAACAGCTGTCGCATAAATGTTGTTTCTTTTATTAGTTTCTGTGCATTGAAAAACAATGATTAATGTGTGTCGAATAAATTTCCTACTATATAATCTTCAAAATCAAAGGATGATATTTCATGAGAAAAAATAGTTGCTAAAAGTTACTTTTGGTAATCCAACAAGTTCCAACATTGTTTTCAAACTTTTCTCTTGTTTTTAAAATACTTAATCTACCAAGATCCAACTGCGTTTTAAAGTCACATCGATGCAATGTTTTTATCATTTGGAGTTAAAATTAAAACTCTTGTAGTAGGAAATAGATCTGTATAAATATCTATCAAATTTTTTTGTGTTTAAAGACAATTCACTCTGCTAGTTCCTATAATTTAGGCTATTACATCGAAACTTTATGTCTTATATTATTTGATATTCTTTGATTTGCGTTACATTCTACTATATATTTTTTACTTTTATGTAAATTACTGACTTCGAAACAATTAGTATTACATGTAAATACAAAATTAAGCATTTTAAAAGTCTATTTTTAAAATATGATTATTAAAGCTTCTTTTCCTTTATTTCCTTTTGTAATAATATTTTCATATTTTTTTAGGAACTCGCTGAAATATTCTTTTTGGAAATGTTGAGCCACAGATTAAGTTGCTCGAGTGCAAGCAGCATTTTTGCTGGTTTAAAGAGTTTTGATCACTGAGTCACAAATTTGGTTGTACTAAAACTAAGTCTGCAAAATGCCACAGATAAATGATGCTACTGCACCACTGGGCAACAATCAGAACATCGCAGTGGCTGATAATAACCATAATTTACCAGGAGGAATGGGTCCAGCTCTCAACATAAACAATTTGAATAGAGCAAGGAATAACAATAATCAAAATCCACTGTTTAATGTTCGGGACAGACTATTTCATGCTTTATTTATTAAATCAGCTTTACTATATGCTAGAACCTTCCCAAGACCTGTTAGGCGAATGATAGAGTTTTTGGTTTTGCTCAAGGTTGGTAAAGAAAGTTTCAATTTGAGCTTTAAAAAATATGAATATTAACTTTGTAAATTTGTTAATAATAAGTATACTTTTAGGCTTTAGTAGCATTCTTTGTGCTGGTTTATATACATGTAGTATTCTCGCAAACACCAGCTAATTGTTTAGAACATGTGAGAGATGAATGGCCACGAGATGGTATTCTGAGGGTAGAAATTCTAAGGAATGCAGGGGAAGATTATAGTATAGAGAAAAGTTATGCCAAGGAGGAAAAATTACGTCAGGAAAAAGTTGAAGACTTCAGTAGTGTTTTAGGCATATTAGCTAGAGACGGGTTAGTAAATTCTGTTTTAAAAATATAGATTTTGTTTAAGCAATACGAAATGTTGACATAATATTTTTCCAGCATTTTTAAAAAATTTTGGAAAATATTTGTTTAGAGCCCTTCTTTATATGCTAACCAACATTGCACTGGAATTTTCAAAAATTTTAAAAATATACAAAATTTCGATAATTGCCTCGTTACTAATTACATAAATGATATATCCTTTCGTACGTAATTTATTTATTTATTTGACCAGAATACATTAATATATTACATATTACATATAACGTAACAGTAATCTTGCTACAGTAAATTATATTACCTGTTTGCAGGTCCGGTAGATGTAATTACATTACAAATACTAACAAACTAACTTAATACTAAATTTTTTAAAGTTAATAATACAAATGTGTTTTTATAAACTATATACATTTTCAAATATAACATTCTATATAGTGTTTCTCTCTTTTAATTTTTCTAACAATTAATAATGAAAATGAATTTTTTCTTATCCACTTTTTTAGTTTTTTTTTTATTGTAATTTTTGTTTATATCCAACTCTTTTAAATTATTCGGTAGCTTATTAAATATTTTTATTGCATTTATTGAACTATTTTAATTGAGACTTAAAAATTGTAGATTTATAAATATAGAACCGTCAACAGTTGATGATGATCAGACTATAGATGCCTCTGAAGAAGGGCTGCAAAACTTGACTTTGTCTGATAAAGAAATGAACGTGCGAGGTACAACACTAGATGATCTGCAAAATTTTAGTACAGATGCAGCTAATAGTCCTTTTTTATCTACTCAAGTTTGGAATGGTTATACAAAAGATAATGCGGATGTATGTTACTTACAAGTATTAATTGTTTATTTTAAAATTATTATTCTCATGCAATTAATTTATTTTAGGAAACTAATACAAAAATGAAGATGGAAGATAACAACGCCACTACTGAAGAAAATAGCGAATCGCCTCTTCGAGACAGCATCATTCAGCCTTTAAAAGATCAAGTTTCTGAAGTTGAGAAAATAGTTAAAGCAGGTGAAAATTGTTTTCTTTGTAAATTAAAACTTGTATCGTTGTTAGTTAAAATTGTTAAACATTAAAGATCAACGAATTTTAGTTTTTCCAGAAGACGAGTACATTGTTGAGTATTCTTTGGAGTATGGGTTTTTACGCCTGTCACCCGCAGCACGACAAAAGTTAAACATTCCAGTTAAAATCGTTACCTTAGATCCTGCTAACGATAGGTGCTTTGGAGATGCTTTTTCACGACTCATTCTCGACGAATTCTTGGGATATGACGATCTTTTAATGGCTAGTATAAAAACATTAGCAGAACATGAAGATAATAAGGGTTTCTTGCGGTGAGTTATTGATTTATTAAAAAATAGTTTATTTATTCAACTATTTTGCTACATGTAAATTTTAATGCAACTCTATTGCTTTTTAAACGATTAATTTCATATCGCATAGTATTATAGAAAATTTTATCGGCAAAAATCATACGAGTATTCTTTCCTTAAAAGACGTACAGTATTTTCTATTTCAAAACTATAATTAACTGTTCCATTTTAAATTTTTATAATTTATGAATCCATCAACTGCGTTTTCAGATATAAATATTTTACCAAGTAACAATTTTAGAGAAACTCGCACAGTATTAATTTTGTACAAATTCTTAATCAATATTTTTTGCTATTAAAAATGAGTTAGTATTATATAAAAATAAAACAGATTTTTCTAAAAATATTCATTGCCTAAACATTTAAAGTTTCTTGCGTAGATTTTAATATATATATATATATATATATATATATATATAGCTGTTCAATATTTTATGTAATGTTTAATTACTGTAATTTTACTTTGTATAATTCATTAATTTTCTCTATTGCAGAAATGTCGTTACTGGTGAACACTACCGATTTGTAAGTATGTGGATGTCAAGGACGGCATACATAGCTGCGTTTTTCATCATGCTCGTTTTTGTAAGTAATATTCCAATAACTTATATATACACAGTGCGTCTAGTAAAAATTGAGTAACATAATCTTACCAATTAATGGCCATAATAAAAAGGAATAAATGTTTACAACGCGTAGTTTAAAGATAATATTTATAAAATATTTATTTTTCAAATAAAAATATTACTTAGTTGTAGAATATATTTTTATGATACACATAAAAATGCTTTTAAACATTTTTTCTGTTTCACGGTTACACATTTTATAGTAAATAATAGAAATACTGTCCTTACGGTCCTTGTTAAGATTTATTTCTTTTAATTATTGTAAAAAATTTTGTAGGGCATTATTTAATCACGCGATGATAAAAGCTTGCAATTTCTTATCACTGCGCGATAAATGATGTCGGTAAAGTAGAAAGCAATCTGAAATAACGTTTTTGAAAAGACATAACTTACTGGTTTATTTAGGCATGTACAAGGTCTTTATTGTATAAATTAAAAAATATTAATATATTGTATTGTTATTATATTTCGTTTAAAATTTGAGATCCAAAAATTTATTTTCTTATACAAATTAAAAAATTTTGAATATTATAAAAGATAAAATGTGAATGAGATCCTGGGTGGGCCTCACGAAATGTTTTAGATTAAATTTATCTCCAGTCAATAACTGACAATGAATTCTCAACTCTATCTCAGCCAACCATTTGAAAGCTCACTGCATATTTCCACCCCCATTTCTCTCAAACACGCAGAAAAGCAAGGGCGAGATCGATGCTTTCTAAGCTTTGCACGCAAAAAAGCCGCCGAAATATTTTTCACGCTCGTCAAAGCGATAAACCGAGCCGCTCACGAAAAAGAGAAAAATCGCTCGGCAGCAGCGTTGGCAGTAACAGCGCGGGTAAGATGATACGAGCAATTCATTCCAACTAACCATCCCGGTTGAGCCACGAAACGCCCTGCACACACGTCGTAATCTGCAGCGCAGCGTCCTATAAATCAGCGTTATTAAGAGCATCTCATTCGGTCGCGACGCTCCCCTAGTCGGTCATTTCGTATCAAATTATCATGCTGCTGCCGAGCTTCGGAGAAGCTGACCCTGCAATTAGTAAGTTTACAAGTTTTTTTTGCAAGTGTAAGTTTACAAGTTTTTTTTGGGGGGCGGGGGGAGATTGGGAGACAAGTTAATGCAGAATATGTATCTGAAAAATAGTGAAAACGAATCCAAGTATACGGTTGATTCGGTTTTCAATTAAATTTATTGGAAAGCTATTCTTTAGAACCAGTTTTATTGGTACGGTAAAGATTGTTTGTTGTACTTCTTGGAATCATAACATAGGTCCAAATGTAACTTAAGTTTCTTTATGACAAAATTTTTTTTGTTTGTTGCATTTTTCACAAAATTTCGAAACTAAAAATTTCAAAAATACTTGTTTGATAATACGCAAGAGTTGATTCACAATTACAGAATGTTTTTGCCCAAGAAAAGAAATATTGAAACAGCTTGTTATGATCATTACAATCAATAGTGTTGTACTCACTTTTCATAAACATCATTCAATTGTACTGAAACAACATACTTTCAATCAATTATAATTAAATAAAACGCATTGGAGTTTTTTACACCTTACCGGCTTTTTCCTGCAGAGTACGTGACTCTAAAAAGAAAAAAAAATCATCAACACTTGTTTCGAATGTGTTAAAAAATCCAAGTAAAATATAATATACATTCGGTTCAAAAAAATAACGCTTTCAAAAATCCGCCTAAGCAGCGTAATGTTATTTTCAAATAATAATATTTGAAGAAAAAGATAAAGAGTGCTGCAATTTTGGAACACTTAAATAATGTATATGGTATAAGGTACACTCGAGTGATTGGCTTGTTTCCTTTTAAAAGGACAATAACAGAGTGAGTGACTAAAAGCAGCAATTGCAAAGAAAAAGCGTTTTCGTGCCCTCGTAAAACGAAAAAGAGTCCGTTTCGAAGGTCTCGGCTACAAAGAATCGTTTCCAGTTTTATGGGTAGAAGGGGTGTGTGGATTCCTTCCTACGATGCATGGACATTTGTACTTACTTTGTAAAGTTTACGCCCTATTTCGTACATTGGACTGTTGAAATGTCGATCGTTGATTCTAAATTTATGATTATCGTTTATATAACGTTATAAATGGAAGCTGGTTTTATTAATATTAAGTCGAAGCAGTTTTGCTCAAATATTCATGAAAATAACAAAAAAGTTTATCAAGTATTAATAACTGCTTCTTCTATTCTATCATTCTACCCCTTATTTTCCAGTGTCCTTCATTCAGGAAGCGGCACGTCGCAATACTCTGAACTTTAATAGCGATTTCTTTTGAAGAAAGCAAGGGACTGATGAAAAAAAGTTTTCTATCGAATATAATCTAGGTGATACGCATCTAAAATAGAAAATTGCGCCGAGATAATTATTCAGTGCGATATAAAATCCACTTGATGAGATGTCAGATGCTTCTTTTTTATCCTTCATTTCATTGCGCTTATTAATTTATAACTGAAATGGGGAAGTCAATGTTATCCTTCTGTTTATCGTTATTTAGAAAACTTTCCGTAGTAGATAAAATTATAAAAAGATGATTTCTTTTTAATTATGAATTTAAATAATGAATCATAAACAAATTGATGTAGGTTAAGCAGGTAAAATTAATCCTTGAAAATGATAACACTATACCGTCCGGTCTGGCGTTAATGAATTAACTGGTCAAGTAAAACTAATTTATCTTCTGCGAGGTTCGCTTCGTTTGTTAAGTAACTCGCACGTAATCAATTAAATCACGTAACAAATGGAAATAACTCTGTTAATTCGTAATTAATTTAAAATTCTAATTAAACAAAATATATGGCTCCACCTTTGAATTTTTTCCACGAATGAGCCGATATCAAGAAATTTCGCCCTCCGATTGGGTTTACAATACCAGCTATTCTACGCAAATACTTTCTAAATTTAAAATCAAAGAGCAAACTGCTCGATGAAGCTCGCATCAGCGTGTCAAAGAACCCTTGTATTTTAATGCAGCAAACGTTTACTTGCGCGGTAGGATCGTGTAATATATAATATTTCTCATTCGGCTATATTAACGAATAAATCAAAAGCGAAAGCTCGGGCAAGGACTCGTAAAAGGACATATTGTCATACTAAAACGCCGGGAATATGCAGCTTTAAAATATGTATTTCGTGCACACTGAAAGTAAATTTAGTTACCACCATTAAAATTAACATATTATTAAAATAAGTATTTTCAAACCCGTTAATTCTGCTGTATCATAGTTTTTAAGCAGAGTTATAAGTACAAATTCACGACACAATGTATACACGAAATTAATTAAATTAAGTAGTATTTTAAATTATAAAGACCTAAAGAGATCCTCCACTTACGAAATAAGATATAAATTAAATTGACAAGTGCGATAACTATTAATCTGTTTTTATAAACATTAGGTATTAAAAGATTTTTCGGATAAATCGTTTGATTCGTTTTCATCAAAATCTTTACCGATTCGTTCGAAAAGATCCGTCAGTTTCCACTTCAAGACTACTCCCAGCCGAGAAGCAAGTTATAAATGGCCGACAAAACAGTTGGGAGCGCTCGGGAAGCCGCAGTTGGGGGTTGCGGAAGGCAGCTCCCGGCGAGTCTCGTGTCGGGACACGTGAGAGAGCGGCCGCCTGCCGTACTTTTCAGACGTCGCTATTGCCGCGCTTACGGGCCACGTCACGTGTCGGAGGCGATTGTCCTCTCGCTCGCGTGTATGCTCCCGTAATCAGCCCTCCCCCGTCATCTGTGCTCACCTCGCTTTTCCGAGAACAATTACGTCCGCGGCTGGTGCGTTTATTGTGCCCGCTAGGCCGGGACGCTTTTCGGATTTTTCGTTGCATTTTTATCGATTCTCACCGGGGGTAGTGAAATAAAAAAGTCTCGAGGTGCAGATTCTGGCGTTTTTCTGCATCAAAGAAACCTGTGGTTTCTTCAAATCATCATCAATGAGAAGATAGTTTAGGCTGCATAAAGTGTTGAAATTGTTGGTTAAAAATCAACTTTATTTTTCGCTTTGCGTAGAGAAACACGCATTGGAGTAGACTTTAGAAAATGACAAAATATATTTTTGAGCCCATTCTTCACATATTACTGCACTGAGGTTCATAAATCTTTACAATATTTTTTTCATGTTTCCAAAATTAGTGTCTATTATTGCGTTACTTATTTATTCAATAAAGTTTAAATTTGTCGAGATAATATGAAACGAAATTAGATTATTCGTTTCAAGACACAGCTGTAAGCTCTATTTATTTAAATGACTCACTCAAGGTAAAAAAATAATTTGCTGATTAAAATCTGATGTACCAGATTACAATGTTCCTCGTAAATTAATGCAATAAATGTTCTTCATCCGACTGACTCAGAAAGAGCCAAAAATTATATTGAGAATGGAAATTCGACGCACACACAGAGAGAAAGGATTACTAATATTTAATCCACGTTGACTTAAATTACGACTTAATGAATACTCACTACTCTTA
>JAWWEM010000054.1:14159614-14173527 GCA_035582935.1 Ormyrus thymus | reverse complement strand
AAGAGTAGGAAGTTTTCATTTGATCGTATTTTCAATCCACGGTGGATTAAATATTAATAATCTTTTCTCTCTGTGCATTGAGCAACGAAATTAGCGCAGCGGAATTCAGTCAAAAATAGTGTTTTTTATCTAGAAATCATTCGAAAAGGGCATCAGGTGGTAGGTTCAATTCGTTCAGTCCCCATTCACTATTCAATTGCATTATTTCCTTCGAAGAGGGCAACCGATAACGGGTACGCAGCTTGCAATTTAACAGCCGTAATCCTACTTCGATTAGTGGGGTAAAATAATGATTATCTAAAGCTTGATAAAAAAGCTTTATCTCAAATGTATAATGAGAATGATATTCGCAGACTTTCGAGCATCGAAAAGTCCAGCGAAATTTGGCGCGGTTGACGAGTAATTTGAAATTAAAAGTGCTTTTACTACATTGATTGACACGGATTTATTCTGTTTCAGACGGTGTCGATTTCTATGTTGCTGCGTTATTCCCATCATCAGATCTTTGTTTTTATAGGTGAGTAATTGATAATTCTACCAATTCCAGTTTTCTTTCATTACTTAAATATAAAATTGCTTCATGCACAAGAAAAAGTTGTCGGCATAAAAAGAATAAAAATTATTTCAATTTAATTTGACGAATTGCGATGCAAAGTACACAATTTTTTCTTTTCTGCTGTTTTATAAAAACTTGGAATCAAAATTTCCAGTTTTCACTGAACTTTATGATCCGTAGCCTTTCCATTTTTAAGTATTTAAATTTTCCTATTCACATATTAATAATTTTTTATGAAAAAGTACACGCAGAAATTTTCCCAAAATATTGTACATCAACGAATACACCAAAAATATATTTAGTTTCAAAGATTAGAATCAAACTCACTTACTTGCATTCGACAGTCATTTATCATTTATCATTAAATGTCAATAATAATAAATCTTTCCACAATGATATTCTATCTGAGCATGATATATTTCCAAGTGCTTCTAATCTTAATTTTTTCAAATATCAAGTGCCACCTATCTCTATTTCAATTCCGAACAATAAAGTCAGATTTAGTGCAGCGCAGGTGTCCGCGTAATCGCTTTCAGCGGCTTTATTATTCGATTGCTTATCGCTCCATCCTCGCCAAACCGCAAGCCGTCCAATTTTTCCAACAAAAATACAAGACCTACCAGGTGCAAGAGTAGCGAGAAAAGTCCGTTGGAAGGAGGGAGAAGCGACACGAGAGCGGGAATACGCAGTGACGCAACGTGCTAGTTCGCCTTTAATAATACGCCGTGCATAAAGAAATCTCTACGCAGTTTCAGTTCTGGTCGCCGACCGTCTACGGTCGCTCTCACCTCCAGCTGCTTTGTTAAAAGCAAGGCAAAGGGGCCGGTGTTTACGACTCGCCGGTCTTTCGTTCTTGCACTCGGATTAGGACCCGTTGCGATCGGACCATTCTACGTTGAGTGTTTTAATAATCGATAATGTGATTGTGAGAATGGTAAGGTAGTTTCAAGTCATTGCTGGGCTTTGTCACGTTTAAACTTTGTAGTGATCGACCAAATTGTACTTGTAGACCGTTGAGAACGGGACTATTTGACAAAAAGGCTTCTTTGGAATACTTGAAAGGTTTCGCAGAATCAGAATGGCTGCTACACAACTCCTCGTGGCATCGGCACGTTATGTCACTGTAGCGATGTGCTCGCTCGTTCTGGCCTTGCTATTATTCATGATATCAATGGTATTCCTCGAGTATATTTATTGGAAACGGCGAAAGATGTTGGAACTACCCGTAACTCCGATTGTCGGGATGCACGCCCCGATATACTTGAAGAAGAGGTCCTTTGCCGATCACACGCAACACCTTTACAACATGTATCCAGACTCAAAATATTACGGTACCTTCGATTTGCACACTCCTGTCATCGTCCTGAAAGATCCGGATCTGATACGTGACATCACCGTCAAGTATTTTGATAACTTTCCGGATCACAAGAGTTTCGTTACCGAGGAAATGGATCCGATCGTCGGGCGCAACGTATTCTCGCTTACGGGTCAGCGTTGGAGGGACTTTAGAAATACTTTGAGCCCGAGTTTCACTTCCAACAAGATGAAAATCATGTTTCATCTGGTATCTGCCTGCTCGAAAGAATTTGTCCAGTACTTCGTCAATCATCCAGAGTTGACCTATAATTTGGAGACCAAGGATGCCTTTACGCGGTACACGAATGATGTAATTGCCTCCGCAGCTTTCGGGATCGAAGTCAACTCTTTGAGGAATCCGCAAAACGAGTTTTATCTCTACGGCAAAGACGCTACTTCCTTCTCCGAACCCAAGAGGCTGCTCAAATATCTGCTGCTTCGCGCCTGTCCAAAATTAGTACAACTAACGGGAGAGAGATTTTTGTCAAGAGCTACTAATAAATTCTTTACGGAATTGGTCAGTAATACAGTGAGAACGAGAGAGAGGCAGGGTATCATACGGCCTGACATGATTCATCTTCTAATGCAGGCTAAGGACAAGGATAACGGCATCGACGTAACCATCGATGACATCATCGGCCAGGCTTTTATCTTCTTTTTGGCTGGTTTTGAAACTACCTCCACGCTGATGTGTTTCATTGCTCTCGAGTTGGCAGCGCATCCAGAAATTCAGCGCAAAGTACAAGACGAGATCGACAATCAGTGGGAGAAAGATAACGGGGAAATTACGTATGATTCTTTGGCCAATTTAAAGTACTTGGATATGGTCATCAACGAGACGCTGCGATTGTATCCACCAGTACCAATGACCGACAGAGTATGTGTAAAAGCATTTGAAATTCAGTCTTGTAAGGAAGGATACCCGAATTGCCGGGTGGAGGTTGGTACCAATCTTGTGATACCGATTTTCGGATTACACCGTGACCCTCAATACTTCGCGAATCCGAGACAATTTGATCCTGAAAGATTCAGTGACGAGAACAAAGACAAAATTAATCCATACGTTTACCTACCCTTTGGAGTTGGTCCAAGAAAATGCATTGGTAATCGTTTTGCTTTAATGGAGAGTAAAACTTTGTTTGTTCATGTATTAAGAAAGTTTAATTTTAAGTTGACAGAAAAATCGAAATATCCTCCTGTATTTTGCAAAAAAACATTTAACGTGGCCGTATACGGCGGATTTTTCATACAACTAGAAGAAAGAAAATAATGAATAAAAGTTAGTTATTTACCTCTTAAATAGTGATTTAAACATTTTTAGCCACAACTCAATCGTCGTTGAGCCTTTTTGCATTTACTAGTCATCTTTTCTTGTGCACAGAGTTAATATTTTTTTAATAATATAAATTGCAAATTTCTTCTATTTAATCTTGATGATCAATTTAGTTTCTGAAATTTTTGCTCAGGAATGATATTTTTGTTGAAAATTACTTTTTAAGTTTATTACTTTGTAAGTATTTGTGATGTATTCAGATGTATACTTTTAAATCAAAGTATTGTACTGTGAGAAAATAAAAAATAGTTCTCTAAAAAGTCGATGTTAATCATTCCACAACAATACACCTAAAGTGAACAGAACGCCTAATTAAAAAATTTTCCACGCATTCCATTCATGAAAACGACAGGCGTTTTAAACAAAATAAAAAAATATTACCATTATTTTACTTATTCTTTGCTATCTTTACAATTTGTTACCTCGTTAAAATTATCAAACATTTGTCAAATAATTCTTAAAATTCGCTTTCTAAGAAGAAACTGAATCAAGTTGCAAAGCCAAAAAAATTTTTAAACCCCTACATTAAAGCACAATCATCGCACATTTTTCCCAATCGACAAAAAAATCATTATCCATAATCGTCGAACGCGTCTATAATTGCAAACAACTCCTAGATTGAATGCCTTCCCTCTCTTTTTCACTGCCTACCTTTATCAGTCTCTTTCGTTTGAACTACTTGCGCACTCGCGGGATATTATAATGACAATCCGCGGCCATGGATTAATACTGTCGTAATGAAGGTAATCTCGATGAATGAGTCTTTACGGGTGGCTCTCTGCAAAGCTTCGATATGAATTTTGAAGCATTTTTAAGATGGGCTGATTGATAAGGCTTACGCCGAGTCTGACGCTAAATCTGGAAGAAAAATTAAGTTTCTGGACACCTAGACATCGTCTACGGGAATAACTTATAATTTTCTGCGCATCGACCGTGTAATGCAAATTATTGCACCTACTGAAATTATTTTTTGTTAAAAAAAGTTTAATACCAAATTAAATTTGTAAAATTTTAATTTTTTAATATGCCAACAAATGTACCTTTTTTTTGAGTGTTTCATTTTATTTAAAAAATGTTTGGCTTTTTTAAAGTGCAAAATTGGAATGAAAGTTAGTTTTAAAAACGTATGATTTATGAAATATTTGTAAATTCAAATGAAAAATTTACGAAACAGAAAAGGATGCTAGGTAACAGGTTCTATCAATATTTTGTAAAATTAGACTAAAATTTCTTAAATCTTTCGAAAAAATTTTCGTAAAAAAAATTAACTTTTAAGTGTTATTATTAAATTTGTTTGTGTGGCCTCGATACTCGTATCGGATAAATTGCTTTATATAACAGGAACGTGATGTGCCTGCATAACAGTTAAATTCGTTATTAAAAATTTACAAAGTTACGGAAAAGGCATCATAAATTTGACTGTTCAGGAAAAAAAAGACTGCAGCTTCTGTAGTTGAACTTTAATCTGTGCTAATTGATTCTATTGCTCTGCAGCACTGATTCCTACAAAAGGACCCTAAATATTTAAAAATAATTATTGATCAACGTATGAAACAAAGCACAATTGAAATAATACCCAGGTGTAACGCGTTTCTCTTTCATTTACATACAATTCGAGGGCTAAGTAGCGACATTTTAATTATTTTTTGGAAAGAAAGTCAATCATTTTCATAAAGAAATAACTTACAAGTTTTGCTCTTAAACATTGCCGTCTTAGACTCGCGATTGCAAATTAGACTCAGCCGATGATAACATTTATTTTACCCGATAATCTGAAAGAATTAGCTATAATGAAAGAGTTGAAATTAGAAGGAAAAATAGCTTGGATAATTTACAGAAATTTAATGTATCGTTGTGGTACAATCGTTGTTTAAAAATCTCGGAAAAAATAAAAAGCGAAAAATCCGTAAATAAACGAAGAAGCAACCGAAAATCGAAAATTCAGCAAATAGATAGAAAGAAGGCAAACGAGGGCCGGAAATCAAGAGAACTTCGGTCGGTGAGGGTGAGAAATGGAGAGTACAGTGGAGCCGGCTATTTTCCCAGCATAATCGTTCGAAATACAAATTTGCATAGAAAAACAGAAGCCGGAGGAGCATAATCGGTTAGTTTAATAGGCTTCCCCTCTTGGTACTTTGGCCCGCCGCCGCTGCTGCACTTCGGCACTCCTAAGGAGTTTGCTCCCACAGGCTGTGCCTGCAGGCCTTCGGGGGCCTTGAATTTATTGTTTTCGTTGGCGCTCCGCAGCGCGATATGATTTAACCCGCCGGCAAGTATACAGCGGTTAATGCGATACGTGTCCTAAGTAAGTACTTGCTGGGCTAGAATTTTTGGATTATCTATATTTGTTTTGTCGGTTCTTCGCAAGGTTTACTTTTGTTTTTTATCCTTATTTATGAGGCCTGCACTTCTTTTATCTTATTGTCGTAATTTTTTTGTAATTCTTCAAGTAAATGTCGAGCAGTACTTGGAGTTTTCCCGTCATGACAAATTTACAATTGAAGTAAATCCATTGGTGTTGATCAAAAGGATTGTGAATTTTATTAAAGTTACCGTCCCCTTGAAAAATTCTTTTAAAAAGTCAGTACTCAACATTTGCCCAGCGTAAGAACGCAAAATAACCGGAGAATTTCGATTAATCAGACCGCTTAATTAGCACTACCACGTGCTTGCACCCAGCCGAAGCATTCCACGCATTACGCATCAGAATAACCTTCGCCTCCTAAGAGAGGGAATTAAAAAGTTAGCTCTCGCGCTAGAAAAAAAGGGGGGGGGGGGGAGAGTTTACAGCGCGACGCGGTTTGATTTTATAAAACCGAGAGACGCACGGCGCGCCGATAATCATCAAACTTCTCGTCGCCGCAACTTCCAAGCTTATTTATCCCTTTGCCGGCGGCCTCAAAGTGCGCCCTTCTTTGCCCGTAAGCCTCCGGACGGAGCTCTCTATCCAATCTAACGAGCCTGGAAACTTTGATTTTTTCCATCTTAAGCGCTCGCCGAGCAATAAATATGGAGCGATCCGAAGATGTGAGGATGACGAGGAGTCGAGAGAACGCCCCGTTTTTTATTGATCCTTGTTACAGCGACGCGGAGGTGTCGGGCTGGGTCTTGCAGTGCGACTGCCTTCCTTCTGGGTGTACTTATTCATTTTGATTTCTATTGTGATGTGAAAGAAATGTAAAATTAATAAAAAAATTACAAACTAATTCACTTCAAGTTTATAAATTAATTTTTGGCCAATTTGAGATGTCGCACGAAATTGGCTAAAAGATCGCAAGTTTTCATCAGGGCCACGGGGATTTTAAAAATAATACTTTTCTGTTTCAGTTGATCTTTTGCAAATGTTGGAATTCGACGCCACTGTGTCGTTTCCAGCTGCCTCACTTCTAACTGTGATTTTGGCGCTTGTCGGTAAGTACCAGTTTACCTAAAAATCCAACTTTAAAAAAAAATTCTAATATCACTATCGTTCAAGTTTGAAATATTTAAACTTACTTTGCTGATGATTTTATTTTACAGAATAAACTATGATAATAAAATCGGATGTTATTACATATGATAATAATTTCTATGATTATAATAAAATCATTCATAATTAGAATATATCCCACAATTATTACAAGTTCAAATTCAATCAATCATCAAGAGAATTTAAAATTACGCTCATGGAAAATAAAAATTTCATTTAAATAAAAAATCTTCCTAATAAAACCGTTTCAGTAAAACATTCAGTAATGGATTGTATTGCAAAAGGCATTGAATTTAACATTAATCAATCTTAAGTATTCTATGCGATTATAAAAGTATTGATAAAAGTAATGCAACAATTATCAATATTTACTTAAATATAATGCATTACACTAAATTGTAAGCGACGTCTGAATTTGATTTTTTATCATTTTCATCAACAAAAATAATGCTCGGTTAATCTATTAAGAGGCTAATATCTTGGCGCCTTATAAAAACAAAAGTCGTAAATATGATCTATAGGTATGCAAAAACACTTTGTTTATTAGATTGTTTAAAGCAATTATGATCCACTTTATATATCTTATTTATCTTGCCTTACTCTTGAACGTCAAATATTTTTCCTATTTGTTATTGAATTAATTGTATGAAAAATAGTGAATGTTGGTAAAACGTGCAGAATCAAACTATGCCATAACTCTAATTTGTATACTTCTAATCGTCTTGTCAAAAATATTTTCTTCTTCAGACGGAATTCAGATAAATTCTTTTTGCCAACGTTCTTTAGAATGTAATTTATTTCGCTTTGAATCCAAGGAAAGTTAGCTCTTGAAGTTGCGACGAGCCAATTTATTTTTTCCTCAAATCTTTCTATAAATACTAAAGCAGGTCGATGAACTTCCATTCTCCGACGACACCTAACAAAAGTAAAAGCCAATCCAACACTAACGACTTTTATAAATAGAAATACCTCTTCTATTTCTGCAGCCAAAAAACAATATTTTCCCCAATACAAAAAACAACGCTGCTACCACCAATACTTTTTTGAGACGAAAGAAAGAGTATGGCGGCTGCAAAAGCGGCGCAACACGTGTGCCAGCATAGCTCGCACACATGTACAGCGTCGCGGCGTACAGCCTGCTTAATCCGGTTTATGTCGGTGCAGCAGCTGCCGCGGCGCCTGCACGTGAGGGCGTCGGCGCGGATAAAATTTTAAAGAGCTATCCGCCGAATTGGCCCTCGACGCCGCGGCCTGTTGCTCCTGCCGACACAGACCGGATGGTAAAGTTATGTTTTTCGACTGGCGTGAAAACTTCTTTTGTAAGTTGCGAGTTCGTTTAGTGTGCTTATAGTGTATTCGGTTTTTGGGGCACCAGTGGAGAGAACTTGATTCGTCTTTGTGGTTTAATTCTCGGCGGATTGGATTATCAGATCGAAATAAAGAGTTTTTAGCATCAATTGCCTAAAATTACCATCGTTACAGATGAAATAACAAATATTATAAACCAAAAGATTTACAGTGTTTTATTGATGACACTGAATAAATAATAAACAAAGCATTGTCAAATAAATCAAATAACAAACGCAAAGTGGGTAAAATGAATTTTGTTAATCGGATACAAACTATTTACTTGAAAATTATATACTGTCAGCTTTTATTAACCTACAAGACAGATTATTTTCAATCAAAAAATTTTGGAGACTGGCAAGTTTAATATTTAAACATTCAATATTTTAGCATCGGAATCTACTTTAATCCTAAAGCCGCATGGCACTCGATACAGCAAATACTTCGGTTCGATACAATTTCGTCGGCAAAAAAAGCCCAACCGACGATCAGCGATCGAGAAGCTTACCGGTGCCGAAACTGTCTCCTATCAAATAATTGAGGGATTTGGCGGCGGCGCACATTTCGGGCCTGCTTTTAATCGCATTGTTTCGATGCATTTAATAATGAAAAGTAAACATCCAAGTGAATTAGCAAGTGGAAACCGAGATAAAATGATAAATGGAAAGCGTAAACGGGTTATGACTCCGTGGATTCAGGGCTTGGCATCAATTTCTGATGAATGCGCAACAGTTGGGACGCTCTCCGGCAGCCTGCCAGCTTTTTATTTCATTCTCTCTCTTGTCGCCTGTCCCCCTGAATTGCGATTTGCAATCTCGCCGGAATTTCGTTGGCAAGAAGCGCTGGCTTTTTACGCCCTGCTCTCGATGAATTTTTTGTGTTTCTAGAAAGAAGCCAGCAGCGGACGAGCTCCAGAGTATAATCTTCGCTCATTGTTGTGCTTTCAAGATGTAGTGAGAAATATAGTAGCGCCTTTTTTCAGAGTTTCTCCCGAAATAACACGTTGCTTAAATGTAAATATGATTGTTCTTGATTTGTATCTTGTGAATATTCCGAGTTTTGATCTGATTTCAAAAAAGAGTTTCATAAATATTGGTTATAAGATGCATTTTTAAAAAATAACAATACAAATCAGATTTCTGAGAGCAATAATCGCAATTTTTGAAACTTTATTATTGCATTAATTCTGATACAAGAAAAAACTAATGTCATTTTGAATCTCTACATTTTTTTAATTAATTCTATTCCTTAATAATAGTAAAAATTATTCCGGAAAATGTAATAAAAAAAAAGAAAAAATTTTTCAAATTTCAGAATCTCCTCCGAGTTCTCTCCCTAATAAAATGCGCCAAAGAAAGAAAAAAGAGCGCGAGCACAATCGAAACTTTCATTTCGAAAACACAAAAAAGACCCGTACAATTTCAATCCGGTCGGCGAATCTGCTCTCTTTAATCCCTTTATCGCAGCCACCGCTGCCAGAAAGAGAGGAACCGTGCGAGGGGAGCGTATAGGTATGAGTTCATTTCGAAGCGCGTTTACCCGTCGATAAATCCGTGCTCGCGATTTGCGTCAAATTGTCCACGTGTCGTTTCCGCTTAATCTCGAAAGCGGCCGCGAGTTTATACGCGGCGTTACATAATGCAAGGAGGCCGGAACGGCCGATCGGCCGCCCAACAAGCCGTGAACGCATTTTCGTGACGCCTGGCGTCGAAACGTCGCGTCATCGACGTCTGTTTTTGCCTAGCAGCCTAAAAATTTCTAACGTCGATTCGGAGAGGCGCTGGGATTTTGGACGAAGGAGCGGAAGGTTTATTGCACGAGAGGAAGCGATTGTACCTCGGGCGAAGGGATTTTAATGTTAATGGCGAAATAGACTGCTGATGGCAAATGTGAATTGGTTGTTTTTAAATAATCTCACTTGAGAATATAATTTTTTCCAATGTCTTTTTTAAGAAATGTAAACTTACAAATATATCGTCTCCATTTATAATTATCTTCAATCATAAAATCTTTTATTAGGAATTTAAACTCGAAAGGTGATATATCTCTTCCCTTCGAGTAGATTATTTCGAAAAAAAAGTTGCCGTAAAAATTCTCAACTCAACTTCCACCTTTAACCGACTTTCAAAATCTAAAAAACAAAGCTCAATTACTTTTCTCTACTTGATCCAAAACTTTTCACCAATCTTCCCAATCCCACTCCCAAAGTCAGTCATTAAAAATCATCGAGAAAAAATCGATCCGCCATCCGGTAAAAGAAAAAGCATCGGAATCCTCCCCTTCCCTCTCTTTAGAAACAGAGGGAGGAAGAGACACGGTGCAGCTTGCAAGAGGCGCGCACGTATAAGTATCGATCGAGAACTCGCGCTTAATGGGGGAGAAAGCCGTCGAGGCGTGCGCGCGCTTAAGTAGCTACCGTATCCGCTTCCGGTGCGACGCGAGATGGAATTCGCGCGCGAGTCGTTGCCCCCTCTTCCGGCTTCCACCCCCGCGGGACTGTCGCTACGAGGGACAAGGCGTGTCGCTACGTAGTACGAGTCGCGAACGGTGCATCCGTGGTTATGCTCGACCTCGTCGTTTAGGCAGACGGAAATTGCCGGATTCGACTTTCCGACCATTTTTCTATTGGAGGGATTTCTGGCAATTTTTCTTTTCTTTTTTTATATTTTTAGTGTACTATTCTGAGATTTAGAATATGTTGTATCAATGCTTTATTAGTCTAATAAACTAGTCGACTGGTAATTATGAGTGAAGAAACAATTATCTAATTGCAGGATTTTTTCCTTTTTTCGAGGAGATTTTTAATGGGTCGATTAAGCTTTTTATTTCGATGTAGATAAAGTTAGGGCTTGGAAAACTCAACGGATAGTGGGAAGAAATATTGCTGAAAATATACAAGAAAATTAGTTTTCGACGCACTGACATTTTCACTCGATTTCGTCAATAAGGAAAATGGCACCTATTTTTGCAGACGCATTTTACGATAAATATTATTTCAAATAATAATAAATCAAAAGTATAACGAGAATTAATGCAGATTGATTATAAATTAATATTGTTTAATTGTGTACAAACATTTTGAATTATTTTCTATCATGAAATTACGTAATTAATGAAATTGTATATGACTAAAGATTTTATGCGAGCAACATAAATGCTTTTGACACAAAGTAGGTCGTCAAAAAACTGTGCGCAATTAAAATTTATAAAAATGATGGATTGCACAAAACGCGATGTACTTTGACGATCAAAATACCCGCGTAAAAATCGAAACTATTGGCAATTATTCGCCAATGTATTATGGATAAGGTCAATATTCAATACATTGGCGAAATATTGCCAATAGTATCGATTTTTACGCGAGCAATTTGATTACTCTGATAAAATCTCAATCTAACGCTTTATCTAATCGCTGACCTGCTTTTTATATCGTTTGCCATACTTTTAAATTACTGCATTGATAAAATTTGAAAAATTAAACTTTTATCGGCAAAGGTTAATGGCCGATTAAAGAAAGCCTCCTTGAATGCTTCTCTGAGCAAGTAACAATCAGAAAAAAGCAAAGAGTGGAATGATGAAAAAAACAGCACTATGCTGCATTCCATTTGAAAGTCTGGAAAGAAGTAGCTTAATTTATCTTTTACGGGACGGAAAGTTTTATGAAAAACTAAATAATCTATAATTGTACAAATTATCAGGCTCGTTTAATTTTTCCATTCAACTTTGTATGATTAAAGAAGCCATTTTGTTTTTATTAAATAAAATCGATCCACATTTCAGCTGTCTTTTTCTTTTATTTCTTTATTTACAAGCCCTTTAGTGGCTAAAATTGTCAAATACAAAGTTACACGAAATGCATATGCTGCAATGCATATGTTCTCTAATGCTCTCGGGCTGATTTATTTTCATAATATTTTCAGTCGATCGCACTAAAAAGTTCAAACCACGAGCTTCAGCTTTATCAGAAAATCTTGCCGCGATTGGCTCAACCAATCCAAACATAAGTGTCCCGGAAATCTCCAACTGATCAGCAACCATTTTCTCACTCCTCGCAGCAGTAACGCAAAATTAAAATAGATCGGCATAAATATTCTTTCAGCTGATTAATCGTCACTAGGCTCGCGCCTTTTTTTCATCGCGCCGCGAAATTCCGGGCGTTCCGCCGGCGCCTCGAGCGTTCGTGCGTGCACATAATATCGGCGCTCCGCAATCGAAGCTCGACTCGTCATGCATTTAATACATTTGCATTTATTATGTGTCTATCAAATCCAAATACGTCCAATCTCGGGAGGTCGATCGAGTTCGCTCAGTGGGAAATATCGCCGTCCATTAGTTCGCCGAGCCGTTTCGCGGTCTCTGCACAGAATTGCCGCCGCCGCCGCCGCCGCCACCACCGCCGCCGGTCGACGTACGATGTGCCGATGACACGTGAGTGATGTCCAGCTTTAAACGCCCGGGCCACTTGAGCCCGCCGACGCTTTGTCGCTCGTTGGATTTTGTTGCCAGCTGAAAGCACAGGCCGGTAAACGAGCTTTATTGGGAGCGAGCGTCGCTGATAGCACCGGAAAAACTGCGCGCACCGGCCTGCGTTTGAAACTTGAGATAAGGCGGGGATTTACAAGCGAGCTGGATAAACAATGTTGCCGGAGAGTTGGTGAGACTGAATTGGAGGACGGGCTGCTTTGTAATTCGAATGTTATTTGATTTGTCGCGCGAATTAAACGGGTTTAAGTACATTCGCAGGCGAGAAGAGGGTGATTTTTTAAGAGATTCTGTTTAAATTACAAAGTAGCTTTTGAGGTTGTGTAGTCAAGTTGAAACAACGAGAGAAAATTTAAATTAATCGTACAAATAAATCATTTCTCACAGTGCAATAAAAATAATACTAGAATTTCATCTAACGATTGCTCAACAGGGCGACACGTAAATTTTCATGACCATATCGTTCTCGTCGGAATTCAGGCTTCCCTTAAAAAGTCCTTAAAAAGTAACGGCCTCGGCAGTCCTGCCTTAGCTCACTTTAGCGGGACGACTTAAGGAGCCTATTCAGTGATGCTCGGCGAACGCAGAAGCTGCTCCGCTAATGTCGTCGCCTGAAAAAGCGTGAAATTTCGCCGAGGCAGCCGGCTGGAGAGGAGATTATTATTGGCTCCCTCGGGAATTTTAACGTCTTTATAAGAGACCGCGGATTCGGCTTAGCCTGCCGAGGTGAGCAAATGCCTGGCGAGTATATGCATTTAAACGGGTGCATTATCCGCGACCTTAGCCGAGGGTTGATTCATGCGTCTGGTGTGCCTAGCCTTTTATTGATTTACATCTGCCTGAGGCTTTTATCGACGGTGGACACTTGGCTTCGTCCCTTGCGTTTTGCTTTTCCCTCTTTTTTGGTAAATTTCGCGATTCGAGTCGAAAGGGGCTTCGTTTCCGATCTCAGTTTTTCCAGGGTAGGGAAAGGTCTGGGTGGGAAAGGAGCGGAAGGAAAGGCTTTAACTAAAGCGCGAAATCATTCCATTAAGGTGAATATCCTATTCTCCGGTTAATAATTCGAGCTATATCGGATTTCGTAGTAGATTATCCCTACGAGCGAAGCAGCTTTTGCTAAAAAATTTTGTTAATTAAATTAAAGTTTGCAGTTACTGAGATAAATCGACACTTAAAATAGTCAAACCTGTAAAACTTCCATCAGATTTAACAAAATTTAAAGTAATTATTGTGTAATCTACCCTTCATTGTAAAAAAAAAAGAAATATGACGATGGCGAGGGTCAGCCCAAAGCTACACTGAGAAAAATGTCGTAAGAAAATTTAATACATCATGTAATAAAAATTACTATATTATATAGTAATGCGTGG
>JAWWEM010000054.1:14144825-14156572 GCA_035582935.1 Ormyrus thymus | reverse complement strand
AAAACTGACCCTGCCCATCGAGGCTTTTGGCCGCGGCCGAGCGCTGAGCCGGTTTCTCGATCCGGCTCCTCAATTGTTACCCAGGAGTTTTCGAGTTATTCAATTACTTAGGATGAAGAAGAAAATGGGATTTCCGTCAAATGAATTTAGCACTACTGAATCGCTAGTCACACTCTGCCCTACTTACACTTTTACTGTCTATACGCCAAAAATATTAACGAATAGTAGCTGGAAGTAGAGAAATAACTGGATGTCCATTTATTATCGCATTAATCTACATTGTTCTAATTAAAGATAAAATAAAAAATTTTACGAGCCCTGAATGAACTTTAACGACATATTGCGTACAGTTTTTTTTCTTTTTACTACTTAAATACATTTTCTAATGGCACTTAATTAAAACGTTACATACCAATGAATATTTTAAAATTCTTTATTTTTCAGGAATGGAAGCAATAATGTCTGAATTCTTTAATGACACGACTACGGCGTTTTACATCATGCTAATCGTTTTCATCGCTGATCAGTACGACGCTGTTTGTTGCCATACACCTATTACAAAGAGACACTGGTTAAGGTAAGTCAGAACTTTCGTTAACAATTGATTGCTAACTATTTTCATTTTTTCAATTCCCTTTTTAATTAATAAATACATAAAATAAAAGGGGATGAAAAGAGACCATTATGGCAGCTTCCAGGCTCATTAACAAGTTGTAAGAATTCTATAAGATATCGAGTTTTCCAGACTCTTGTAAAATAATTTTTTGCAGACTGAAGGACGTATGGGTTGCCAGTCAGTTTTAAAAAAATTTTGAAAGTTGCTTGGGTTATCGGGCACGGCAATTCATTTCGCTACAGTGATTTCAGCAGCACATGGGTTTTTAACTTATTTTTTATTCTTAACGCAACTCTTTTGCACGATAGATTATTCCGATATAAAGTGATTTTCTAATATGTGTCCCTCAGCTTCTGCTTCCCCCCTCCCCTCCCCTCTCTTGTTCATTGCTTCCACGTTCTAAGAAAGGATCATTTTAGGATTATACAATAATTCATGAATAATTTATTAAATATTGAATGCGTAATGAGAACTGTTGTAAATGAGGCGAGGAAATCGAGATACAACTGAAACTGAACAGTAATTTTAGTGCTTGATCAATGAACAAGTGAGAGAGAAAAAAGATAATCAATTATTTATGAATTATAATCCTATAGCGGTTTTTTCCTGAATCATCGAAGAAACTGCAAAGTCCTGAAACGACGATAATTACTTATCATTGTAATCTGCGCCAATACATAATTAAAGACGTACACTCTCTTGAATATGAAAGAGTAATGGGAGAGAGAAAGAGGCGGAGGCGTAAGAGAAAGAAAAAAGATCAGAGGAGACGGAAGAATGGCGGTGGTGGGGCATTTAATTAAGAAGGATTAAGCGGTATTAAATACTAAATCCCAAGTCTCGAGGCGAACAAGCCGCTCTCTTCTTTATTTCAGGTTTGCGACGAGCTAAAACTAAAACGATCAGTGTCTGTCCCAGAGATTTCCTCTGTAGCGAATGCCTTTCTTGGTCTTTGTAATTTTACATTTCGTCTTTTGAAGTTGTGGCTACAATGAAATACCTGGGCCATGCAAAAAGATTACCACATTGCCTGGGAATGCGATCATGAAAGCTTTTTACTTAATTCTCGTGACTTTAATTGACAATGTTTCAAATTTACTACTGCTAAGTATTGCATCCATTTTTTTGATAAATTGAAGGCACGGTAGAAAGAAAATCAAATCCAAGATTTTTTCTTCTAATATTTCGATATAAAGAAACCGTTTTATAAAGATATTTATCAAAATTATTGGCTAGAAATTTCCTGATATAAATACTAAAAATGTTAAGAATCTGTAGGAACATATTGAAGATTTTAAACGTTCGGATCTAAAAATTCAAAACTTTTTCGTATGAAAGAGTACAAATGCAAAGTATTCAGAACTCGCGATTTAGTAAAGAATCCATTCATTCGTATCTTTCAATTCGGTATATCTCTGTATAGGATTCAATAACTGATTCACTTATTCTCATAGCTTTCAATGTGGAAAGGAGGCATTTACCTTTTGTAAAGCCCAAAGAATGTTATGCACGTTCCTTTTATTTATAACTTTATACATTTTATTCTAGAATTTATTTTTATCTTCATCATCGCCAAGTCTTAAAAAATTGGCAATCATTGACCGTACAAGAGAATATCCTTAATGATTTTGAACTCGCATTGCAAGAACGCACCAAATTGAAATAAATAAACCGTATTTTAACCATGAATAATTGTTCTATAAATCCAAAATCCGCTACCACATCACCCTGATTAACCCCAAAAATCACACATCTAAACATCCCCACACCCCGAAGCACCGCACGGTAGTAGTGTTCCTCAAAGCCCGAAATACTATCAATCCCGTTGCCTCTTGCTCAATTGCATTTGCTCAGTGTCCCCCTAAGACGCAAATCGTCCCCGCGAGTATAAGGAGTCGATCGTTCGGCAGAGCCATCAGTCGATTCGTTGCTGAGCGTTTCGGCGGTCCGGGCTTTCTAATTAAAAGCAGATGACCCGTGGTAATGACGCAAAGCCCCCGGCTTGATTCCGCGAATTGCGATCCTGACGTTGTTGCCGCTGATATCGATCCCCGGACTTTGAGCTCGGCGTGTCTTGCGAGAGCTTGATGAGAGGTGGAAAGAGAGAAACGGCTCTCGGTGCCAGTCTAATTCTGGCCTAATGTTTCTAATTCTGCTGATTCTGTCGCTTGATTCTCGTTCCGCTAATGCCGAACGCCAGAGACTGAAGGGTTTAGCTCGATCGGGAATTGAGCTGCTGTTGCCTCCTATTACTTTGGCTGGACCAACTTTGGAAAGGAGAGCTGCGTGAGAGAGAGAGAGAGAGAGAGAGAGAGAGAGAGGGGGGGGGAAGATTGAATTATTGGTAAATAATATTTGAGGAAGAAATATGCGCCAACGTACTCGTAATGGGTTGGAGGTCCTACTTAACTTTTCAGTTGGTCATTTTTATATTTCTCAAAAAAAAAAGTTATTATTAGTATTCAGTTTTATAACAAAATGTTTCTTTTAGATAAAGCGTTAATAAAATTATCTAAAATGCCGTTTTCTTTGTCACGACGCTGACTTTTGGCGTTGGAAATTAATTAGCAAACATCAAACAGTCAGTCTCGATTCATTGCGATGCCACTGTTGACATTGAGTATTTCGAAGTAAAGATGGTCCATTACTAAATGGCCAATCCTACCGTGTGGTCTCTGTATTACCCGATGTCTTTGCTCGCACTACTATTAGCTGCGACGTTAGGGTCCAATTCAGTTTACTGAATTGTAATGTTGGCGTAAAGTAACTTCTAAGCTAATGCCGGCTTTAGTATCTTCAGACTAATTTAATCAAAGATCATTTTTTTAAACGCAAGAAACTTTAAACAATTCGAAAACACATTGTAAAATGAAATTTATGTAGTTTAGAATTTGAAAAAGAAATCCTGCTAAAATTTCTTGAATCAGTAGTTTTCTGCTTATCGAAAGAGCTAAAAGCAATATGATTTTCAGCTATTTTATTAAAAAATGTATATTTTATTTGTATCATTAATTTTAGAATATAGTCATCATTTTAAATTTGAATATAAGAGTGAGTTATTTGTACGAGCCAGATTCAGCCCGAGGATTTTTACATCCTGCAACAGTCGCCGAGTTAATTTTACGCTGATGTCACTCGACAGCAAATACTTGTCTAACAAACTCACTCGAGCAAAATCAATTCTCATAAGAAGCAGAAGTAGGAGGAGGACGGGTACGAAAGACTGCAGCGAGGTCGTGCAAATAATAAAGCGCGAAAAAGAAATAACGGGGAAGAAAAGCAGTCGGGAGAACGAATGAGAAATATTGCGGATTTGCGCTTGACATTCGAGGACGTTTCTGGATTACCCTCCAGCGGCGGACTTTATGCAGCGTCACGAGATAAAACGCCCCGACAGAGGAAGGAGTACATAAAGCGCATGGCGATTTTTAGGAACGGATTAAGTCCGTTTACCATCGACTCTCGGCCGATTGGCCCGTCGAGGACATACTTATGTGGGGCGCCGCTGGATTCGCGAGTCGAGTTTATTGTATTTGCAGTAATCCGCGTTTCGTTGTTACTAACCCATTATACCCTCTGTATCGATGCGTACGAGCGATGTGTGTGTCGATGCGCCCGCGCGCCGCCGGGATATCGATCGGGGCTCTCTTGTAGTGCAGCGGAAAAAATGTATTTGAGCTGCTCGGAGATTCTGAGAGGCTAATTTATTTAAGTCAGTCCTAATTTCGATGCATTCTCTTGTTGCTTTTTGTGCATTATAGTTGTTCTTGTTCAGGATTAGACAAGGTTGGCTCGTCAAGAATTTTGTGCAGTTGGAAACTTAACTGGATTGACAATCGAAGAATAATTATGGAATAGTTCATCTCAGCTTAATTGTTTTTTTTTTTTTTTTGTTTTCAAGTTATCTACTTTTTTATGTTTGCAAACTTGTAATTACAGTTTTAGAGCATATAAACTTTCTCCAAGTAATAATACCTATTTGGAAACCTATTTGGAAATGTAACGATCCTAATTACGCTTTGCATCTTTGCAAAGTATATTCGTGCAGTCCAACGACTTGCATATCTCACTGATTATAACTGCTACCTTAGAGCACGAATTAAAAATTTTTTAGAAACAACTTTCCATCCAACTTTCAAATTTAATAATTTAATAATTACTTAAAAAACCAATATTTATAATCATTCCATTTCCATATCTCGAACAGTAATAACAATAAGTGCGAATCTTTCAGCGCATTTTAAAGGCGCCAGTGGATACACAGTAGTCCGAGCTTAACCAAGAGAAATGGACTGAAGCTCCTCGCAGGAAAGGGAGCCGAGACGCGTTGCGCTCGAAAATAAAAGGCGCAAAGAGCGAACGAGTTTGGGTGGGGCTCTCTTGGGCCGCTCTGCAATGATGGATGTATGTATGGCTCGAGTTACCCGCGAATTCCTTCCCCCTTAAGGAGACAAACACGGGAGTTGCTCGGTACACAAATAATTATCAAAAGCACGTTTCCCCGATCAATTGTTTCTCTCCTCCCGAGGCTAGGCTTTTTCTCGAGCCAGATAAGGATCGATCCAACAAAGGCGACGACTGAGTAATCGCTTGGGAGTATTTTTCAATCGCAAAATTTCGCTACAAAACGCAACAAGTCCCTGGTAGAGATAAAATTATCGAATATGGCCAGGAAAGTATAAAACAGGTATGCTTAATTCCTAGTTAACTAACTTTGACGTAATGATTTTTCGGATCATTCTCGGATCATTTCAATAGATTGAGCATAACCTAGAAATATTTGAATCAAGTTCCAACTCGTTCTCAGTTATGCAATACAATATACAAAACATTATGAATGCTCTAGTAGCTTTCCAAATTAAAAATAAGAAGCATAAACGAAACATTTATTTATAATACTGCTTTGGTAAAATTTTAAAGAAAACGTCAATTTGTTGCCTCTTTTCTATCTCTCTCGCTCACAACTAGAATACCAAGCAAGTTTCTGGGCATTTTTGAGGTAAGAAAAGTATCTATCGTAATAACCGTGTAAATACCGACAAATAAGTTTAAATTTAGTTAAACTAGTTTAAAAGTTCGCCGACCGGGAAATAAAGCGTTACATAAAAGTTGGTTAACTGGGAAGTAAAAATACCTATTTTATACATAAAATATTTTAAAATACCTTATAACTAGGTATTTAATGTTTTTCATCTCTACCACGGGAGGCTACTCGGAGAAAACAGGGAATCCACATTGATTAGGCTTTCATCCGAGAAACATTTGCGAAACTCGATGTCTATAGACAATTTTTGCTTCATTGGCTAAAGTGTTTGCCGCGACGAAGATTCATCAAAGCTTCTGACAAGCATCGCCGGGCAAAAAGCCCAACAATGCCCTCCTCAATTCGCTAATTTATTCGTCTCTGCCTCATCCGCTGTAGCGGATCGCCCGGCAATTCCACAGGATACGCAGGACGCCAGTTCGAATGGTTTTCAAAAGAGTCTAATTACCGGAGTCTAATCGAGGCGCAACCCTTTCGAGAAAACCGGCACGCAAACAGGAGTCTTCTTTCGGGTTGTGAGGGCACGTATTATACGTCTTGTGTGTATCCTTGCGACACAGGGGGCCTCCCAAGTGCCTCGGCGCGCGTCTCGAGAGCTTACAATCAACTGGGCTTGTCTGCAAACAACACCGTGAAAAATGATTATGATTGAATAAGGCCTGTAATTGAGATTATTGAGCAATTACATAAGTAACAGCCGCGCGAGTCGTGTTATTTTAGAGCGGAAAGAGAACGGCTGCAATAGGAGAGGAGAGGAGGATCGGGATGTGGGCGAGGGAGTTAGGGCAGGCACAATTTTTTTAACGATATCATGAGCTTTGTGATCTTTTCTGAATGCAGAGGCTAGATTACGGATAATTTATAACTGGAAATTGTAGTGCGCTTTGAATCAGCTTGATTTACTTTGCAAGGGTTGAATGAGTGTTTAAAATATTTTGGTAATTAAAAGTTTCGTTTTAATTAAAGCTGTGTCTATATATAATTACTTAAGAAATAATAACCTACAAGTGAAACAGCTCAAAGATACATATTAGTTAAAGTGTGCTACTATGGGCAGGTAGGGTGGGTTAGCGTATTTAGAATAATTTCTTTAGTAACTTAATTTATATAGAAAAACGTAAATTACGTGGATATGGTGCGAAAATACACAGCCTTTAAGGTGGTTCTATGGTTTTTCGACGTATTCAAGAAATTATTAAGACTTTGCAAGCACGTAGTATAAAGTACGTAGCATACAAGCATGTAAATTTTCAGACCAATTAACGTTCAAAAATTTAAGAAAACGGTGTTTGAAATGAAGCTCTTAAGCATTGGCTCTTATTTACAGCAGACGACGGCAGACGTATAACATAACAAATTTAAAGTTTTCTTATTGATGGCGATTCACCAGAAATTCCAAAAACAAACAAATTATAGCTAAAGTTATATACTTTAAAAAATTGTAAAAATTAATATGCATTGACGTGCAAAATTATCAGTTATAGTTTAATTATTCTCGGAATTTTTATCCGCGTTTGTATATCCATATATACTGCTGCCGCGCGTCGTTTATTTACATCCGTGACGCGAAGACACAGTGCTGTATATCTATATATACAAATGTTCTACATCTGCCCATAGAACTATCTTAATTAATGGACTTTTTTTAGAATTTTAATAAATTCTGCTATTACAAAGTAGTATGATATTTGTACCTCAACATAAACTGATATAAAGATACGGACACAATTAGACAAATATTATACGCTAAAATGTATAATAATTTAAAAGAAATGGTTATTACTGCCAAAATCTAAAAGTTATAATCTTGATAATTGGGTAAAATTCTGTCAAGTACCCTTTCCTTTTACAAAACTACACTCCATTTAAAATTTTCTACCAATCTTTATCGACACGCATTTTTATAATCTCAAAAAAATCGGACATCCCAGCGAGTTTCGCGACTGAATCCTTAATTCAATCAACTCCCTCGTCCGAACCTCCGCCTAATAACTAATAACTCCTTACAAGCCTGCTCAAAAGGCAGGGCAGAATCTGCATGAGCCGTCAAGGCGGCGCAATTTTTTCACGCTCACGCATCGACGCCTCATTCCGTTTGATTATCGTCGAGCTCGGACTCTTTCACCTGTCTTAACGTCCGCGTCGTCGCCATCCTCTCCTCGGTTATTCCCCGTTATCCGATGCCGGGGCTGTATAGACGCGACTTTAATCAAGATCTCGTGTCTGGCTCGGATGTGCCGGACAGCGTCCGTCAGGCAGGCGCCGGCTGTTTCGCTCTCTTTCTCTTCCGCCGTCTCCTCTTCGCGCCAAGGAGGCTATCGGCGCGCGGGCTTAAATTATCCGCTAAGAGAATAATTTTTTCCTTTTTTTGGAGCGCCGGCTTGTGTAATGCGGTTCAATGGAGAATTACGGTTCAAAAGCAACAACTCATATTTCCGCGCCCATGCATACATCCACCTTACAAAAAAGCATTTCCATTCCGGCAGGCAAATAAGCGAAAAAAGCCTTCCTCATCAGAGCAGCAATACTCAGGCACGATCTCTCGCGAGGATTAAAACACAGATCTAATGCAATTACAATGAGAAATCGGAAGTGAAACCAAGTCGCGCTCGTAGTAGTTCGAATCCGCGTGCGGATAGGCATCATCCGCCCTGTCCTCCCCCCCTCCTCCTCCTCCTCTCCCTCCTCTCCAGCAACCCCAGGTGGATACAGCGGATGAAATTTATTCTTGCATAAATTATACATCGGCGATGGGAATTCGACGGGAACAAATGGACGCGCTGCGCGAGAAAGAGCCCGAATTCATATGCAGGGAATCGTTGGCGCGTGCACATCTATACGCGTGGATTTATAAGTATATATACGCGCAGGCCCGATCGCGTAATAATGTACGATTGCACGTGGCGCGGGAGGAGTGCGTATAAAAGCGGTTATGTAAATTTTCCCCCAAGTATCCACTCCGCTTTTGCATTTTTGCGAGGAGGTTCGGGCTCGTTATGAGCCCCGTCAACTAGGCTGTGCTGCGTTAATGAAAATCTGCGAATTATGTTCTTTTGAATAAACCCCGGTGATTCGCGAGCTCGTTCGCCGAAAATCGTAAACGCACGATACTCGCAAAGGAAGATTTAACTTTAATTGCCGGCAAGCTGTAATGAGATGCACGCACTGCTTGCCTCTACTTTTTAGTTTATTTTTTTAAGGACATGGCCGAGCTTCTTTTAGAAAGATTCGCGGTAGGGAAAATAAAAGATTATGGGGTTAATGTAGGAAAACGGTGTAAATATTTTTATGTGTTTTCATTGAAATTCATACGTTAAAGTTCGGAAACTTAAATTTTAGCCGCTTGCTTAAATATTATTAGAAATAACATTGAGTCAAAGTTTACGTTGCTGATAGACGTACACGTTCTTATAAAACTTGAAAACATTACAAGGCTTTTGAATTTGATACTTTGTATACGGAGAGAAATATTTCAATAAAAATTACTAAACTTTCTGGTAATGCAAGAACAGACTGACAAAACCCAAAAAATTACCATACTTTTTAGTAAATTTTACTGAAATTTCAGGAACATTTAATAAAATTACACCAATTTTTGGGTTATTTGGTTAAAATTTAATTAAAATTTACTAAAAAGTATGGCAATTTTTTGGATTATGGCAGTCTATGCTTGCTTTTCTAAACAGCATAGTAATTTTCACTGAAACTTTTTCTCCGTGATATACGGTACTTTCAAAACTATTATTTTTATGCCAAATTTTAGAAACTGTTTTTCGATTAAATTTAAAACAACTATTATGTATTAATATTAAGGCCATAATCTACCAAGAAACCTCTGAGAAGTATCGAAATAAGCCTAGACTCTTCTACTCAATTCTTTACCCGAACTGTCTTTCCCCATTTTCGCGGCTACGAAAACTGCTGTTGTCCAATTAGTCGTAGAAGGCAATACCAGCTTGTCGCACGAGGAGAAGGGGAGGTTAAAGTCTCCCGTCGCGTTGCCTGATTAATCGTAAACAGCGGAAATGAAAATTGGTCTCCGAAGAATAATTAACACGAGTAATTAATCGTCGCGAGTCCCGCGAAGCCCAAGACGCGCATACTAAGGAGGTCGGAGAGGGCTGTTTGTTGTTCGTCTTGTTGTTTCGGTACCGGACTAGCTTCCCGGTCAAAGGACTATTTTCTTTTCTTTGAAGGCGAAACTTTTGGGTCGGGAATTTCGTTTATGCAGGAAATTGAAAAAATTGTCTTTGTGTGGGTGTTATTGTACTTGTGACAGTAGTTTTTATATTGAATCTATAACTTATTTATATTTATTTCATATTTATGATGAATATAATGTATAATGTATATATTTATGCTTCTTTCTGTCACAGGTGAGTTTTTCATTCAATAAAATGCAAATGGCGTAGGTTACGTAAGTAAAAATACTATATTTTTTTCAATAAGATATACTGAGAAAAAACGAAAATTTATTGTTCATAAATATAATTAGACTAACCCAAATTTAGACTAAAACTCATAAGGAACGTTGAAACATTCTTGTATAATTTTTATGAAAATGATTGTGTTATGATTAGAGTAAAAATAACCATAATATGGGTGTATCCAAAGACTCTCACATATTCTAATACGCAATAGAACTATCCTGAAACTTTTGCTATACTACTTTTTCTCAGTGTACTAATTAATGTTGGAATAAAATTCAAAATTCTGTTTCTTAATTTCAATTTTCGTAATATTATTCTTAATTGCTTACTAACAAGCTAAGTATTGTTGTCAAACACGATGGCATTTTTAATTCAAGACAGCTTTATAAAGTTATAAAAACCTTCGTGATCGTAATACGGAAAAATTACTTGGATTTTAAAATTTATTGAATTTCTAGAAAACGAATTTCGTCTATTGGAAAAGCCTTTGATGTTACAAAATTAAATTCCTGGTTTTCCAGTCCATAAATAAATCTGTTTTGTGAATTTAAGTAAATATGTTTTATTTATCTTTCAATATCAAAGACTGTTATGAAAACACACAAGTTTAAAAAAATGTTCTTTTTTTATTTTTTTAGTCCGATTCAAACCCAAACTTGAATAACTCACTTTTTTGCTTTAACATTCCAAACGGAATTTCGTATAAAAAACATTAACTTCTCGCTGTTAATGAAAATTCGACAGCTCCCACTGGCTGGAAACGAAATTAGAGGCGGACTTGCAAAAAATCGCGTCCGCTCGACTACTCGACGCGCCCCTATTTATGATTGATCGTTCGCTGTTGAGCGCATAATTTCAAGTCAATGGCTTTCTCTGCCCCAATGGTATACTTATTTAATATCGGGGAACGATAGACGTTCAAGAACTGCCAAGAAGAAGCATCGATCTTGTTTCATTTTGCAGCTGATACGGAAAAATAATTACGCCCTGTTACAAGTTTACTCCTTGCAAGCCTGTTCTGGACTTTGAAAAGAGATTGCATTAGTTTCGATTCTTTAAACATTTTTAATATAATTGTCAAGTCGTAAAATTTACCTTTGAAGTATTTTGGATTGAATTACTGTGTTTATTTATGTTTACGCAGAATTCGAAGGTGAATTCAATGTGAATTATTAGGATAATTTATATTTATTGACAAGTATTAATTATTTTGCATGTTTTCTATGTTGCCGGCTTTTCTGTATTTACATGCCTTTCATTTCCCTGAATTTTAAGCAAATACGGATAATAACATTGTGCAAGCATTGGCAATTAATTTTTTTTTTTTTTTTTTATTGTTTTTTATTTAGATTACAGAATAATATTAGTACTGATATAACTTTAATTAATTTTGGGCTCCTTGTTCTGCACAAGTAATTTGGTAAAATGCTCCTTTTCACCAGAGCCCCTCTCTAAAGCACATTTTGAAACCCAAATAGAGAGACGAATTAAATCTTCCATATAAAAATTTTTCACATTTTAGATGCCCTGCCCTGATAGAAAATAAAGCAGTCCCGCTGGTTAAAATATTAAGCACTACTTAATTTTTTTAAGCTAATCATTAGATTTGTATTTTCTAATTTCTGGCTAAGCACTTGTTAGTGAGCAGTGCGGCAGT
>JAWWEM010000054.1:14101697-14136427 GCA_035582935.1 Ormyrus thymus | reverse complement strand
TTTGATAGCAAATTTTGAGTGCTTTAATTTGATTACAATTTGTCGTTATTTCAACTACCTTTTTTTCTCAGTGTAGATACTTGCAAGACGAATGAACTAATGAACTAAATAAGCTTGAATTCCAACGAAAGTAAAGATTAATAAAAAAAAAGCAATTGTATTCAAATGTCATTGTCATCAAGAATTCATTTTCCTCGCTCTTCACCCCACATTGCAAGTCGCGAAAATTCATTAGTTAGATCGAAAAGTTGCGATTAACCCCTCCTCCCAGCTAGGCAAAAGATACCCGAAGGGGCAAAGTTTGCTTTTTGCCTCGACCCGTGTCGTCGTCGTCGTCTTTGCGAAAAAGTCATTAATCAGGCGCCGCCACCTGCGTCTCTCTCTCTCTCTCTCTCCCTCCCTCGCTCTCTCCTCCTTCTCCTCCTCTCTCTCTCACTTTCTCGACATCGTCCAGAGAGTATACGCACACAGGCCGGTCATTGTGTCTCGTTGCCCTGGCAGGTTTATGTCTGCTTTAATGCGGCAGAGTCCGATAGAAAAGCGTATCCAGGCGACAATAACGGGAGGAATGAGAAGTGGCGGCGATTGCTTATTCCGCGAGTGTAGCGCGGATTAAGGCGATTCCCGCGGCCTCTTTGTGCCAAGATTCCGAGGCGGGGATTTTATTTCTTACAGATGCAAATGCTAATTCCCATTCAATGTGTTTTCAGTCGCGGCCAAATCGCGACGTGTCGCATTGTTGAATAAGGGATTGGAAGATGCGGGGGCGTGAATTTTTACTGGAAAGTGCCTGCTGCAGTTTTTCAAATGATGGATGAACTAGCTTTCTCGGGAATGGTATTGTTGGGTTATGTATACCGCTAAAGCTGGATGACGGCAATAAAGGGAATTGGTTTGAAAAATTAATGGAATTATTTTTATAACCGGGGAGATATTACGGCGATTATGAAACTGACTTCTGTTTCAAACGAGTTGTTGTAGTAAATATTGACACGATTCTCGGTGGAAAGCTTGAATTCATTTGAAGCTATTCGGGCAGGAATGAAATATCGTAGTCCAATTCTTGGAAGAGCTTTAGAACATTTAGTATTACAGTAGCCAAATAAATTTTGCTAAATATACCTTTTACATTATGAAAGCAAAATAATGGAAAATTAACAAATTTTAAATTGTTCCAAATATTTTTACTTGAAAGACTAGGAACAAACCGCCGTCCAAACAGTCGAACAGGCCTCATCAGCCTTGTAGGCGTTAACTCGGTGAAAAACACATACCGCGGAAGCAGAGCTCTTCGCCTGAACGCGATATTATTTAATTTTCCGCTGTCAGCGGATGACGATGCTCCCTTTGGGGGCGGCGGCCGCGACTGCCTAACCTCATTTTCGCAGGCGCGTTCGCTTGTTTGCCTGCCGAGTGGACAAAGATTACAGTTGCTGCCCCGATGCTCCTCGCTGCCCTCTGTCTAATCATTTTTCCCTCACTCCGTCGGCTTCGCTCCTCAACTAAATGATAAGGACGTGGGGGAAAAATCTGACCCTGGCGTAAATACGTTCGAGGCACTTTTCGACCTCGGAGCAGCTGATGATGGGCATAGAAATAATTGCCTCGTGTTTCTTCAAACATTAATTGTTCTCTAGCTGCTTTTGGTAGATAGAAGAATTTCGATCTTGAATTTTTAATTTTAATTTGCGTAAATATTCGAATTTTCGTGCAACAGTTTACTCTTTGAAGAGGCTAGTTACTAGTTTCTGTAAATGGATGCAGCAAGATATTTACAATAAACTGTAAATAATCCCCGTATTACAAAATAGCTTTTCGTTATAAACAAGCCCTATTAATCCTCTCGAAGATAAACCATTTCCTCTAAAAGCTGACGCTCGATTTACCGTTCAAGTTTAAATTCTTGGCATAACACATAAGTTAGTTCAAACTAAAAAATCGCGACGCAGGCGGTAGAAGAGCGGAGTTAGCGCGCATCTCGGCCGCACGAAGAAGAAAAAACAATCAATTGTCACGAGCGAGGCGCTCGACGCTCTCCTCCCTCCCTCCTCCCCCGGCGACATATTTATCGTTAAAAATATATTTATCGGATAATGTCTCTCGAGCGCACTTTAATCCGATTGTCGCACCAGGAAATAGAGGCAAGAATAACGAATAGCTGCTTGTTTATATACACACGCGAGACGGAGAGAAAGAGATATTTTCTCAGCACTCGGACCAGAGCCGGGTTTGCTCTTGTCGCTCGTGCCGAACCTTAAACTTGCTCTCTGCGTTTCCCTCCGAGCTGCTTATATCTGGTTGGTCACGTAGGGATGTGGATACAACACCGTTCGAGGTGGACTCGAAAAGACGTAGATGGGCGCTGATCGTGGCAGATTTTTTTTCTCGATCAGGTGCTTGGATTCGTCGACCATTTCTTTCTTTATTTCAAGATTTATTTTTCGGATAGAAAGTTGTGATGCCTGACAGTTTCCTGAAATATATCACTAATATTTCGCTTCTTAATGTTTGGCTTCACGTAAAGTACCCTAGTGAATTCTAGTGAATTAATAATAAATTCCTTTTTTCTAAACCACTGAAATAAGAGTCTCTAATTAACTTTACACTCAATTTCCTTAAAATACAATTCCCACATACAACATAGACCCTCTCGAAAAAGCCTCGTCGTAAAAGACAAGGAAGCTACGTCACCGAGCCGAAGAAAAGCCCTTGATACACCGTGTTCACTCGGCTATCCATCCGGCCGGACGTCCGCTCTCTTGGTCCGACGTAGGCGTGTGCCCGATGCCCCGCGGGATGCCGCAGCGTCCCGCTGACCAGAGCGCAGATTGCTTTTATACCGTGGATTGATTGACAATATACTTACGTTAGGCGAGAGAGCCGCCCTGTCGTTATACCGGCCTGGAGCCAATCTCGCTCTTTTCTGCGGTTCTGTATTTAGTGCGCATGAAAAGTTTTCCCAAGTCGTCTTTCTGCAATCCCGTTTTTAAATCCGAGTCGGGCAGATTTGCTAGATCGGTTGTTAAGACAGTTAGTGTGGGTAGTTTTGTTAACTGCTTCCCACTAACGTCCACAGGTCACTTTTTCGACAAAGATTTTAAGCTTAGTCTACTGATTACAATTTGACTTGGAAAAAAATCGCGACATCATGTATTTTATAGTTTTAAGTTTATAGTTCCAAAATTATGTTTTAATTTGAAAAAACATGACTTATCGAGCTTCATTTTTTCTACATTTCATAGACTTTAGTACAGATCGTGGGCCCGATCTCTAAAGCACAACGATGAATAACCCCACAATATTCAAAATGGGACCAAAGTTTTTCTACGTCTATGAAATTTAGATGTCTAAGTCTACGAAATTTAGATTTAAAAATAAAAATGAAGCTCGATAAATCATGTTTTTTCAAATTAAAACTTAATTTTGGGATAATAAATTTTTCTTTTTGAATATTTTATGGTCAACGTCGTAAAAAGCGATCTTCAAATTATAAAATACATGGAGCCGCGATTTTTTTCCAAGTCAAATTATAATCGGTATAAAAAGTGTCTTGTGGACGTTAATGGGTTAAGTTCAATGCTCTACTTTGATAGGTGAATGCTGAAATTCTTTCTATTTTTTATAGTAAAGTATAAAATTTACTTCTTTCTAATTCTGTTTTTGCATAAAACTATTGACAATTTTATTAGATTGACAGAAGCTTCATATCTTGCAATCCTCGTTCTATTTATCTTAATTCGAGGTTAGATTGAGTTTCATAAAATAACATACTCTAATCTACTTTAAAGGAACAAGACTGGTTTCCCCTTACTTTACTTGAAGAATTTGACAATTCATTCGTTCCATTCGCAAATAGCGCCTAGAAAAAAGTATTACGAACGACAGTTCGATTTTGAAATATGCCTGGCATCAATTCCCCGTGCTAAATCACGTTTAACCGGCGACAGAAGCGTTCCTCGGCCATAAATTAAAGGCGCGAAGGCGCAAAGCCGGGGGCACAGAGAGGAAGAAGTAGCAACGACGGCGGCGGTGAGGAACGTCTCCGAGCATTTAAATTGAAAAGGAACAGCGTGAGCGGAAATTCCCCTTCATCGGTTGATATTGGCCTTCCCTCGCTTCGACAGAACTCGCCCGATTTCGCGAGCGACGTCGTGGCGATTTCGGCGGGCCCCGAATTTCGAAATGGGGGGGAGGGAAGGCAAGCGAGCGAGGGAAATTCCGTCGCGCCCCTCGGATAATTCGCATTCCGCGAGCCTGTGCGACTCCTTGGCATTCCTACTTTTCTATGACGTCCGCTTCCGTTTCTGCTCTCTGCAGTGCTAAGCGCAATATTGCTGAGGCGAAAAGTCGGGGTTGGGGCCGACTTGTGTATCTGACGGTAAATTACCGTTTTCGTGGAAAAATTGACGGGCTTGTGGTTTCGCGGTTTTAAAAACGCTTGTGCCGGAGGATCGCGAATGAAAGGTTTTTTTCGTAGTTTTATTCTGTAGCAGTTCAATTTTTAAATTGGAGTATGTCTGCATTAGTCTTCAATGACACTCCTATTATTATACTCATTTATCAACAAAAACTAACATCTCTACAGAGAAAAGCATTTAGACCATCTTAAAGTATTGAATGATGTTATTAAAAACAAGTTCTATCGACTGTATTACTCACTTACACTATATACTTGTTATCAGAAAATGTTCTATTTAGATTGATACCACAATAGGCAAGTGTCCTGCATTAAACGATAATGACATAATTATCATGCGACTTTTTGAACTCAAAATTTTACCTTATTTTATTTTATTTTACAAAGACCTTTGTCGTACAATCCACCTATATTTCTATGACTTTTTCTATCAAGTAATAACAATCGCTACTAAAGTCTGCTAGTTAACCATCCCGTGCGAAATCATTCCCCCGTGGCCATTTATCATAATAAATAAATAAAACAAGCAAGAATTCATCGCCTTGCGAAAAAAAAGTTGCAAGTTAGAATTCCCGGTAAAAAAACAGCATACACCGCACATTTCATTCTCTCAGTCTCCATCTCGACTCCAGCATCTCGCTTGCTTCCCTTCGGCACGTCGCCATCCGACGGTTGAATACGGCGAGGATTGGGGGCGGCGCGCGTTCCTGCATTTGCGACGACGGCGGCGGCAGCAGCGCCTCTTACCCGCCGGTTGCTGATCCTTGCTGCCTCTCGAAGCGGCTCGACATACTAATTTACTACACCGCCGACATGATCGTGTTTAGAACTATAAAGCGCCGCCGCAAAGTAATCGACACGCTCGCCGAGCAAGCCCTAGACTGATTATTCGATTATTTAGGCCGATATAGTTTACCGGAAAAGGCGCTGTTTAATTGGGCGGAGCGCCTTGTGGTTCCGTCGTTTCGGCCGTGTTGCGGAGGTGGTGATGCGAGGAGGCAGAAGGTTGTGGAGAGCTGTCATTAATTCAGTCACAATTTTGATTTTTTTTGAGTGCGATTGAAAAATATCGATTTTGTGTATTGTGAGGAATGATTGGTTAATTAAAACTAAAAACTCAAAAATAAGTAGTTAGTTAACTTTTTCTTCATTAAGCTAATAACATTTAGCTTATTAATTAAATTTTTTTACCATTATTAGTTCAAAGAATAATGATAGTTTTCCTGCAATTAGCTCAACTTAAAAAATACTTGATAAATCTTAATTAAAGCTAAAGCAAAGTTCGAAACGCAACTCGGAATCCATAAAAAATTTCGGCCATAAAGAAATTCAAATTTATGAAATTACAATTAAAAAACATGAAAAAAAGCCAGTTTTCATCCGAGCGGCAGCAAGCTTTCCATCTCATAAATAATACAATTCTGTAATCAGCATTCATTGCCCACGGGGACTCTTTTAAAGGTGACCTTCGCATTCATCTCGGATCTCTCAATGAACAGCCAGCCGGATAGAAAGGAATTCTCGAAAGTCCGTCATTATTGTTCGCGACGTCGAAATAAGGCGGTCGGCTGGAGCGGGAGACGAAAAGCTGGAGTGAGAATGGAATAGTACCGCGTTCCGTATGCTACTGGCGGTTCGCCTGTGTGCATGAATGACTTTTACCGACTGCTCAAGTGTGGAGGAAGAATGCCGAGTCTTATTTTCAAGCGAGCAACGATGTTTGGGGCGGACTGGCAGATACAGCCGAGGGTCACTAAACTATTAATATTTTTTTCAGAATGATTTGACGAAGGCGTTTGTTCGATGTGCAGCTCATTGATTAAGTGAATGGTGCACTCTCCAAGTGATTTCAATGGTCGGTTTGATGTTTCGTAGTTTGATATATTTATTGCTTCGTTCGAAAAATATACTAGATACTATTCAATTATATTATACAAATAAAGAGCCTTTTTCAAAGATTTAGGGCAAATTTCTGTTACGAAACTTTAGGAGCTTTTGTTAGTATTTTTAATGCAATTATTCTAAGCAGAATTAGATTTCTAAGCAATTAGATACACTTGAATAAGGCATTACGCACTCATTACTCATACAGATTTTAAATTGGCCACAAATCACTCGCTTTATTTACTCCGTCACATCTCAATGCTCACCAGCGAAACATACAATCTCCGCCTGAAACAATATCCTCTCTAAAAAGCCCGGGAAATAGCAGTAATACAGACCTCCTCTTCAGAAAAGACGAGAGGCGACCGATTCGCAGAGCGGATGATTTAGTGAATTATCGTAGCGGGGTGAACCGCAGCACACGCACTCAATTACCAAGGACTCGGGATCCGCCCTCGTACCTCCTCCCCGCAAGCACGCGACCGCACGACGAAGAAGATGCGTGTGAAAGTGCTTGCCGTAGGATCAATGGCGCCGTCGCCACCACCGACCGAGGATTTGCACGCACGAGCCATTGACGTGTCGCAAATTCTCCCCCCGCCTCGCCCGGGGAAATTGAGATAAATATCGAGTGGGAGCGGGAGCGCCGCCCCACGGATCAAGTGAGCTTTTGAGGGGCTCCTGGGAAAATTTGTTACGACGCCGGCAACTCGAGTAAGGATTTTTCTCGAGCTGCAGCCGGAAAATTGCTTTTTCTCAACGATAATGCGCCCCGTTACTGCCGCTGTTTTCGTTTCGGTTTCTTCCTGCTTTTTTGCTTTCTACTTCTTCGAGTGCCGTCTCTTGGAGAATTATCGGTCATTTTAAATCGGTAGGCAAATTTAATAAAGCTTTCTTAAACTTCCTTGTCCTGGTTGATTTGAATGTAACTTTGAAAATTGAATAGAAAAGCATGTTTGAAATCAATTATATGATTATTTTCCTATTAGAGAACGACGCCTTCATTGAAGTGAATTGCGTAATGCCATCAAACATCGATAAAATGACCCATTTATTAAATTTTCAAGTGAAATTACACCAAACACAAACAACTTTTACACGTTCTTTATCAGCGTCCTTGTGAAAAATAATTATGATGCAGCTGAAAACGCACATTTGATCAAAGTCAATTTCTCGAGAATAATGTCGTAATTTCAACAGCGGCGAATTTATACAGGTGCCTTCTTTATTTCACACATAAACGTAGGCGTACGCTTCCTCATAAATAATCAGCCGGCAGACCTCATAATTTATTCTTACGAGCATTAACAAAAGATCCCTTAATGTCGAATGCGGAGCCACTCCTCGGCGTCGCATTAGTTTAATTAATTTTCTCCGGGGCGCAAATATGGGCCTCGCATCGTTTCCCAAGAAAAGAAAGCAGTCGAAACGGCAGATTAAATTCGACCATGCTTCGCGGGAGGAAAAGTTGGGCGAACTCGGGTCCCTGCTCAAAGGGAAGAGCCGGCCGCCATCGTAAATCTGTCGCGCCATTATAAATTCTGATTTTTCAAAGACCGACGACGGAAGTAAGAGAAAGTAGTCTGCCGGGACGTTAGACGGCCTATGCAGCTCGAGGAATGGCAGGGCTGCTGTATATCAGTGACGAGGTAATGCAGTGCGGATTCTTTGAGTACTTACTAGTTCGAAATATTTTCGAGGACTGGATTGCTTTTAGGGGAAAGTATTATGGTCTTAGCAACAAACTCCAAGAAGCCACAAGTTTTTTGGTACTGTGAGACATTCAGTTTTGTATTCATTTTCACTCTGAATATTTGCTTTGCGTCGATTTTCCTTTATGACATTGGATATACGTTTAGAAAACGAAAATTGGCGGGAAAGTGAAGGTTATCATCTTTTAGTTCGGAAAACCTACGTTTTTTCTTTCAGTTTATTTTTTTTTATGTTTAGTTTTCCAACGTGAAAAATTCCTACAACTCAACTCGAACTTTGAACGATAAGATAATAATTAATTCCCTTAAAGCTTAGAATATTACACTCAACTTTTCCTAGCCTAGACAAATATTTACAATACACTTTCCTAAACAGACGCCCAACTTAGTCAATGCGTATTCCAACCCAACAATCGTAAATCGAATTAATTGGTCCCTCTTCTACCAGGGCGTTTGTCAAGGCATGCACCGCACACACACGCATCCTCGCTACGGATATAATAAATTACCGACCAATCAATCAATCCGCCCCTGCCACGTCTTGTCCTGTTTTCTCTCATCGTCGAACTCCACCCTGATCCACAAATATTGACGGTGCCGGCTATAACGGCTTCTCGTAAAAATCACTTGATTATGGCCGCGTCCTTCGTTTTCCTCCCCGAGCGCGTATATATATTTATATATAAATTGGCGCAAGTCGAGGCCGAGTTCAATCTTCTCATTAGTCCCGGGATAAGTTTCCTTTCTCGACAGTGGCTCTCGTCCCCTTGCGACGAGTCTTCCAGGGGTGGGACCTTAAATGTTTCGTTCCGCGCTCTGGGATTTCATTGCAATCTTGCCCCGGTCATAAATGGGTATATACATATGATGAGGTGGATGGAGAGATGGACTTCTTCGCTTTCTGCAGTTGCCTGCTGGAGTTTTATTGGCGGGGATCTTGATTTGTTTGACATGCTGTTGCTCGTGAATCACGTGGGCGTGCGCTGAGACAAATAATTAATTGTGGAATAATTCTTAGTGGAAGTTTCATTTTGAAACACTTTTGAACCAATTTGTGAGCAACGGCTGATTTTTTCCGGCTGAAAAGTTTCTTTTTATCGTACGTGCAAAGACGTTCAAAGTATTATATAACAATGTATACAATTCTGAATATTATAATCAACATAATAAACAAGTGGTAAAGAAACTAAAAATCAAACCTCCAAGTCTTAAATCAATCGACATAAAAAATGTGTTTCTACAACCTAATAAAGAACAAAGCTTCCGGGCAGCAATGAACTGTCCACCGATATTCAGCTTGTCCAGCGCCGACAGGCTCGCATTAGTCTCGAAGATGCCATTAGTTTCGGCCGGCGAGGGCGACGAAGGAGGGGACCGTCCAGCGTCTCGACGATGAAATCCAATAGTATTTGATCTGCGATGCATCCATTAGTTAACATGTAATACATTGAGAGGGAGGAGGATCGAGGCAGGCCCGAGAGGTGACAAGCCTATGATGCTCTTAATGTAATGCGAGAATCCTATAGCTCGGACCAGCACTTTGAGCGCTGCCGCCGCCGCCGCGTAATCTTGATAATGGCCGCTAATGAGGCCGACGAAAACCGAACTGACGCCGCACTGAACTTCGACACCTTCGGAAAAAGGCGGCTCCTCGGAAAAGACGACACTACTGCTTGTCGCGAGGTAGCCGCCTTCGCTCTTTTGTCGAAGATAAAAGTGGAAATTCGATCTGTGGTTACAGGTTCAGGAAAGAGTTTTAGAAATTGAATTTTTGATAAAAGAATTACCTGTGCTACATTCTAATACTGTTATGTGCACCGAGAAATTATAAATTAACCATTTTTTTAGTGCTTTTATTCTGTGGTGATTTTCTTAAATAAGATTGTGATTTTGTTAAACACCTTTCTAGGTTCCTGTTAAGGATTACAGATGAAACAAACTGGGATAAGAAAAAGAAACGAATGTTCAAAATAAATTTTGTTTTTAACTTTATTCTGTCATGACTTTGGTTTCTGAAAGGTAACCGCGATAATCTGTAAGATCGCCCGGCGCTGCATTTTATAGCCCTCTCCCGCCCTGGTTCAAATTTCTTTTGATACACGTCTACAACTGTTATTGCGCCTTTTCCCCAACCATTGTCGTCGCAGCGCGGCCTATAGCCTACCGGCGCCAGAGCTCCGTGTGCACGGTGTTCCTTCCATTTCCAAAAATGCAAGCATTTTCGAACTGGAACTACCGGCCTAGAAATGGAATCCAAATTCCATTCTAGCCATTCGCTTACGAGTCTGCGCTCTGGGCGGCCTTGCGTCCGAGGACCGCGTATTTCAACTCAAAAATTTTATTTTTAATTATTCGCGACAATTTTACGAGCTATCCATTGTACCTTCGCAAACAAAAACATAAACACATTTCACATTTTTATAATCAGTTCACATTCTTGGGACAAATTCCGCAATACCTAAATACGATAGCGCTTGTTTACAATAATTTTCCCTCTTATAATACTTCTTCGTAATAAATAAATAAATCACGCTACAAATAACGCAATTAAACGCAGAATTTTTACAATAACAATTACAACAAACGCAAAATAATAACAACACTGAGAAAAATGTCATAAGAAAATATAACATATCATGTAATAAAAATTACTGTATTTTTCAACACTCCGGACGCAAAACTCGATTTTGCGCCCGCTTGAATATAACCGCACACGCTAAATCAAGCTTTGCACACGTCGTATCAAAAAATATTGTTCGATACAAGGGCGGAAACGTGGTTTTATCCTCGGTGACTCGCTTCGCTCGAGCGAAAACGGTCACATGAGGATAAAACCACTTTCCCGCCCTTGTATCGAAAAGTACTATTACAGTAATGCGTGGATATACTGAAATAATATTATTTTTTGCTATCCCCATATAGTATTTTTTTTTATTGCAAGTGTAAATTTAAAAGGATGTTATTTCCGTTCGTATTTTCAGAACTAATGTTGCATTGAACACTAATGTAAAACAAATTAAACGATAAAAATAAAAAATCTGTTTTTGAGGACGGCTGGGCTTGATCCCGGGACCTTCGGCTTGGCAATCGGACGCGTTAACCACTTACCTAAAATAACCCGACTAGAAATGAATCAGGCAGGTCATTGGGCTCACGTCAGGGCCTCATAAGGCTCTTCGAGTGCCTTAGGAGGACCTTACCCGCGCCTCATTACTTGCCTCATTCATTTCTAGTCGGAAAGATTCTTGATATGACAATTTTGGAACTTATACAAATGGAACCATCGGTCACGAGAGGACTTCAATGATAATATTTAATGATAATAAATAAATACGATGATACGAAAAAACTATATAATTAATTCGCATAAAATAATAATTAAATCGAGATTTTTGATGTTTTGTTAACTTAAAAGCAATATAAAATAAAATTGCTCTAAACATAACCTCCATGAAAGCCACATGGCCCCCCTGATTTACTATATATTCTGTAGAATTTTGCTATATTATATAGCAAAATTTCTTAGGATCGATAGTAATTTTTAATTTTATTTAGCCAAATTTCTTATGATTGATGAGAACGTAGACTACATCGAAATTTTTACTATTTAAAATAGTAATTTTTCTAAACTGAGTGTTAGAAAAATTATTTCAATTATATTAATTTTTTCTATTTGTACAATAAAATTTATTATAACTTGGGTATGTCCCACCGTTACTACAAAATATAGTCATTTTTCTTAGATATGTATTACATTTTTATATGACTTTTTTCTCAGTAAATGCATAATAATGATAAGCGGCGCATTTTTTAAATTACTTTTTAAATTAAATAAGCTTACACGTATATAACAAATCATTTTAAATCCACATTTTCTACAGTTTCATTAAAACCCTTTTTTCATTTAAAAGAATGGACCCGTACATTATTATTTTCATTCACTTTTATTAGATTGTATGATTGACTACCCTTAAAAAATAAGCTTGCTCGTGGGATTTTAAAAATGTATTCTACAACTTTTCACTGAGATTGAGAATGGTTGTGTACGATTTTGTAATTTTTTGTTACAGATTTTTCTATTTATACCACTTCACATTCTACGCTTACCAATATCGCTTCAACGGACAGTACAGTAGCTTAGCGCTTGTAACGTCATGGCTTTTCATACAGGTGAGTCTTAAATTTAACAAAAAAATACTATTTTAAAATAATGGTATTGTATAGAAAAGATTTTTTATACAACTTCGATGGAAATAATTTTTGATATAACGAGATTTATATTCACAAGTTTATGAAAAATGCACTGGTAATGTTAAGTAAATTTTTTACCAAATCGGTTAAAAGGGAGATCAGCAGGTTTTTTTACCCAGGGGGATTATTCTGAAAGAGATAATGCCAGTGTTAATAGAGTTAGCAATAGTTTTTTGTATTTTACAGTTATAAAATGTACTTTACTCACCCCTCACGTTAACCTAGCGCCTGATTTTTTATTCGTACGGATAAAGCAAATAAAAATTTGTACAATATGAGAAAATAGGCGAGATATTTAGGGTATAATTTCAACTTTAAGTTCTCCCAAAAGAAATCTGATGATTTCTTATCAAATTCATATTAAAATCAAATTTAAGGTAGAAATTCCAGCCTTAATTGCAATTATCCAGCATTAATTGCGCAACAATTCCGTCCCTTGTTGAAAGGCACTGGCAAAAAGTCTGAGTGTAATTGCCTGATTAGAGGTCGTTGAAGTGAATGCAGCAACGAGTGTCATTGTTGCATCTCACTGTATTTCCATTAACTTTCGTCTGTCGTTCTGATCTGGCAGGACTGTTCGTCATTATGGAACTGTCAGGAGCGTAGTCTCTATTTTGTGCGTTTATATATACGCGTAAACTGGGTGAATTACATTCAGGCAAATAGAGACGCAACGCTTTCCTCGTTTAAGTAATTCTATTCCTTTCTGTATCCTCTCTTTGAATTTGGCTGTCCGCCTATTTTGCCTTACTACTTTACCTTCGGCAAGATTTTTGTTTTTTGAAATATCTATGAGATGACGTTGTTTAATTAGTTACTTAATTTTTGTAACACAGCTATGCAAAAACATGGAAGAAACTTTTCATTCAATATCTGTTGATCTTTAAGTACTTTCTTTTAACTAGAATATTTGAATATTTAAACTTTTTATCTTTTTATTAACCCTCTTGGGCACAACGACAAGGTATCTCATCATAAATGGGTGGATTTCCTATCTAACTCATGCATAGGGACGTTAATATTGACCTACTTTTATATTCATTATTTCACATTCATTACTCATTAATTTTTCCCCTTAAATACGCTGCATTTAATCTACCAGTTGCTATTTCTCATTAACATGATAATAATAGTATCCGCTCTTTCGAAAGTCCATCTCCTACCCTTCCTCTTTCGTTCGTCCTTCTCTCTTTCCTCAACTGTGTTTCACTGTCAAACGCAGGACCCCATGATGAAATCGGCTTCTCGTCTCCTTCTGGCTCTCCTCACTCGTCGCTAGGGAAAATGGGTTCCCGTTCTTCTTTGTTCCCTCGTTATGATCCAGCTATTAAACTTAGAATAATTTTGTTATTTTTCTTCCCTATCCTTGATGTCTTTGTATTATTGATTCTTAGCCTTTCTGCACTGATTTTTGTTCCTCGGCTGTGGTTCAAACGATCTTTATATTTATCTTTTTGAATTTCATTGAAAAAGTTCCTTTTTATCGATGAACAAACAGTTGGATGCCAAAATAATTATTGAATTATCCTGCATTGTAAACATTCTCAATGTAATTGTTTTAATTACACATTCTTTTTTCTACTTATGATACAATAAGTAATAATCCTTTATCGTGCAAATATGTTACGAAGCTAAACAAACAATTCACGCATAAATGTATCCGCTTAATCTCCAGCCTCTGAAAAACACCCCTATTTTCATTTAAAACAAGGAACGTCAATTTCTCGATTTTAAAAAATTTTTCCACGACCCCATCTAAAAGACAGCAATATCTCCGATATCCAGCAGCAAGCTCGATCGCAAATGGGCAGCAATCTCGTTCCAGCGAAAGCCTACCGTGGCTACCGGGCAGATTGCAGAAGAACGCGTTGCTCGTCGGCATCAGCAGCAGATCGATCCGCCGGGAATTTACATTCTCGGCCGGTCTCGTCATTAAGGGCCAACTAAATACATTTACAGGAAGATTCGAGGGCCCCGGGCAACTCGGGATTTTGATTTTAGCCTCCTCTCTCTCTCTCTCTCTCTCTCTCTCTCTCTCTCTCTCTCTCTCTCTCTCTCTCTCTCTCTCTCTCTCTCTCTCTCTGGGTCAAAGTTCGCCGGCCGATTAAACTGCGCGCAATCAACGTACAGCCGATTATCATCGGAAATTCTGATCGTGATCGCCGCTGACCGTTTTTTGGTTAGAGGCGCTGTCGAAAAACGAGGCTTAGCTGGCGCTGTAACCGTGACGTTTCGAAAATGAACGCTCGGAGCCGACAATTGCGTTAGCTTTTAATAGGGAATTTATGGAAGAGAGTCGATTGCGCCATTACAGCTTTTTTGGAAATGCATTTTTTGAAATTTAATAGAATAAGTGGCTTTTTCAGCACTGGATTATCGCTGAATTGTGTTTATTGCTGCGAAAACGGTGGCGATGATTTTGTTTGTTTTGAGATTTTTTATTTTACTACACTGAGAAAAAAATTTGATTGAATCAATAGAATTTTACCTTTAATTATTTACAACGGAACTGCACATACTTAATTTGGTAAGATGAACACAATTAATTCTACAGTACAGGTCTGTTGATTTAACAGGCTAAGCATGTTAATTGAATTTAAATTTATATTAATTCAAACTTATCAAAGAAAATTCAATAAAAACAAATTTCTTCGAATTTCTGTATTATATCTCTCAGTGGCCCCCTATGCTTACAGCCTGATTTTTACATTGGAACGTATATTCTATATTTTTTATACATTTTTAAAACGCTTTCAGACATTTTCGGATAGACGAAAATACGCTCGCTTGACATTGTTTTCGCATTTCACTTTATTCAAACGCTGTTCATATATAGGAAGTATTCTACCGATGCGATTTTATATACTAATCAACTCAAACTTTGCAAGTTGCAGGTAGATCCCTGCCACCTATCCTTCAGCCACCTATCGGTTCTCGTCACAGTCGTGCAAAAGTCTGTCGTTTTGAAGGCTCTCTTGTTTAGTCACGTGGTGTAAAACTATAACTTCTATACGTTTCTTAAAATGCGAGAGAAATAATGTTTACGTTTTCACTAACCCCGATAGCCTTTGACGTACACCATAATATATGCGAAACAAAAAATGATGTTCTTACAGATGTTTCTGCCAAACAACTTTTTTATTGACTTAATTTTTTTTATTATTATTTTAATACATATTTCTTTGAATGAATAGTTTACTGTTTTAATTATTTGAATGTTCTGATTAATTTGTTAAAACAAGTTCTTCTATTTTAAAATTTACTAATTATTGATTTAAAGTAAAATTCGCTTATTTCAATGGTATGACTTTTATTTCAATCTGTCTACTGTTAAATTAATAGTATATTCAGTTGTGCGTATTTAACAGTACAGATTCTATTAAATCAATGATAGTATCATCTATATTTAAAAAATATATATTAAATAAGTAAATAAAAAAAATAAAATGTTATGTATATCATATAAAAAATTTATAAACAAAATTCTTAACCTGTAAGTTTTCTCTACGATGATCACCTAAGTAAATTTGAATTGAATCCCATGATCGCACTCTAGACATTGCTACATATCCACGATTAAAGAGATCTCTACGAGGTCAATGACAATTCTTTGGAACGTTTGTCCTTGCGATTTATTAATTGTCATTGCAAAAGCTAACTTAATTGAAAAATGTCTTCTTTTAAAATAAGATAAATCGATAAAATATTTAGCACATTTATTTCCGATTTTTACTACGCTTTAACCAAAGCTGGTCAGAAGCAGTATTTACCGCGTTACTAACAACCGTATGCCACGTTAAATTTCCCTATAATCGTCAGGATTTTATTATTTTGAACATGATGAGAATAAAAATAATAAAGTTACGTTTATTCTAAAGTCACTCGGACAGATAGGCGTAGTAATCCTATATTCTAAATATAGGACGTAACGTTGCCTAAATTATATGTTTCAAAAAGGAAATCAATCACTTTCCAACATTTTTCATGCGAAATCGGCAATATTTGTCCTTCCGACAAAAAATAAAACACTCAAACGAAAAATTAATCGACGCCGTAGCTTCGGGAAAAAGTGCAGAAATAAAGATCGTAAAAGCGAGGACGCGTAGACTAATACTAGACCGTGCAATTTCGCGCGGCTTTTTTCCTCCGCTGCGGAGATTTAATCACGAGAAGCTCTCGCAGTAATTTTAATGACTCGCCGGATGATTACTCTCGCGTGTAACACGGCCTGATACATCGTTTGCACTCTCAGTATTCGACACCCCTCCGGAAGAGGTGCCTCTCGCTGCGCCCTCCTACGATCGATCATCTGATTGTAACCTCTCGTGCTGTTGCAGTTTTACCAAAGCGCTTTCGACGTGCAATTCGGCTACACTATTTATTTTGTGCATTAGGTAGATTGGGAGCTAATTTGTTGATCGAGTTGTTTAACTTGTGGAAGCAATTTTTATTGTTGTAACATTTAAATATTGGATAAACAATTATTTGCGTGATCGTAAATATGAGATTGCGCAGTCATTTTTTCACAATTTTATTGTTTTTAATGATTTCTTTCGTTTTCAAATTTTGCGTTAAAAAGTACTTTTTTCGTTTATGCGTTTATGCAACATGTTAATTGATTCTAAACTTTTCTTAATAGCTACTAGATAATTTTATCAAATTCTTATCTAAATAGCTTTTGATCTACTACAATCAAAGTGATGAGTATTGTCACTCAGTCAGTTTGCGCTTTAACAAATTTCCAACTTACTTAAGCGCAATTATTAAAAATTCTTTGTTACTTATTTATTATAATTCATTTGCGCTTCATTATAAAATAATACTTTATCGATTATTATTGGTATTATATTTATTATTAATTATTATGTTTATATTGTTGATATTTCGAGTTTGTATTTGATTAAATTATTCACGATTATTATTTTGATTTGTAAGCAAATGATTGTTCTTACTAAGTATTCTTATTGTACTAGTGGCGATTTCTAGTGAGAAATAATGTTTATTTTACAATGTAACTCCGAAAATGTAATTCGCTATTTTAGTAAAAATGTATCTCTGAAAAGAGGAGGAGCTCCGGCCATTTCTCTTTCGAAAATGAATGTGCACGGATTTTCCGTCGTCGTAAGGTACTTTATATTAGGTGCATCAGTGATGATGGCCTAATGGTGATTGAATTTTTCCATTTATTGCACCCTAACCCAGATTCCTCACCAAGAAAATTTTACAGCAATCAATTACGTTTTACCAAGATCGTTTAAATCCGAAGGTAAAAATAAAAGTTGCCGAGCAAATTTATCTTGCACCCGAGCTCATAACAAGTTCAAAACTAAATTTCCACAGCAAGACTGAACAAGTGAATGAATCAGCCTCTGTCATCATTATCCCCGCCCATTATTATTCCAGCACCTAAAAATTGTAAAAAAAACTCGAGCGCACCTCTCGCATTAACTCGGTACTCCGCAATCCCATCGATATAGCGGGAGAAAAGAGAGCGAAGACAGAACAAATTTGGCGAATTTCCATATAAATTTGCTGACCGCGATAGAGAGACGCTCAAACGGCGATCGCAGACACGGCTGCGAATCTCTCGGCGCGACGCCACACGCCCGACAAACTCGCAATCAAACTACCCCCTCTACTCGAGCTCTTTCCACCGAGCCTCTCCCCTGCATGTGGCCGCCTCCCGCGATCGCCGATGACTCTTTCGACGGGAGTCGGTAAGTTGAGCGGATCTGCCCCCCGATCAATTGAGGTGATGACGCTAATGACTTCGTTTTCTGATTTTTCGCGCCACAGTTTTGGGGAATGGATTTTTGGATAAGAACTTTCCTTTAGAAATTAGATGTTGGAAATGGCATTGGAGAATTTCATATGTAAAATATTTTTTGCGGAGAAATGCCTTTGATGTACATTAGACGAACAGCGACAATTTTATTGTTGATGCCGCGCATATTTTTTTTCAAATTCTAATTTTTTAATAAAGCGAGTAAACGAAAGCAGGTATGAAAGCCTATAGTTTCAAGAATTAGGGAGAAAAGCAATTCGTTCAATCTCGTTTTCGTTATGAATTGTTGTTTAAGATAAAGGAATTTTATTATTACATGGTTCCTTACAAATTTGTTTTAAAAAGCATTTAAATAAAATGACAACTTTTTATTTACGTTTAGTTCGCGCCTTTCTTATCGCTAAAGAAAATTGTTTAACGCCACCAACGCAACCATTCAAACTGAACTGGAACTCGCCAGACTCATGGAAAATTATTAAAATTTAAGGACCACATCTGACAAACCCCTAAATTAGTCCTCTTTGAAGTTCCTTCAAAGAAATGGTTATTTACTACGCAACCGCGGCAGAATAGTTAATCAGTAACTATCCGATAATTCGAGAACGTATTCAAAGCATGAACTGAACCCTACGAGATTAGCTTAAACCGGGAGTTACATCGGAAATTATCAATAAACTACATCAGTCAGCGAATTGGCAGGAGCAGGAAAGTTGGCCGCAGGTTGAATCCCCATCGGTCTCGTTTCTAGCTCTGACGCACAGTGATATTTTTAAGAAAATTTTGTTCAAAAATCAGCTGACTGCTCAATTTTAGACCGATCTTAATAATTTTTTTTTTAAAATACTCGTAATGGACAATATTTTCACGTATCACTGCTACTTTTATTGATTATTCACACGAAGTTGCGAAACTTTTTGAAACTATAAAACCAGCAATATAAGTAGAACATGTTTTGATATTGAATTGTAGAGTATACATTGAAATATATCAATAAATGTGTTAAATAATGTGCTCACAAATATCTGAAAACCATTTTAACAAACTTATGCGTATAGTTATAAAATAAGTGTCCCAAATAAAGAATCAGATGATTTTCAGTCTGTATGTAGGTATAATATATTTTTAAATGGATATATAAAATTTGTTTACGATCATGTATGATTAAATCGTATAAAACATAATTATTTCAACTTATTAGAGGTTTCCTCCTTGAAGTAGGGTTGAATCAAATTTTGCACTCTGGAAATTGTCCGATAGCTTCTCAGACTTACATTAGAAGCTCATTTTTGTAAAGATATTGCTGGTTTTATAGTTTAAAAAAGTTTCGAAACTTCGTGAATCATTTACCTTCGCAAATTCATATCTCTTAGAATAGTTTTTTTTTCGAATAATCAATAGAAGTAGCAGTGATACGTGAAACTATTGTCCATTAAGAGTATTTAAAAAAAAGAATTTTCTCAAAAATATCACTATGTGACGGTGCGGAGCGAGGTTTTGGATTTTAACGAGAAAAACGATCCGCGGAGTTAACTCCTCCGACTCTGCTTTCCCGCCTCTCTTCCAGGGGGAGGGCCGAGGGGCCTCAATGCGCAGCTAGATCCGATTTCGCGAGTCGCATGATTTATGAAGCTTCCGATTTCTGAGGCCGAAATCGATTCGATTTTATATGTTCCGCGGAGCACTGGTGCTTGGCTGTTTCGAATTAACGGCTACTTGTTTGCTTGAATTGTCGCGCACTTAGCGTAATGATCGCGATAGGTTCCTCCAAGCGTTGGAACACTGCTTTCTCGTGGAAAATGTAAGGATTCTAGATGCTAGTTTTTTACTTAAATCTTCTTACGTGCTTGTTTTATTGAAAATTTAATCGTGTAAATCGTATAGTAGGCGTCAATGAATTGATATCTGTTTACTGACTAATAATTAATGTTATACTAATGTCAAATATCGAAAAAACTACTTATTTATATAATATAAAGAATGTTATTATTATTTTCCACTCGGGCATTGAACAATCTCAATGCAGCAAGACACAGAGCTTTCGAATCTCCTTCTGAATCTAAAATGGTCCGTTTTCCGTTTCAGCACTCGATGCTCTACTTTTTCCACCACTACGAGCTGCCGATGATCTTGCAGCAGGCGCAGCTGCAGCAGCTGATCTACCGCAACCACGGGCAGCCGGGGCCGGCGGAGGCCGGAGGCGGCAACGGCTCGTCGGCTCCCTCCGCGGCCGGCGGCAGCGGAGGCCTATCGGCCTTCGCTGCGCAGCAGCAGCAGCCGGAGACACCGAGCCGGCAGCCGGACACCCGGACCCAGCACGACTACATCAGCGACTTGTCTCGACTTGACACCCCGCCCGGCATCGTGCACTTTGCCGTCGCCTCCTTCCAGGCACGACTCGACAGCGCTGACACGACGAGCGGTGAGCAAAATGGCTTGAGAACGTTTTTCACGTTTTTCGATTGAAATGCTTCACATGGCTAACCTCAACGCACACTTGAGGCAAAACATTAGAACTAAAAAGCGATCAGCTGACAAATCGCACAGCCTGCGGCGACGCGACTGAAACGCAATGAGCGCGCTATATTCAAAGTTTCAAAATTGAAATTCTTGAAATGTTAAAATAATAATTAAACTATTTTTACAATGATTTTTGTAGTAAACTTAAATTTTATTACTTTAAGAAAATCACATTTTAAGCCGTAACTTTTAAAATTTTTTAGATTTGAGCATGAAAACTTTTTTCTAAGTTTTGGATAAAATATAGAATCAAAATCTCAAATAAAACAGAAATTGATTTTTTGAAATTTTTTCGTTATATAACCCCCTTAAATGAAATCATAGTGATAATAATAAAAGATTGGACAAGAAGCAAAGGGCTTGCCGCGCATCCAAATCAAAAAAGGCGGTAAAATGTAACGTGCGAAGCGAATGAGCGCTCACGCGCGCGCCCACGCGGCGCTGGATTGCGAAAATCGAGCGAGCGCTCACGCTCGGGACGTTACTTGCGCCCTAGCCCTGACAGAGACAAGAGCTCTCGAACAACTGTAAAGAAAAGGGCTCAACTAAACAAATAAAGCAAGACAAAAAAAAACAACTGCGTACCTCTCATTTCCTCACCTTACACAAGGTAAAGAAAAAATATCAACAATCTCAAAAAAACAATAAAATCATTAACAAAGCTAAGAACGCCCGACAAATTCCTGAACCGAGCAAAATTTTTCAAGCTAGGCGCGGGGAGCTCGACTCGGCGTAACAGAATCGCTTGCGCGTAACGCGAGAAACGAAACTCAAAGCCGCGCGAGAGTATCACAGAGTGTGTAAGGGGGAACCGCTCTTTCTCCCTGTCGTAGCCCACAGTGTGGTTACATCAAAGTACGACCTTGACGCACACCTGTAGCCCTGCGGTTCGATGGCTTTCTTTCCTCGGTCAGTCGATGGGCTGGGATTGGCGCTCGGAGGTTGGCTTTTTCCAGGGCTCTACCTGGGGTATTTGCTTAACTGGTTTATTCGATTCAAACAATTAGATTTATAAGACACATTGTAAGGACATTCATCTTGTTTAGTTTCAACGAGTTTCGTGAAATTTAAAGTTTTACAAGCTAGTTACGTGAATAGTCGAGTGTAACTTGTACGGGGATATCGCGTTATGTACACGTCAGAATTTCGTTGACTACAATTGCAGTGGCAAAGTATAAGATGGATTTCATTCATACGAATTTGCAGTCGTACTGCTGAGAAAGACAAAATATGCAGATTGTTATAGTATTGTAGATTTCCCCACAGATTTAACGCATATAGCAGTGGATAATAATATATTCGTGAAATAAAATAGCCGTATCGTATATATCAGTGTATCTATTTTCTATTAAAATCAGATTTTTTTTTTAACATCTTATTGCCTTAAATCTGCACTGAAAAAAAAATTGATTCAATCAACTATATATGCAGTTTAATATTCACAAAAGGATATTCCGTTGATTTGATGGAATTGTTGAGTAGATCATAAGGAAATCTGACGTTTCAATTCACAAGCTTTTGAATTGATCCAAGTGTTGTTAAATCAACTAAAAATTCCATTAAAATAAATGATTATCCTATTGTGAATATTTAATTTTTTTCTCAGCGCGCTACAATAATTAATTGATTTAAAAGTATTTTTTTTTTTTTTTTTTTTGAACAAGCATCTTTACGAAACATACAAAGTATATAAGATATTTTTGTGAGTGTTTTTCAAATAACCATAAACTCAAAGTAAAGAATGTATCTTTCGATAAATCGATTAAAAAAGTCTTCCGAAACGATGCTTGCAGTTTTATCAATGATAGAATAGCCTATACTTATTAAAATAATTGAAATCGTATAAAATCATGTTCGCTACTTCATCCTTTGATTACGAAATAAATCAAACACATTCTAGTTTCCCAATAAACTTATTAAAGTCTACATTCTGCATTCTACTGAAAGTAGAAACCCATTAGTATCTCTTATTCAAACATCTGCAAAAAGTAATAATACTCTTGTTATCCGGGAAAAGATGGGGAGAAACACAGGAAACACAGGTCGATTTTCGAGTTCAGTTGCGGTTTCGGTACTTGCTTCCGTTTGTCGCCGGATCTTATTTTCAGCTCTGATGGGAACTTGCCGAGCGCTGAAATAAAAGACTGTAACTCAATTTCGCCTCGTTGTTGTGCCATATCAATCAACAAATAGACCAAGTTCCATCGCGACGCGTCCGGCTATTTTAGTGACGTTGGAACTACTGCTAATGATATTTTCACTTCGAAGTTTGACAGATATGATTGGTAAATTAACGCCGGGCGAAAAGTTTGCGATTACGTTGTGCATATAACAGTAATTATTGACATTTGCGAAATATGTAAAATAAAGGCACGCTAAATGTTTCGACTTTTGGACTAGTAAAGCGTAGATCGAGAAGGTTTTCGTTTAGGTAATAAACCTTATTTGTAATACGATTAATCAAATTAATATAATATTGCATCTAATTTAATTCTCTACGTCATGAAAAAAGAGAATGAAATCGGTGCGAATCAGTATGAGTTATTACTTAATAACAATAATGCACTATTTTTCAATCCTTGAAGTACAAAGATTACAAAATTAAATAAATCTAAAAACATTAAAACACTTGTTAAATAATAGCAAAACAATATTGTATATTATTATAATATTATCTTTTTGGATTATTACTTTAACACGATTATGTTGCATACGTTTAATTTCCATTCTCATTTCTTAAAAATATTGCATATATACATCCGACTACCTATTCAGTTAATCGAAACTAATCATTCTAACGGAAACAAAATTCTTATTTTAATTGACCAAATTTCATGATTTATTGAATACAGATGCATGTGCTATTAAAACTAGAATTATATAAACAATTTTCATTCTAGCTGCAACGACCGAGTCAACAACAGCCTCATCGACGCCGACATCCGACATGCCGACGACTCCAGTCGACACTACCAGCCCGTCCCCAACACCCCCAGCAGCAACAGCAACAGCGGCAGCCAATCCAAGCCCAAGCGATAGCCCTAGCCAGAGCCGCAACCCAAGTCCGAGCTCAAGCAGAGGCTCGGCCTCGGAGACTCCGGTGACCTCGACAACCAACGGCGAGAACGTATCGCTTTCGGAAGCCTCGTCCGCCGAGAGCTTCGAGGTCATCGAGTCCATCTAAGACTTTAAAACCAACGACTTCGACGAGCTCAACCTTTGTCGCGGACAGCAGCTCGGCGGTGCTCGAATCGCTGAACCGAACGAACCAAGGAGGGAAAGATTCCGCGCATTTTTACATACAAAGAACACACATAATTTTCCCGCTGGTCGAACGAGAGGAGAAACGGAAGACAAGGGAGGGAATGTAGACTTCGAGTCGGAGGAAAGTACTGTGGGTGTCTGCGAGTGTTTCTTGGCGTAATATTTCTTGTGCATAATATTTTAAGGTCTTTCTAATTTGCGTTTCTCTTCTTTTAGTTTATCGACCCCCCCCCCCATCCTCCCTACCCTGATTATTATTATTATTTCTTTTTTTATTATTTAAACGATGAAAGAGAGATGTAGCAGAAGATACGATTATTATTTTTTTTTGTATAGGTAAAGAAAGGATCCGCTTCGAGGGGGGTCTCAATTGTTATTTATTGATTTGTTTTGTAAATGGTTTTCTTTTCCCCTCAAGTATTGCTCGTTGTTGAAAAGAAGAACACGGCAGAACCTTTTTCTATTATTATTAATTGATCTCGGTTAAGACATCGATGAGAACTTGTAAACTAATAAAAAAAACTTGATACTTGTACAGCAGAGCATGTAACTTATAGTTGGATTTTATTTTGGAGGCAGGCGAAAGAAAGATAAAGCTTTTCTTTTCCCCGTTTTCTCGTAACTAAACTATTGTGAATGAATGCACAGAATTTTGAATAAAAATAATGAGCTAATAATAATTGTCTGTGATCTTTTTTAACCTGTTTTATACCTCTACCTTCCGACGTTTCCTTTGGTACTGATTCGTAACATAAATTTAATTATACTAACAACTGTTTCATCCTAATGTAATAAAAGATCTATTTAGTTTTACCAACGGTAGCATAATTTCATAGAAAAAATTTGTACAAGTTATTTTTTATATATTATAAGAAAAATTAAATCCGTAGATTAACCGATATTCATCTCCATATGCTTGGAAAGCAAAAAGAAACAGCGAGAATAAACCGGCGAAATCGTTCAAGATGAAGAAAAGAATTCCAACTCTCGGGTTCTCTCGGCAAAATTAGAAGTCGATGGCTCGCTCATTCGGAGTCAGTGGAGAGAGTGAAAATCGGAGAGAGTATAAAAGGAGGATGGATTCGGAAAAATAAGGGCGAAGCCAGTAAGGAAGGAAGAAGGGTGGAGTTGCGATTGGAGTCAGACGTTGAGGAAGAAAAGTCGTTCATCACCGCGCCGTGTGGCCAAGGCGAACATGCGTATAGATAGCTCCTGTAAAATAATGTCTGCTGATTGTTATTTATACTTTGTGTACATACAAATCGTTTCTCCATGCTTATTGATTTTATAATTTTGTGTGCTTTAGCTGTGACTCGCTTATTTGACTTAATTCTGTTGAAAAGAGGGTAGATATTCATAATACTTTTTGAGTATATTTTTTACGTTACTGCACGTTTTGATTCGAGTAATTGCAAAAATTTTCATTTTTTTCCTATGACCGATTAGTTTTATAGTTACGGCGGTTATAAACGGTATTACATTTCCGATTAAAAAATGCGTCTATTTGAATCATCGAGATAAAAGCCAATCATATTGTTATTCGCAAGATGTGGTTTTTCCGCGTTTTTCGATCGCTGCAAAAGATCAAGTTCCCCAATGAAACTTGAGCCGCGATAAAAAATGAAACCGTACTGGCCCAGCGAATGAATAAGTCGGCTTCAAATTTAATTTGTTTTTCGAAAGCAGCGCCGATTAAAGTTCAGCGATAGTTTTACCTCGAAGAAAAAGCCGAAAGTCGAAAACTCCTCGGGATTCCGCCGCGTGAGAAGCTTTATTTACACCCGTAGCGAGAGATTTAAAAGAGCTAGCAGCGGCCAATGGAAATTGATCGTCCCCGCCGGCAGGCGGCCGCTGAAATAGACAAATAGACTCTGCGGCAAAGCTCGAATCAAACAGGTGTCGCGCGTCGCAATGAGCCCCGGCTACAAATGTAACGATTTGTTTTCATTTGGATCCGTAATTGGGAAGCCCGCCGTCGTCGGGCACATGTAGCACTTTCGATTGGCTTCTCCCGGGAGCGAAAAAAGTGCCGAGGAATCCTAGGAGGAGGGAATATTTATCACCGAGGTTAATCAATTCGAAAGGCAAGGGCGCGAGCCGTTCCTTTATGATTGCAGGGATTTTCTGCTGCCTTCGATTTTTTATTCTTCTCGTTTATTGAATCTTTTGGCTGGGTTGCGCTGGCCTCTTTAAAAATTTTTTAAATTTAAAAATAAATATTTAAAACTTTTTGAGATTTAATTGAAACTATAGAATTATCTTAATTTCTACACAAAGGTTTACGTATGTTGAAATGTAATTATTGGAGACGAAACTAATACTTAATTGTGCAAATAATTTCTTAGTATCAGCATAGAAAAATAAAAAAATTGTTAATTTATCTTTCTTGCATGTGTTATTATGCATTCAAAAATACAAAAAGGAATAAAAAAAGTTTTAAAAAATCTTATTTCCCAATAATCATTAAAGCAAGAACTCGAACTTTTTCCTCACCGAATTTAAAAAGTAATCATTCTAAAAGACTCTGGCAAACACTTTAGCGGAAATAGCGCTTAGGCAGCCTGTAATTTGATAGAATATTTAATCGCACGAGTGAATTTTCAAAGGCCAAAGGCGATTTTCCCGAGGTCCGGCGCAAAAACGAGAAAAAAACAGGGAGATCCCTAATACGCGTCGCGCGGCGAGACGCATCGAGATTGGAAAGGGTGCGGAGCAGGGAACAATACGAGGTATTTCGGTATTAGCTGTGGGTTAGCTGTCCCGCGCCGGAGGCTACGAGGGAGAGGAGGTTGGATTTGCATCCGGTAAAGTAACCCCTGGACTACTTTATTTGATTGGCTGTTCGCTGGTTGCCTTTTCGTCCGCTCAAGCGCTTCCTTTTGCCCATTTGCCACGTGCCCACTCTGCCTGTTGCGAGATTCGTGATTCTTTTTTCACCAACGCGCGAGAGCTTCCTTCTCTTTTTTTTCTGCCAAAGCGCGGACGGCTTTTTACGGCGTTTTTCATAATCTCCGCTTTTTCGAGCTGCAGTTTGCGGACGTTTGAATTAAGAAGATTAAATCGACTTGGACGATGTCAGGATGCGTTTTAATAAAATGATGGTGGAGGATTTAGCTATTTTGAAGAATTTAGACCCTGTCGCTCGCTTCTACTGAAAACCATTTCACTATAAAGTGAAAATTTGAGATACCATTTTGTCGTCGGTATTACTCTAATATTTAATCTGAATTCATGGAAACATCCTTCAATCCTCTGAACATAAAAATAAATCTTACAATAAACACATACAGAATCCATACTGAATCGCAAATGGCGATAGTATAGCCGTCACCTCTAACCACATAGATGCGAAAATTATCGACGGAAGCTCCGCGAGAAAGAGGGACGGGCTGAAAAAGAGGAGAAGAGGCGAAGGAAGTTACGATGAATTTCTATGCACAGAGCTGTCCGGAGCTTGTCGATGTTTGACGTCGAATAATTATTCGGCTTAATAAAAACGGCTTATCCTGAAAACAATGGCCTGTCGCTTGCAGGCCAGCTGACGATACAACGACATTCATTTTCCTGGTCTCCCCACATTCTTTCCTCCTCATTGCGCCTGGTTAACATTCTATATATCTCCCTTCGCCTCCCTCTTTAAAATCGGTAAACAAGTCGGTCTGTCTATTGGTTCTTGCCAAGATTTTTCATAAGCTAGACGGGAGAGCTGCAGTCTGACCGTCAAACTTTGAGTAATGAGGGGTAATAAGGTCGCAAATCTTATTAAACGGGGAGGTTTGTAGCAAAGGAAATTTTGTAAAACAGATTCTGTGTTTAATTGTTTTTGGATGAAATTTAGCGTAATTTATGTTTAAAAATATATGATTGAATTACAAAGATGCAGAGCAAACAGACAGTTTGTCTGGCACAACAACAAGCACTACTATACTGCTATTTGTCTAACATTCCCAAAATTTTAAGCTTTCAAAACCATTTGTCAACAACCAAAAACTGTGTAAAAAGCCGAAAAACACATTTCTTAGCATCATCCGTTCGACCCCGTTTCCCTCATTTTGCCCGGGACTTTAATTATCCGCGAAGATAAATAAATTGTGAGTTTCACTCAGGAGATGGTGTCGGAAAAATTAATATTTACTCCTTCACTTTTGCCTTGAATTTCTCGCGTCGCGCGAAATAAAGAAGGCGGCTGCAAAAAGGTGGCAAAAAAATAATAAGGCAAATAGGAGTGAGAGAGAGTGAGAGAGAGAGGGAGGGGGAGGGGAGACAGCTTGGAATATCCTTGAAACTCGGACGCACTGGCAGCTGTATTTTTTTTTTTGTCCTCGTTCCGGGAGCGAAAATTCTGCAGCAGGGCGTGGAATGTCGCCGAGGCTTTGGTGCAAAGCGAATTCTGCCGAATTTTCTGCGTTTGGCGAATCTGTGTAATTTTGGGTTTTCTCTGCTGAGAGGTTGATGGAATTCAATTGTTCATTGCATCTGAATTTACTCGACGGTATTTTGTTTGCGATTTCAATTGTTAGGATCAAGTACATCGAGAAAAACATCTTGAAATCAAAGAAAGCTTCCTTACGGGCAATCAGTTAAATATTTTTTTGATTGAAACATTCTTTAATTCAAAGAAACCTCTTCTTCTTTTAAATAAAATTTTCTTTTTTTAAAGAAACTTTCTTCCTAATAAAAAGGGGTTGGGTTTCTTTGAATCAAAAAAATATTTAACCGATTGCCCGCATTGAAGCTTTCTTTGATTTCAAAAAATTTTCTGTCTAGGAAAAGATATTGTAGAAATGTTCGTCAAAATAGTAGTGATTTAATGAAATTTTTTCAAGAAATGGTCAATTTTAATTAGATTTGAGTAGCTATTCAAATCAAACCTAGGTGTGGTATTTAATATTAATTAAAAAAAACTACATTATTTGGTCAAAAATTAGGTGACAATCCTGAAATACTATGGAAAACCAGTTTTTTTAGTATCTTATTAAACAGGATTTATCAACCATAAACCTCACAGAGCTATAAAAGTTCAGTTATTATTATTGAAAATTTATTTAAAAGCTTTTTGTCATCCTACTAACTTATTTTGATTATTCTAAACTACAAACTATACAATTAATATAATTTCATCCATTTTTCGTAGGAACAGATCTTCTCCTTCTTAGAAAGAGGCATCGATCAAAATTCATTACTCGCGATCCTCAAAACCATCTCGGCATCGAGATAGTCACGTCAGCAGCAGCTTGGCAAAGACGCGTAACGTTTGTCGCTACGTGAAAAATCGACTCAACTTGCAAAAAAGCCGGCAGACATCGGGGTGCGATAAAAAAGGCCTGGACGAATAATTGGCCCGGAAAAAAAGGTCTTCCAGCGCGTGAAAAGGAAAGTCGCACCGAGGATTTCCTTCCCGCGTTTGATGTCGGCGAGAGAGAGCAGCTTGTTAACTGAGCATCAGAGATACTCTTTTTCTCTCCCTCTGTATTTCAGCGGCTTCCTTTCGTTCTCTTTTTTTATTTTTAAGCGTCTGGAAAGGCGGAGCTCTTTCGTTTCGTTCGTTCGATGACAAATTGCTTTTTTATGAATTGTATTCGGGCTTTCATTTTCATTCGTGAGCTCCGCCGGGTTTATTAAATGTTTCGCGATTCTTCGCGAGGGCCTCGAACGCGCCACCTACCTCTTCATAGCGGGATCGATAGGTTTTAGGAAGGTTTATTCAAAAATCAATGCATCAGTAGAAACGACAGTTGAAGCGGCAAAACGATGGCATATTAAAATATACAATGAAGAAGTCATGATTAAATGAGTTGTGTATTAGCAGATTGGGAGCTGAGATTGTTCGCTTATCGGTTCATCATAGATTTCTCCTGCCTCTTAGGGCTAAGCACTTTGCTTGTTAAGTTCTCTTGTCTTAATTCAATTAGTACCCGTTTTGTAAAATCGGCATAATTTCTGTACCAGCCTCCTAAACCGCTCCCATTTATTCACAGGGAATCAAACTAAAAATCGTACTCGTTCAAATGCTGCACGAAGAGGTAACGATCAGCGGCACAGAAGTAAAGTCTCGCCCGCCGCGAGGGTAAGGCGCTCACAGTAGACCTAACGCAATTGCAAACTCAAGCGACTGATTAGCATGGGCCTCGCCGAGTCTCTCAGATCAGCGCTTCGATTCGTAATTAACTTCACGGCGGCGACATGAAACTCGGCGTAGTTTCGGACGACCCCGAATAAGCAGCTACATTATTAGTCAGCCTTCGTTCGACGCTGTCGGATGGATCTTTTACTTTGGGAAGGGATTTTGCTACATTTTCACGGTTTTTAGTAAATGGTGTCCTTGGTGCACCGATACAATTTTGGTAGCAGGCTTCTTTTTATAGGAAAATGAGAGAATGAATATTTCAAAATGAAAGCTAAGTTAGTTGATAAGAAGGGTTAACGGGAAGGAAAATACTCAATTGAGGTAAGAATTCATTCCAATATCTCACTTTCCAGATAAGAAAATATATAAAGTGCTACCCATATTGCGCTGCCGGCACTAAATATAAAAATGAAACCCCGTTTTAACGATCTCCAAGAATTTTTCAGCAAAAAAACTCGTAATCCTTCTGTAAAAACTCAGTGACCGCCGCATAAAGGAGCCGCGTATAAAGACCCCTGGAAAATCTTCAAACGCGGCAGCATCTCTCATTATTCCTCGGCTCTCCATCGAAACGTCGCCGCTTTGACTCGGGCATTTAGCTCGCGACTTTTTCGAATATAAATCACCGACAAACACAGTAAAGCACAGTACCTTCTCGCACGTGTTTTTAAGGTGACCTGCGGCCGCGGGGATTTCAGTAATTAGCTAATGGCTCATTACGGCCGGCCAAGGATAGCGGACTCGTTTTTGTTGACGGCGAACTTGACGGGGAAAAGGGCTGCTTTCGAGAAGCGTTTAACGATGGTCAGAGATTTAGATTTGATGCGCTGATTGGGGGGATTATTTGATCTTTGAATGTTGCGAGTGGCAGTGTACAGATATAATCGCTGATGAAAAAGAGCTGTCGGTGAAAGAGGTGCGCGTTTTTCTAGCAGCCTTTTCGTTTCGTGTACACAGATGGGCGTAGAAAATGTTTCGTATCGTGGGATTATTTCAAGTTTGTTAGTTGCTAAAATTATTAATTCGCTGAGAATTAGTAATGTTTGTTATTCGACTTTTGAACAATTATCCCGAGAGATGAATTTTTTCAGTAAATCCTATCAGCCAAGAAAACGGTTAATCCTGAAACTATAAAAACGTTTGAATTGTATACTAAACAATTGAAGCATTACCAACCGCTAACTCAAAGTTTTAATAAAATACAACCTTCACAGCTAAAACTCAAGAAAGCAGGAGGAAAATCTTCATTGCCTAGCTTTAGACTTGTCATTATCGCAACGACACTCTCCGTGGGCCACTATTAAATATTGGCTCTCGAAAAAGCTCCCTCCGCCTGCAAAATTCCGCCTCTCCGCGGCGATGAAAGGCGAAGAGTGCCAATCCTCTCGAAGCGCCACGCCGACAAAAACGAGTTCGACCCTCGTCCGCGAGTATTTTGACAACGAAATTTGAGGATGGAAAAGAAGACCGCCGAGGGCGAAGGCACTTCGGGTACGCGCGTCAGTCAGCCGCGATCGAACTTCGTTTTGGAAAAACGCCGCTGACGGCTGAGAAATCGATAAGTTTCGTCGGGTAAATAGGTGATGGGCTTGATTGTTTTTTTTTTCCGGGTTGGACGATGGTTCACGGATTTGGGAACAAAGCTTTTGAATATTTTCGTAAATAATGATTTTTTTAAGGCCTGGGAATATTCTGGTTTATATACTCGTGAATTTCAACTTATTAGCAGTGATTTGCAATTTTATTCACCCGTCGCCAATAACCCGTGAAAAACCAAAGGAAAAATAGCAAATTTCAGAAATTTATGCAGTAACACGATGGAAATCATCGCAATTTTATTGTTGACAAGACTGACAAGTACGTCGCTTATTAATAAAGACTGAGTTCCGAACTAATGAATTTTGAGCATAATTTGATAACCACTAATTAAAGAGCGTCGATTAATTCACAAATCAAGCATAATTAACGCGTGAAAAATTCTTCCCGCATCCCGAAGGTGAACGAAGAGTAATATCTTGATGTAAATCTTTGCGATTTTCAGCTAATGTTAATTTTCCTATCAGCTGTTTCGTTGTCGCGGCAACGACAGTAAGCAGAAAGAATAATAAGTTTTCGAATAATTTTACGCTCAGTGGGCCGTACAAATTTCTCGCTTCGATATATACATCTCAGTTGCTCTCTAGTTTTGCCGTTTCCCCGCGTTCGGTTGTAATATGCAGTGTCAAAACTAAGCCTTTCGCTAAATTTCAAAGTATTGAACTTAGCCCGGACCAGCTGCTTTGGATTATGTTTCGTGGTCGATAGAAGAGATTGGAATCTAACGAAGTAGATTAATTTAAAGTAGTAAATTAAAAGTAACTCAAGGAATGTTTTAGTTTATTATATACACGGAGAAAAATTTTGGTCAAAAATTACAAACAAAATTTCGGGCAAAAATTACACCTACGATATTAATCCCGGACCCGCCTCAAATTTGAGTAAATTTTTAAGATGAAAATATGGTAAAATTTTCTCTACTCATTTGAATGAGCTATTATTTTTGTTGCTCCTTTGTTTATATATTATAAGGTTATGTTATTGGAATTCTTAATAACCAAAGAACTGATTTTTTAACCTATCAATGTCTATGATTTTCTTTTGTTATTCAATTTTTTTTAACGTCATATTGGGAATGGGCAACTTAACTGCTTTACAATGAGGGAAGGCGGACAAATTACCCATACGGATTTGTAAAAGGTTACAAAGTTATTGTAATTGTAAAAAATTTTTCTTTGTGAGGATTCTGGGAAGAGGTGTCACGAAATAAATGCACCAACTATTTAAAAGAAATAATATAAATCTCTTTATTGAATTTTCTCTGTCTTACAGGTTCCAGACGTTCGTGCGTACTGAGTTGTGAAGCGCCAGCTCCTCGCTTTTATAGTTGCCGCTTCGACGCCTAATTCCTTGGTCCTGCCGTTCATACCTCGCGCTTTCCCGCGCTCTTCTTTTTTCGCGCGCTTTTCGGCTGTCCTGCAGTTTCTCTATTTCTTGTGGCTTCGCGGCCTCTTAAGCTTTTAGCTTTCGAGCACGCCGGTGACCCTCATAATCCCGGGAGACGAAACTCCCTGTTGGGGTCACTTTATCACCATTAAGCCATCACCACTGATGCACTTAACGTGAAAGCCTCACGACCACGGAAAACGTGCACGTTTAGTTTTATAGAGAAACGGCCGAAGCTTCCCTTCATTTTTAGATTCATAAAGTAAATTTACATTTCAGATACAGGTTCTTATCAAACTGCCTATTATTTCTCGCTAGAAATCACCTCTAGTACAATACAATACAATACAATATTTAAGTTTATTTATTTATTTATTTATTTATTTATTTATTTATTTTTTTTTTTTTTTTTGAGAAATTCAAACTACAACCACATGAAAACTCGAACAACAAAATAGAAACAACAATTCAACAAAATAACAATAATAACTGAATATATTTTTAACAGTAATTATAGAAATGATATTATTAAAACATTGTATTTCTTTCATTATAAAATATGAAGGAAGAATACATTACTCCAGAGATGTGTAATTTTTTTGCACAGAATAATAAAAATTTAAAGCATGATCTGTTAAATATTTCATACAAATGCGGATAAAGTTCAGCTTCAAAATAGACCGAGATTCACTCAAATTTAGGGGTAATTTTTGACCAAAATTTTTCTGCGTGTAGTCAAAGACATATTTTATGAACGGTAAAATGCACATTTTTTAATCTTACAGAAATATTTTCCAAAACAGCAGTTCTCTAAACATTCTAGATTCTTTTGATTTTCTATTCTGTCGAAAAATTTGTCAAAAGAATTCTGTTTTTTCTGCCGCTTTCCGCGAGAGCAAAAAACGCTGTTCCAATAAACAAATTGAAATTTTCTTCCAAATCCAAAGCAATCATCATCGAGTCCTCCGCAACTGTCTTCCATTTACCCTATCTTCGAATAATTAACTCCCGGCTCTTCTGGCATAATATAAATGTGCTTTCGTTCGCTCAAAGCCTTAAACGCGCCGAAATCAAACAGGAGTATGGGATCGCCTCTCCCGGTGCAGATATATCAAAAGTGTAAGCTAGCGCCGCTCGGGATATAATTTGCTTTTGTACGATTCTACTTGCGCCGCGGCGGCTGTCGGGAGTTTACATGTCAGAATTGATTAATGTTTTCATAACGCTGCAACTGAAATTTCATGTTTACCCACTCATCGCAAGCGAGTTATAACATCTCTTCCGCTTTTTCGCTCTGTTCTCTCTCTCTCTCTCTCTCTCTCTCTCTCTCTGTCTGCCTCGACCACCTCGATTCTTTATTCTCCGGTTTTATTTATTTATTTTTTTTCGGTTGCATTGCCGCTTTATTTCGTGCTTTTGCAAGTTTATTCTATTGCTATGGCCAGTAGGAGGATTTTTAATATTGATCTGTACATATTTATCTGCAAAGGTAGTGTACATATATTAAAAGTGTATTTTTGCATTTACATATGTAAGTAGAGTTTAGTTTTCCAAGTTATTATTTACTTTGTTAAACTAACACCTTTCACTTTTACGTGAAACGTAAACAAAACCGAGTTCATTCATTTTTTTGGCTTGATTCTTACTTGATTTATTTTTTAATTTTAACATTTTTCTCAACTCTCAGAGAGAGGAAAAAAGGAGTAAAAATTACTATTTTTGCCTAGCGGGCCGAAAGTACTACTTTCCCTCCCGGCGCCGAATCGGGAACGTTGTATTTTCGTCCTCGCT
>JAWWEM010000054.1:14075508-14092886 GCA_035582935.1 Ormyrus thymus | reverse complement strand
GTCCCACAAGTACCATTAAAATAGTAATTTTTAAAAAAAAAATCTTAATTATTAAAAAAAATTTTTCTCAGTGTAGGAATGTTACGGACCACCGCTGCAAACTTTGCGCCGAACTGTGGGAAGCGGTGGTCCGTAACAGGAATTAGTTTGTTATTTCATTCTTAAAATAATATAAGTGTCTGAAAACGTTGATTAGCGAAATTTTTCAATTTCAAAAAACATAATATGCATAATAGAATTAAGAAAATTAAAAGTAAAACTGAAAAAATGGAAGAAACATTTTAATTTCTTGGTATTATACCACAAAAATAATTACAATAAACTGTCAGCATTTTGTTCCTTGAAAAAACTCCGGGTGCCGTTAAGTAATGACGTAGAAAAGTAGCTCCCGCGCTTACAAAGACTTCCATTTCGCACCTCACTTTTTAGGATTCTACGTTTTTATAGTGCTTCCACGAAATAAAACATTATTTGCCTTGTATTTGAGACATAATTTTTTTCCTTTCTTTGTGATATGTATACGCTCTTTTTAGAAAACTCATATTTCATTCGTATTTAGACTCCATTTTCTTTTAAAGAATCTAAAAATTCACACATAAATTCTGCTTTTTAGAAAATGTCCTATTAAAAGATATACTTACGTAATTATTTTGATTATGTAATGAGTGATTAAAAGATTATAATTTATATTTATAATAAATAATAAATTAATGAATTCCCCGGTAAGAATAATTTATTAACTTTATATATAATGGATATAAAGTTCATTTTATATTATGTTTATAAACCAATTATAAATAATTGGTTATATAAAAAGTCAATTTTTGCATCAATCTCTGTATCGAAAAAAGGCATATTGTAAGATCTTCTCGACTCTATTCGTGGCTTATTACTACAAGACAATTTTCCTTCATTCGATCCATTTTCATCCATTTTAATAAACTAACCAAAACTGAAGTGCAATATTCTACAAGATATCACGATAAAACACGTATGAAAATTCGATACACATTAATTAGATTCGCACGGAAGTAGAAAAGGGTATCAATTTCCAAGCAGCACCAAAATCAATTATCGCCCACTTAACATTAATAGCATGCTTATCCCCGCCATAATCTTCTAGCAAAAATTGCCACTCCAGAACGTCTCGGAAGTCATCCCCTTTGGCGGCATCCACTCAGAGTTTCGGAGTCCTGTCAGATTTTAAATAACGCGGGAAAGCGCCCATAAAGCGCTAGTCATATTTCCTAAGCGGCTTGCTTTAACGTCGGTAACGATAAAGCAGGAAAATAAAACGGCGCGTCTCTCAGCCATAAAAATTTTTTTCTCAGAACGTGAATTCGAGAGCAAGACTGCCCGAATGTCAACCGTGGAATTTTTCGCCCCCGAGTAATGCACTTTTACCCCCCGACATTTTTATGCATATTTATTGCTTTCGCTGCAATTCTCCTGTGGCGATGATTATACTAAGCGTTCCCGGGACTATTAGTGGAATTTTACTTTTTCAACGGTTTTCCAACGGAGATCATTGAAGAGGATTATAGGGTATAGTTCTTTGATAATTCAAAAGCTCAACAAGTTTCAGATTTATAATTCAGGTGATTATAAAACAGACGATTTAATTGCTAATACATGAAACACACCGATTAAACTTTATGTTATTTATATTTATTATGTTTCACCAAAAACATTAATTTACAATCAATAACCACTAACGAACCAGCAGAAATGGCGCAATAACAAGGAAAGGTCATAAAATAAAGAAAAAGTAAATAAACGCCAAGTGAAAAACGTTGCCAAAGCAAATACGTCCGTAATCCATTTTAGTCATTAAAGTGTCAAATTCCTCAGGACTTGAAATCCTTATCTCGGCTCCTCGGTACACGAAATTTCATAAAATTTTTTTCCCTCGCGTCCAGTTTACATACACACCTCTTTGTAAGCCCTCCCGGCTCGACCCTTTATGAAGGAAAATAAAGGAGCGGGACGAGAGGCTCGGGGGTACGTATTTACTGAGAAAACGCCGTTCGCGGATAATGGTTCCTTAAGAGCAATTACTCGGCGAGGAAAAGTCGAGACAAAGTAAACGAGAGCTCTTCGCTCTTTCTCTCCTGCCTTCTCGACTTTCTCCCCGCTCTTTTTTTCGTGCCGCGTCTTTCTGGGAGGGAGCCGATCCTTCGATTTCTCCATTACGACGGAGGCCGTAATTCGATTTTTAAAGAAACCTACGATAATGACGTAAAACCCGTAGGCGATTACTTGGGCGCGATTAAAACCCTTCCCTCGACGTCTTCCTTCTTCTGCTTTCGTCTCTCTCTCTCTCTCTCTCTCTCTCTCTCTCTCTCTCTCTCTCTCTCTCTCTCTCTCTTTGGTCGACTTTTTTTCCGAAGCCTCCCTTTTTTCGCGGCGAGGCGAGAGGGAGAAATTGCCGAAGAAATCTTGAGTGATCAGTTGCCAGAGGATAATCGAATGTATTAGGGGCACTTTGCTTTCGTGCGAAATCTCGTCGAGGTTCATTGGGCGAATTAAGATTATCAAGTTTGACTCGGTTGAGTTTTAGGCTGTATTTTAACGATTTTTCTAATTTTTCGTATGAGAATTGCGAGATTCATTTAATAAGGTTTCTATTAATTTTTTTCTAAAGACTCAAATTACATTCAATTGTAAATTAATTGTAAAAGCATATATCGTTAATATTTGTTTATTCGTTATAGAATATTACTTTATTAATTAAGAAACAATGTACTGAATAATTTATTACCCACTATTTTTTTTTTAAATTAAATTATTATTATTATTACAATAAATTTATTACCTGTGAGTTTTGTGTAGTTCAAAGAGACTAAGAAATTTATTCATTATATAAATTCAAAATATTTTTTTGTAACTTCATTCATTTTTAATAATTTAGTATCATATCTTTCAAGGAGAGTGTACGACATTTGGATAATGGATTTTCCTATAGCTTTGGGATATCTTTTCTAATGTTAAAATATGAAGGAAGCCGCGTCCGTTCGGTCTAAAGCTCGATTTTTTAAAAGTTCTGAGCTCTTTTAGCGAAAATCAATGAAAAATACATTTTTGTTTAATCACTAATAATTTCTCAACTATTAATGGTACAATATGTTAACTATTGGCGTTCGAAAGGTGAAATCAAATCCTATCGATTAAAAAAAAATTTCATCAAAAAATCTTTATTTATCCAAAAATTATAATCAAACAAAGAATGATTATTAAAATAAAATAAAAAATCTGCTTATGAAATTTTAGCTTAATGTTACTGTAAATTTTTGTTTGGCTATAACTTTTTAACAAATAAAGATTTTCTGATGAAATTGTTTTTAATCAATAGGATTTGGTCTCTCCTTTCGAATATCAATATATAGTTAAAAGGCTGTACCGTTAATAGTTGAGAAGTTATAAGTGATTAAACCAAATTCGATTTTTCTTGGATTTTCGCTAAAAGAGCACATAACTTTTAAAAAATCCAGCTTTAGGCCGAACGGACGCAGCTTCCTTCATATTTTAACATTAAAAAACATATCCCAAAGTTACAGGAAAATCCATTACCCAAATGTTGTATACTTCCCTTATTAGAACTTTTAATAACTTTTAACCTTAAATATGAGATTAGAAATTTTAAATTAAATAAAAAAAATTTTTAGACGCATGAACACTGTATGAATCAATCATGTAATGTTTATCTTGACTTCAAAATTAATTAAAACATGTAATATTTCACAGGAAAAGCTCGAGGAAAATAGTCGTTTGTGTTAAAATAAATTTTGATAACGTATAATATTATGTCCTCCAGTTGCAAAGAAATAAGTCTGTAATAAATAATAACTCGATCGTAAAATATTTCTGCAAGAAAGACTGCCATTCCAATTCAACCGTCCAAATCCCAACCACAGGTCTCCTAATTTCTCTCTTTCTGCATCTAATAATGCGAGTCCCCAAAAACTTGCTCCACCCCACGAAAAGAAACTCGGACCATGAAAAGATCGTCCCGAATTAATTTGGCTGTGGCAGCAATCGACATGTGGGGGAAAGTTGATCGATCCCCGGAGAGCTTTTTCTGGGCAAAGATAAACTCCCGGCACGTCTTGATTAGAGTTCTTCGCGCTCCTTATTGCACCGGCGAAACAACAACTCGGACTTCTCCATCCCTCTCCCCCTCCCTCGCTGCGGGATGTTTTGGCTGGGCGGTAAGGCTGGGCGATATTGTTATTTCGAGGGCTTTGATAATGTTATTATCGGAGCCGGAGATCGCTTTGACTTTTGTTTACGACTGTTGCTGATTTCAGGATGCGGGAAAGCTTGCAGGAAGGATAAACAAGCTGGAGATGATTGGCTTTTACTTTTATAGTAATTTTGCTTGTCGTTCCTTGTGGAAATTGTTCTTGATATTTATGACTAGATTTTTTTTACTATTTTAACTGAAAAACGGGACTCGCAGAGCTTGTTATTTTTCAGTTGGATATCGTAAGTTTAACCAATTTTCTGTCCTTCGATTTGTTTTATGTATTAGTTATTTTTTAATTTTAACGACGCGTACGTACTAAAAGAAACTCTATTAAGTTAAAAATATTACACGACTAAACTAATTTGTAAGAATAATAATAATTAATAATTTAATATCTTCTTTATTGTTAAATTTAGTATTTTGTATTTTCTACTATCTTTGATTGTAATTTTATTTTTATTAAATATTAATTTAAATCCACCACTATTATTCGCAATACAACTTGCATAAAAAAAATTCGCAATAAAAGCGAAAAATCTTTTTAAAAATCCTATTCAGCATTCCTATTCAACTTTCAATAAAAAAAAAGGACAAAATCTAAACTTTATTATTTTAGCCAGAAAAATTCCGTCTCTCGTCCCTATCCAGGAAATCCCTGCAACCATTAAAACGTACCCGGCTAAAAAAGAGCATCAACAAATTGAAACGCACGCTGATAACCATTATCAGCAACGTTACGCAACCTGCCATAGGAGGGTAGAAAGTGCAGCGTACAAAAATATATCAGGCATTATACTTACTGAACCGCGTAATGCTTCCGCGCCTCTTTCTTTTTATCTCGTTCGGCCAGACAATCAATGCAAGCTCGGCTGCGATCTTGGACTCGTAACTTTTTTCCCTCCCTCTCCGCGCGATTAACCAACGCTGCGCGTGCGGTTTAATTTGGAGATTCCGGTTACGAGGGATTTAAACTTACTTCGGGGAGCGTTAAAGGCAATGCAAGTGCTCGCGCCGAGTGTTTTTAGCGGATCGTCCAAATGGATCGGGCTGGATTTTATTTTCGACCCGCGGCGTTTATGTACCCGTGTATTATGAGGTGCTTACGAGTCTGATGGGCTAAGTGAAATCTTTTAAGCGTTTCTGTGAATGCGGAGGCTCCTTTTTTCTGGTATTGATCGCTTCGGGAAATTGCAGGGTTCGATTGGAAGGCGTTGAAAAGGAAGTGGGTGTAATTAAACGGGTTGGATTATCAAGTTTTGAAAGGAATTTTGTACTTTAATACAAAACATATCAGCCGTCAGAAGCAGAAATAGATTCATCAAACTGTATCAGCCGTTTAAAAACGCTATACCGTATTATGATATTTATAAATAATAAATTTAATTACGCTATCAATGTTATTACATTTTTTTATCATGTCCCACTTTACATGCTACATTAATTACAAGCAGCATTCTAGCAAAATAACTCAAAATAATTGCACCCGAGAAAAATAAGCAAATACGCCAAACAATATACCTCTAATCCCCCTCGTTAAAAGCAGAGCGTTACAAGCTTTTCATTACTCAACAGGCAGCTCCAAATTTTTAGCAGGCGGCCTTCAGCGGCAGCCGCGAAATTAGTCCATATAATTACACAACGGAATAATCACGCGTCCAGTTTCCGGGGAGCGGCTCACGTGTCTTCCTCACGTGCAGCTCGCGTAATAAAAGGCGCGTACTCTTCTCTCAAACGGCAACAAAAAAGCAAACCGGAGAGGAGAGCCGAGGCAATTTTACGCCTCTCCACTCGAGAAAAAATTGCCGGTCGCGGCGGCTCCTCGTAAAGTTTCGCGGCGTTCTTTATGATTTTTTAGGCGACACACGGCGAGTCTCGAAAAAACGAGGCTCTTGCTGCCGCGCCGCGGCTCGAGAGATTGAACAAGAAAAATACTTCCATCTCAGAAAATTTCAATATCCTGCCGTCACCGCCGCCTCCTTCCTCCCTTCTTTTGTCCTCGGCTTCTTTACCCTGATCCGAGAGAGGAGTATATTCTTCCGCAGCTTTCGTTTATCTCGTCTCGCTGAGCGCACCTCGTTTTTTAGCCTCCTTCTGCTTGCTTTTACAATGGCTCGCATCCTAATTTTCCGCGTTGATCGGTTCCTCTTCATTAAAATGAGGCCCGATGATTGCCCGAATGTTCGTATAACCGGAACTGATTAACTTCATTAAAAGTGAGTTTCAGAGAGTTAGCAGAGCTGAAATTTCTCTGGAAAATCTACGGCGCGGAAATGAAAATTTTCGTGGAAATTCGAAAGCGCTTTTTTCGTGGGCTCTAATGTGTTTTCCTTTTTGATGAACTTTTGCTTTATTGGAACATAAATGCCCGGAAAATTATCCTGCCGCGCGGTATTATTTCACAGCGACGAGTACTAGATACTTGGATTTTTTCAAGAATATTATGCGAAATAATATTGTTCTAGAGATGGATATATTTTAAAGGGAAATGACGCTTTACTTTGCGGAATATTATTTTTGATTAAGACAGCAAATTATGGTGAGATTTTAATGATTGTTTGTAATGCGCATAATATTCGCTCTCCGATGGTTATCCATAAATTTTGTGTATATATTATTCTCATAAATCAAGCAATAAAACGAATAAAATTCAATTCTGTACATAAACTTGTAAAGGATTTCCGCGTAATTTATCTCGTTACCCATGCGTTGCCAAAATAATATGAATAATACCATCCCGAATTCGACTAATTACGAGATCAAAAAACAGGCTTTAATTTCGAATCTAATACGTTGTAAACCTCTTGCAAATGAGTTTTCTAACGTAAACAAACGGGAGTTAGACTCGTGCTTACAACAGCCAATTAATAATTAAGAACAAGCCTTGCGCAGCTTCAGACCTGCGCACGGAAGCCAGGAGAAGAAGAAGTAGAAGAATAAGAAGAGCAAAGCCCATTAGAAATTCTCATGAGATTCAGATTTCGCCCCGGCAGGCAGATCCCCCTTTGCATGTCGATTGGTTTCGTCTCGGGGAAGCCAGCTGCTAATTTTATTCCGGCGCAAAATAAAAGGCCTCGCCGTCGAGCACCGCGAAAATAAGCGTAACAATGCGCGCACGTATATGGGGAGCGCATTATTATGTAAAGTGCGACGCGACGGGGTGTCTTGAGGAGGCAGCGCCGGGGCTGCGAAGATTTTCGGGGCAGTTGCTTTTGTTTTTAGACTTCATTCTTTAGAGGTGAAAATGGCTTTTTTATGCTCTGGTTGCTTTTTAATCAATTATTGTTTCTTGCAATTGTTTATTGCTCAGCGAGATTGAAAATTTATTGCTGCCATTATTTCGCAGTTTTCATTTAGCAGTAAATTTATTTTGCTTCCTCCAAGAGGAAGCTTTGTGATAGTAATTGTTAATCATAATAGTATGTAATATAATTATATAAAAAATAGAAATTAAGTGATAATTATTCAATAAATTTATTTCATACAATTTTTAAAAAATCAAAAATCAGTTTAGTCTGCTGCTTTTATTCTATCAATATTTTTTGTACGAACCATCGTCAGGCCGCCGATGATGATGTCCAGGTGATCCTCTCCGTAGCTTTCGGGGTCTAGGTGACGATTCACCTTGAGGATGCTGTCTCACGTCTCTTACTCCCCGATGATGACCTCCAGGTGGTGCACTCCGGAGTTTTCGGGGTCTAAGGGTCTCGGGAAGCAAGTGCCGTCCGACATCGTCTTCAAGATGAAGCGACACCTAGACCCCGAGAATTACGGAGCCCACAACTGGACATGAACATCGAAGGCCTGATAATTGGAGAGATCCACCTCAAGGTAAATTGACACCTATACCCTGAAAACTAAGAACCATTTGTATATCATCATCCGCAACCTGATAATAATTTCGATCAAATATTGATACAGGAAAAACAACAATATAAAAGAATTTTTTTAAATTTTATCAAATATATGTATTGAATAATTTGTGCATTATTCATGTTTTTATTTTAATAAAAAATTAAGAATTAAATAATTTAATTTAACATCGCAATGCATTCGCAAAGACTCTGCTATATTCTACCAATATTTATACTAGAATTCTTTCTTACAGTTCTAGATAGATTCTATCCATCGGATCTATCTGGAATCTAGAATTCTAGCTAGAACTTATCGGAAACCTGCTAATAATTAATTAAATATAGAATAGTTGGAAATTATGTTGTTGAAATCGATTGTTTTTAATGAATCTCAGAGATAATATTGGAACGATAAATTAGTTAGGAGGAAACTAAGAACCAATGAATTGGCAGCAGTTTTTTATACGGTTAAAGGACGAATTATTTAAATTGTATAGGTAGGTGAAATGCAATTGAGTAATTCTTTATAAATATTAATTACATAAAGTCAATTAGTCGTAAAAATATTATTAAATGATTTTATCGTAAAGTAAATCAACTTTCAGCAATCTGAAGGTAGTGCTGTGATAAAAAATATATAACGCAACTCATACGTTTCTTTTTCTAATATTTCAAGAAAATTTTGAACAAAAAGTACTTTTTACAAAATACAAAGTAATAGAGTAGTGCTACTTTTTATTGGAATTTTTGTCAACGTCAAAATTGAAAATATTTTCAAAATCCAAACTTTTTTCGAAAATATACTTTTTCCCCAAAAACCATAACGCAAATTGACCTCAACTGAGCAAGTAACTCGCGGCTAAATTGCGATTAAATTTTATGAAACTCGTGATAGTTATCGAGCATCGTTTGCAAAGCAACGAAAACAGCTCAAAAGGAATCGTTCCTGAAAATAAAATTCTCGCAAATTAAAGGAAAAGCGCCAGAATCGCGATATAACGAAAAGCACAGTTCACATGTTTGAAAATGTGTGATGTCTGTGCTGGAAGAGCCATAAAGTGTCGCGCCTCGAGTCTCTTTTTCTAGCCTCGCCTCTAATGATGTAGAATCCGTCGATCGATCAAACTTCAATGCCTCGTATAAATGCCTCATTCGTCTTTTATACATCGAGCAGCTCGACTCGATGTGCTTTTTCTCTCGCCCCTTTTTGCCCGCCTCGCTTTTACCGCTCTGTTGATTTTTTTCCGCGCTGACGCCTTTCTTTGCGCTTTCGTTTTGACAGAAATCACTTCACTCGCTCGTTCATTTATGTCATAATTTTTACCGGGCTAAGAAGAGCGGGAAAGTATCCAATTATGTATGTAAGCGTATTTGCAATATTAAATTTTATTTTTATGTGGATTTTAGAAATCGGGATATGAGTACTCAATTAAACTGTAAATCAAACCGTTATAAAGATAAACCCAAATTAAAAGTTGAGTGCAGCTAGTTTATGTACAAAGAATCATAATAATACTTTTATTTGAAAGAAAAAAACCGCTGGCAATTCATTGGCACTTAGCGTCCTACTAAATAATTTAACGTTCCTACATTTATAGTAATAGTTAAAAATGAAATATTAATGATGTATTTTAAAAATTGTTTGCATGCAATATTAACTAATTAAAATTTAGACTTATTTATTCATAAATAAACTGTATTGATGACTGTATTCCCTATTGACAAATTCTTATAGACTAATTTTATAGGATTTAATATGTGTATTTGCACCCAAAGTAATAGAATTCTATCAGTCTTTATAAGATTTTCTTTTGTGTACTCAAGAAATCCTTATAAAAGTTTGTTTACGTTTGAATTTATAGGATTTAATATGTGTATTTGCACCCGAATCAATGAGTTTTTATCAGACTTTATAAGATCTTTTCAATAGGGTTAATAAACTGTATTGATGGTATAAAATAATCTTGATAAAATAATAATAATAAAAATATGACTTTACTATCGCGATACCTGCAGCTTCAAAGCGACTGCGTAAATAGGACTTTAACACAATTTAAATTTAGCGCCTTTTGCTTTTCGGACGCGTCTTCATCTTCAAGAAATGACTTACAGCGCCTCCACGATTGAAGATGTAAGAAACAACGACCGCGAGCACGTCTTTCACCTCAGCTTGTATTTGTAACCTTTCGTTCGTATTTCGCATTTCTCGTGAATAAATAAAGTATTTTAGTGTTTATTATCTTGTCAGACATCTCGCTAAACTGTGTTTATTTACGAAAAGTACGTGAATGATTAGTTATAGAATGCGTGAGATTGTTTGTATATCTGTGTGTGTGCTTTATCATTGTCCACTGTCTCGAGCTGAATTTTTGTTCCTACGGCTGCAATTTTCATTTTTACTTCTCCGATCAGGTAATTTATCATTTTTTTGTTGTGGCAATGATCTCGCTAAATAACTACAATTTACATATGAAGTGTAAAAACCGTTTTATAGGGAAAAAATTGAATCGATGTGCTACCGTCAATGTTACATCCGTTGTGACGGTCACATTTTACTCCGACATCCTTTTAAGCATTCTTTTTAATTTTAAAAATTTAGTAAGGATGAAAAAAATATGCAGACGATCATTGACCAATTATTCACTAAGAAATAGCCATTTAAAAAATTTGATCCGATTGAAATATCTCAATCCTAACATGAAGCAAAAATCAACTTCTCGAAAATCGAAAATTCACCTTAAAACAAAAACAAATCTGCGGAAAAAAGAAGGATTTTTTACCCGCCATCAAAAAAAAAAAAAAAAATGAGCCCTTGGACGACGAAAATCAATGCTGTAGAAGCTGAGATCCAGGCGAATACACACATGCACACAACTCCAACAAATACAATTCCAAAAATTACCATCACAAAGCTTCCTCTAGGAGAAAGCCATACACAGATAAATAATCTGTATTGTGTTTCAATGAAATCATCAGAATACATTAAAAACTATCGACTCACTCAATTTAATTAACTTGAACATCAAACAGCTGATTAAGTGTGCTCCACAACAGCATTTCACCTCGAAGATGATCCCCCGATAAAAAGAGTCGCGGAATAATCGAAACAGTTTCTTGGCTCGACTCGTTCCCGGAGCTGCAATCAATCAGGCGGTGAAACGCGCCTCCGGGTCTTAATCATCGGCTTTACTCGCGCGAAACGCGGAAATTAATCAAGGGCCAGGAGCTTTTCATTCGGTCAATTTAATCCGGACGCTGATCCACCGCGCAACTATGCGCTACTGCTTCCGCCCCATCGGCAACTGTTCACGCAGTCGAGGGCTTCGCCGGTAGGGTCTTACCTTCCCTTTGACAATTCGGACGGCAAGAGCCTTTAATAAGGTCCATATAGCATATATGGGCTTCCGCCTGTATACGGCTCTGGAGGGAGGAGTATATGGACGCGTCCTTCGGTCACTTCAGGAAGTGGACGACATTCGAATTACACCGGTAACTGGACCTCTGCCCATAATGCATTGCTTGTCCGTGTGAGCGATAAGACGAGGGAGTGTAAGTGGAGCTGTGTATTTGTGCGGGGCTGCGTCGGGACACTGGATGATTACGGTAATGATTTAACCACTGCTAATATCCGTTGGTAGATGGTTGGCTTCCTGCGCCGCGATTGTAAGGACTGTCCGCCGAGGCGCCGAGGTTTCATTATTAGAAATTTTCACGGCATGCTATTTGTGACTCACTGCCAATGATCGATTTTACCCAGCTGCGATCGCCAATTTTATTGATGTAAATCGCTTCCGACGAAATAATAGGATTCTGATGGTCAAGTGTTAATTGGCTTAATTATGTAATGAGATTTTTTAATAGTGATATGATTAAGAACACCGACGGAGTGAAAGAACTGATATAAAACTTTTAGAAGTAAGTAGTATAAGTCAATATTAAGTATGGCAATACTTTTTTTTATTTGACGTTAGATAAACAACATTCGGTAATACCTTTCAAATAAACGATATAATCGAGGTTAATTGCAAGTCATAAATTAAAAGAATTCCTCAATAAATTTCTAATATTAGTTACAATACGGTTAAAATAATATTTTTATGACCAGTATAAATTAAAATTATTGTTCCAAGTGCAAAAGATAATTTGTTCAATAAATTAAACTAGAATTATTTGAATCTACGAGGCTAACAAAATTTTAGTGAGTTAATCAGTGCTAAACAATTTTGTGTCAACAATGTTACTGTTTGGAATTGGGTTATTGAAGAGTTAATGCTTTACGTAATCTGACGATTTGGAAATAAGCTCATTTACATAAACTTGAAATTATTTAAACAATTTTGATAATAAATATTTCTTAGATAGTTTTAAAGGATAAGCAAAGTAGATAAGCAGAGCTAATAATGAATTTAAATTTTTAGTTTTAACTGAAAAATAATTAGTTACAACGCATAAACAAACGTTAAATAATTTAATACAGAAAATAAATAAACTAAAACTTTACAAGCCTTAAAAAGAAATCTTAGCCGAAATCCGATTCAAGCAATCGAAGTAAGCGAATCCTTGAAATTCGCCATTTCAATTTCGGTAAGTACACCAGCCCTGAAAAATGCAAGACCCCGTCTCTCCAGCCAACAAAAAAGCTCGTCTAATTGTCCCTTCCTAACCGCGGCAGGTAATTTACAGCCGTACGTTGGCCGAACTTTAGCCGCTTTATGCAGCGGTGTCATGCGCTCGACGCGCAGTTATTTTAAATTTTAAGCCTGCCGGCGTGATAAAGCGAGAACAAGAAAATACGCGGGGCTTTGGGAGGGTGGAGAGAGGGGGGAGCGCGGACAATGAACAAGGAGAGTTCGGAGGTCGCTGCTGCCGGGAACAGTCTTCTCATTACACGGCCTGTTAAGTTTTCAACGAGGCTTGGCAAAGCTAAAACACTTCTAAAGAGTGATTTATACCGGCTGCGAGCGGAGACCAAATAGACGAAGAGAGAGCTGTCGGGAAAAGAGTAAATAAGAGCTGGAAAATGTGGAGGGCGATGTTTTGATTTTGCGAGGCTGCTCTGGCTTGCTGATTCGATCAAAGCCGGCCGCTTTTCGCTGGAATCACTCAAATACTTTTGGACTGATCAAGTGAGGGTGTCTTATTTGTGCGTGTGCGAGTGTATGTGTGTGTGTCTATGTGTGGGCAGATTTAAGGAGAAGGGGGTAAGTGAAAAGTAAAACAATTAAATTATAAAATTTTAGTTGTTTTTTCGTGGACACTTGTGTTCCACTACTTGTGTATGTTACATCCTAAGACCTATCTTTTTTTAAAATTTAAATTTATAATAATAATTAAGTCAATCAAGACTTAACATGTGCAAAAGAAGAGGTATATAGAATAGGATTCCGGGTAGACAATAAATAATTTTTAAATTAGTATGAGATGAGATATTATTATAGAAGAATGTTTTATCTTGCTTTCAGGTTTTTATTATATAATAAAATATGTACAATTGGTATTTTCTTCGTGTGCTTTTGATGTTTGTTACGTAATTTTTGGTAGAGATTTATAAAATACGTTATAAAATCAAATTCAAATATAAATCAGAAAATTAATGTCCTTTGCAATAATGGTACATCTAGGAATTTTAGCTTGAGTTTTTCTCAAAACGAAAATATCGTTACAAAAGTTAAAAAATTATAGTACATAAAGCAGTTTATAGAAAAATGAATTTGAGAAACGTACTTTAGAAAGTTGTCCAGGAAATGCAGTTTAACGAAATATAAATGGCAGACTGTCCACAAAAGTTTAAATGTCGTTTGTGTTTCCGCAACTCAAATAAGTTAACTTGATTTTTATTTCAAGATATTCAAAACAACAACATTCTAAAACTGGAATTTCTATTACCCCTTCGAGGCAGTAGAATTTCAGATAGCATTGATATTGAAAAAAATTATTCGGGGTTGAAAAAAGTTCTAATTTTCACTAATAGGTTTATATATTATAATGTCATCTTCGCTTTTTATTTTTATGCATTAAAAGTTCAATAAATAGGTAACTACGTCAATCTCGTAAGATTAAAGTTTTTGTATTTTACTTTAGCTTTTCTACTTTATTTTTATTCATTTAAAAAACTGCTAGAGTATATTTAGAACTAATTGTCAATATATACTTTGAAATAGTCAGTAAAGTGTAGAATTTTACTAAAAAATAATTTTTGTCTGAGGCATACTCTTACAAATATTTTTATATAAACACTCGTAATTATTAAAACATTAAAATCTTTTCGAGCAAATGATTTTGGAGAGCTTTTTTCTAATTTAAATAAAGTAATAGTGAAAAATCATTGTATTACATAAAGGAAAAACATAATAAGACATTCATTCCAAAATGGCTTGCTTGCATCGACAATTACAAACATGTATCCGACTTATGAAATGTTTAACTTAAACCAATTATAAACAGGCCCAAATCCTTTTCTTTATTCGCTTACAGTAATATTTAACAAAGTACAATATTTCTAACAATTTGCAATGTAAAGAAACATATAATCAGTTTGGCCGACACAACATTTCCTGCCGCGCTGTTACACCCATTTCGCATACGGCTACCCCCAGACCGAAGCAATTAATCTTGCGGCTGGAGGAGGCCATACATATCGTGAAGGCAGAACTGATCGTCAGCATCTTTACCTGACAATCACATGGTTCGCTGATAGAAACTGAACTAAAACTAAGTCGATATCGTTGGCCATACTGTCGAAATCGGCCAGGCAAACTACGTGTATTCTCAAGCAATAACAGCGCGTATGTGTGTTAATTCCCCAAGAATACGCGTCGCCAACCTGGCCTCCGATGTATTAAGATTTCGCCAGGAGCATCTCGGAGTATCCTTCAGCCAATTTCCGAGCTCCGCTGCTTCCTCCGCAGTGGTTCCTTAACGATAGCTTTTTTCCCAGTTATCGGCTAACAAGCGTGAGGAAGGAACAAGCCAGCGTGTGTTCGAGGAAAAGCAAGCCAGGCTAAACAAGGATGATAAGGGCGCGCTTTTGCTGCTAGAAAAGGAAGGCTGCAAAAATCGAGATTACTCTGCTGGGTAGGAAGAAAGGGTAAAAATCCATGCGCGTATTTAATATTCGAACACGAGGCTTTTTCTTATTTAATACTAACTGAATTTAAAGCTCAAATTTTTAAAAGCATTGTAATCCTACTCCAACAACTAAATATACATTATAAAAGAAGCGCATTTCATACCTCGAAATCCTCTCCTGCTCCTGAAACAGAAAGCTCGCCCTTCAAAAGCAAAACTGCCCCGTTACAAAGCTCGGCAAAAAGCTGTACATACCTCGGAGCTCCGCCCCGTTCGGCGTTTTCACCGGAAGTGTCTGTCGGAGGAGAGCTGCTTTAGTTCTTGGCACTTTCGGCGCTGCACTTATCCGACGTCGTCGTGCGCGCGTCATGCCGCGGGGGAGGGAGAAGGGGGAGGACGATGGAAAGGGGAAGGGGGCGAGAAAACGCTGCAGCGAACAGCCATATTCCATTAGTTTTACGTGCGAGCCATTGGCGCGTTTATGCAGGGGAGGCAGGAGGCAAGGTACGAAATTAATAGCGGGCGTTTGACCGAGAGATGTTCGGGCTTTATCTCCTCTTTCCTGGTCCTGCTTTCGCGCCTTCTGCGATCATTTTTTTTTTTTAAATTAGGACTGTAATTTTGAGTTTCGGAGGAGATGGAGTTTTGGTGAGAGGGGAATGGTATTATGTTGCTTTTGATATTGAAATGTTTTGAGGAAAAGGTTGACTTTGGTATGGAAATACTGATTGATTTCAGGCAAAATGTATTAGTTTATAAAATAAATTAAAATAGATTTGGAAATGTTTGAAATATAAAAAGAAGTCATTTTTTTGTTTGTTCGAAAAGCGATAAAGATTCCATTATGAATTAAAAAGTGTTGTGAAATTCAAAATTTAATAACAATTTAGTTCTAACTACATATTATATTCTGGAATACGTAGTCAACCTTTTTGTAAAAATAATGTAAAAACATGCAAAAGAGGGCATAAAAACTAATGAAAAATATGTAATTACAAGTGGGATTGGAAAACTGCATAGCTTTAAAACTTTTTAAATTCATTGCCCCATAAATATTTAATGCACAAATAATTTTTGATAATTTCAATAATCAATTTTTTCAAGAACGTAAAAACCGAAACATAATCATTTCAGTATTACATGAAGTATTCTAGTGCAGTATTTTATGAAAAATTGATGATATATTCCAGAAGCATTTCACATATCGATAAGGATCTAATATTTCTTAAGCCTTTCAAAAAAATTCCGAAGGAATCTCACAAGACAATGATTCAGAAAATAATTCACGGAATATTTTCTGTAAAATGAATAAAATAATAATAATAATCTTTCAGAAATATTTCAATGGATGGTTTATTGAAATTATTCATACTCCAAAAAGTTATTCCAGTAATATTCCAGGAATATTTTAGTAAATTATTTCGTGTAAGATTTAGTTCCTAATTCAAAGAAATACTTTGAGAAATATGTAAGTTATATGTCAGTAATGTTTCACCTGACATCACAGAAGTCACATTTCTGACATATTCCATAAACTTTCCCGCGAAAGATTTCAAAAAAAGAGTTTGTAAAGATTTTAATGAAATACTTACTGAAATATTTACTAAATCTTTCAGAAATATTTCAGTGGAAGGTTTTATTGACATTTTTAATACTCCATAAAAATATTTCAAACATTTTCCAGGAATATTTACTTACGAATTTCAATAAAATCTTCCAATGAAATATTTCTGAAAGATTTGCTAAATATTGCAGTAAGTATTTTATTAAAAGCTTGACGATCGGTTTCTTCGAAATCTTCCACGGTAATGTTCATGGAATATGTCAGAAAGTTGACGTCCGTACTGGTATGTGACATATTACTGACATATAACTTACATATTCCTCAAAGTATATCTTTGAATTAAGTACTAAACCTTACACGAAATAATTTACTAAAATATTCCTGAAATAATTACTGGAATAAATTTTTGGAGTATTAAAAATTTCAATAAACCTTCCATTGAAATATTTCTGAAAGATTTACTAAATGTTACAGTAAGTATTCCGTGAAATATTTTCGGAATTATTGTCATGTAAGATTCCTTCGGAATTTTTTTGAAAGACTTAAGAAATATTATATCCCTACGATATGGGGGCAAGGTGCGTTTTATACACATAAGAATCGTACACATAAACATTGTACACAATTTAACATTGGTGAAATTTATATA